>JACEEZ010025356.1:2500-40000 GCA_016584305.1 Chionoecetes opilio | reverse complement strand
TTAAATTTGGAATTGAACTCAAGTAATTTCCAAGTCCTCCGGCTTTTACTTTTAAAATATTAGGGAAATGCAGCAGATAAAAACAAAGTTTTTCTTTCTTTCTCCCCTCTCTCTCCCCTCTCTCTCTCTCTCTCTCCTCTCTCTCCCCTCCTCTCCCCCCTCTCTCATCGTTTCGCGGTTTAATCTGGCTTTACTCCTTCTTTTTCTCCCTTCGCCCCCTTTTCTCTCTTCCTTTTGGTTTCTTGTTTTTTGCTTCTAATTAAATTCTTTCTTTCTCCCCCTCTCCCCCTCCCCCCTCTCCTCTCTCTCCTCTCTCTTCTCTTCTCCCCCTTCTTTCCTCTATTTCCTCCTCTCTCTCTCTTTTTCCCCCCCCTCTCTCCTTCTCCTCTCTCTCCCCTCTTTTTTCTTCTCTCCTTCTCTCTCTCTCTCTCTCTCCCCCTCTCTCACACACACCAAAAGAAAAGTTTTAAAAGTTTAAAATATAAATATATTTGAAATTTGATAAGCCATCGATTGAAAGCACACAAAAAAACTTTAAAATCAAGTGCAATAAAAATTATTAAATTTTAAAACAAAGAATTTACCTTTAGGGATATTACATTTGGCATGTTAGAAGAATCAAAAAAACCCAAAAATCTAAAATGAGGTTTTTTTACAATTGATTATGTTGGCAAATCGATGCAACTCAAACTATTAAGTATTGGTTCTTTTGTAAGAGTTTCTAAACTTTTTTTAGTTTTGTGACAACGCAATATTAACCTTTAACAATAATCGATCTCCTGCATTTACACTCCCTTTTTTGACATTGATATTTTAAAATGACTTTTATAAAAGAGTTTGTTTCCTTTTTAATGATATGTGTCTTCCAATTCACTTTTTTTGTTTGCAGGTATTTCAATGATCGAAACAGGGTAAAAAACAGTCTTTCGTATCTCGGACGGATGGAAAACACTGCTAATACTCTGAGGGGGTGGTGGTGCAGACACGATGATTAGATGAAAACCTTCATTAATAGATTAAAAAAGAGTTACTATTATACGTTTGCTTTCTGTATAAGGGGTTTTAAAAGATCCAGTTATTTGTAGTCTCACATTACCTGGCCCTTTTTTTGCAGGGTATTTTACGTGAAACTTTTCCCCAAAGGGTATTGTTCCATGTAAGCACAAATAACTTGAACAAAAACATTCATAATTCACTAAACCCTTTATTTTTTCAGTAGTGAAACTTTTGAGTGATGTAATGGGGGTTGGTTTTTTGTGATGTGCGGAGGACGGGTAAGGTCAGGTAATGTTCATCTTTCAGAAAACTATCAAAACATAAAACTGCTGAGCATTTATGGAAGAGTATCAGGGGCAGCAATATCATCCAAAAAATGTCAATGTTCAAATTAAGGGCAAACATGCAAAGGGTCGACGTGAGAGATCGTCACACTAACATTAAAACAGAGCCAAAATTTGAAGCAATCGCCCAAACATGCCACTAGTCAAATATAAAAGGTAAAACATTTTAAAGCGTGTGTGGTGATACTTATTCTGCTGAATTAAGAATTCTCTTTTGTTCATTTTCAGGGGAAGGTAAAAAACAGAGTTTACGTATTTCTTTGCTTAAAATGAGAATTTAAAAAAAGGGAAACGTCGCCTTTTTACTTGCCGTAGCCAGGTACTACTGCCCGGGAAAATGTTTTTAATGATGGGGTTGGAAAGTCAAGTGTTCAGGACTTCCCTTCCTTGCTGCTTGTATATAGTGTACATACAACCACCCAAACTACATCTCGGTGACATGTGAAAAGACTCTAACTTGTTTAAAATTTCAGGCATATATTAGTAGTAATAAAACATTCCGTATGCTGATAAAAACACAAATTTCTTAGTTAAGAAGGGGCATTGCAGGAGGCCACAAGGCAGACCATGGCTCAAGAAATTGGTCACTCCCCGATGCTGCATAACAACAATAACTATTTACAACACCAAAAAAATACATGAGTTAAATCCCAAAGGGGGACCAAACCTTTAATCCGTTAAACGTTAATTAAAAAGTTAACATTTTTGTTAAAAGATTTTCTTTTCAGTTTAACTTTGGAATCATTATCGGCTAATCAACTTCCGTTACATTTAATTCCCTTTAAAATCAATCCCCTAAACCAAAAATTTCATAAAAACCGGCAAACGTTTAAAAATTTCTATTATTTTCAATTTTCAATCAGATGTAGGTCTTAGCATATTTAATATTTCCGCATTCTTTTAACCCCCAAATAAAGCCACTTATTATTATAAATAAATATTGCCCATAGACACAACGCCCCCGCTATATATAAAAAGGGAAAGGCCCTAGAAAAAGGGCTCACTTTACTCTGGAGAGCTATTACGTTACAACTGAGTATTGTATTTTTAGCGCACCATTGGTTAATGAAAGAAATAAATAAGTCAAGTTTCATTATAATTTAAGTTTTTGTTCACCCTTTTTTTGGCTCTAAAAGCCTTTAAAAACCCAAAAAGGGGCCCAAACTATGAAAAACAGCCGTTTTTTTAGGTTTTTTTTTTAAAAATTTAAACTATAAAATTTTGCCTTTTTTTTTTACTCTAAAACAAAAAAAAATTAGTTTTTTTTTGGTTTAAAGCCCCTTAAAAAAAACCCCTAAAGGGATTTATAGTTTTTTTGGGATTTTTTAAAGTGGTTTTTTGGTGGTTTTAGAGCAAAAACGGATTTTTTTTTTTTTCAATAAAAAATTTAAAGTTAACGGTTTTTTCGAAACTTTCCCTTACCCTTTTTTTAAAAAATTAAATGATTAAAGGTTATCGAAAGTTAATTTTTTGGAAATGATTAAAGGTTTTAAAGAATTTAACTTTTTGATTAAAGGGCCCACCCCGGTTAAACCTTCCCCTTTCGCCCCTTCCCTACCTTTCATTTCGATCCCGGGCCCTTTTTTTTGTGCGTCCGCGCGGGATGGGGCGGGTGAAAAGCGTGGCCCCGAGATGTCTCTCGGGGGGTCCGTGACAGCGGGTAAAGTGGCAAGGAAGTCTGCAGCCAGTGGGTTGGCCAAGAGTGTAGATTTTCGATTGGCCGCTATCAGGGAAACTACGGGGGCAAGTACACCACCGGCTGAAAAGCGCCAGCCGCTGTTAAAACTGGCCGGGGATTTTAAAATAAAAACTAAAGGAAGGTTTCCCGGGGGTGACAAGAAAAGGGTACGGGATGGGGTGTTTCAGAGTCAGACACAACTATCAGGAGTATTTTGGGGAGAGAAGAAAGTGTGACGGAGAGTGAAGACATTCAGAGGGAGGAGGCGGCAGGAGACTTCTAAAAAGCGGATATTTCTAACATCCGGATAGTGGCCAGACAAAAATCTAAAAAACCCTAC
Source organism: Chionoecetes opilio (assembly GCA_016584305.1). Classification (NCBI taxonomy): domain Eukaryota; kingdom Metazoa; phylum Arthropoda; class Malacostraca; order Decapoda; family Majidae; genus Chionoecetes; species Chionoecetes opilio. The sequence goes on along the minus strand of JACEEZ010025356.1, from coordinate 36,642 downwards.
TGAAAACAATTTTTTAAAAACCAAAAACAATAAAAAAACAAAAAATAAAAATCAAGAAAGGGAAAAAAGAGCAGCAGGAGTTGGGGCGATGGTGGGTCTAGGACATCGCCCCTTTTTCTGGTTCCCTTTAACGAGTCATTGGGGTTTCTATTACCGACAGACAAGTTTCCTTTTTCACTTTACGTTCAATCAAATTGCTTTTATTTTCCTGATTACTCTCTAATCCATCCCAATGATCCTTCCCCCTCCTTTCCCCCTTTTTCCTTCCCTCTGACCTACCCCCGACCTCATCCTCCTTGTTCAGATTGAGTTCATTATAAAGCTTCATTAAATGTGGTTCAAAATTTAAAAAACCCTTTCCCAACTACGTTCCAAAAAAAAAATTGAAAAAAAGTATAAGAAAAATGAAAATTTCCCCAATCTCAATTTAAAATGCTAAATTAACTTCTTTCTACTCGAAAACGATTGGGTAAGGAAAGTGAATGTGTGTGTGGTCATTCACTCATGGTCTTTTTCCACGCGGTCAATTCGCGATCGCCGTTTCACCCCCCCGGTGCGGCTTGGGGCCATTTTACCCATCTTTGGGTAATGCTAGGGCCTACACACCACACCCCCCCTCCCCTTTCTCAGGGGGACATAATCGTCTGAAAATTTTCGTAGAAAAATCTCCGGGAATAGCGGGCCGGGGATAGAACGCCGGACCACAAAATGGGGCCCGACGCCCCCAGAATTTGGGGAAACCCCAAATTTGCCAGATTTTTGTTATTTTTGAGCCCAAAAATTTTTAAAAATTTTATTTTTATTCATACATACGTAAATTCTTGTTTTAACAAGAATTGTCTCTTTTGATTTTGCAAATACTTGTTAATTTTTTTTTCCTGAAAGAAGAATATTTTTTGTGAAAGGGCGTAACAAAAATTTTTACAGGAAAAATAAACTGACTTCGGGGGTCTGTCTATTCCCGCTGTGCGTATATTACTCTCTGTCTCTCTCTCTCTGTCTCGTCTCTGTCTCTGTCCTGTCTCTCTTTCTCTCTGTCCCCGTCTCTCTCTCTCTCTCTCTCTTTTTCTCTCTCCCCCTCCCTCTCTCTCCTCTTCTCTTCCTCTCTTCCCCCCTCCCCTCTCTCTCTCTGTCTGATTCTGGACCTTTACCCTTTTTGGGATTAAATTTTTCTCTCTCTTTCTCTCTCTCTCTCTCTCTCTCCTCTCTTTTTCTCTCTCTAATTTCTTTAATATAGCAGGTTTTTTTACCAAAAACAAAAAAAGCAACTTTACCGAAGTATAAATTTTCCTTTTTCACACACACACACACACAACAATTAAAAAAAATTTTAAAAAAATAAATAAAAAAAAGAAATATATTAAAAAAAAAAAAAAATAAAAGTTTAAAATTTTAAAATTTTAAAAAAAAAAAAATAAAAAAAATAAATAAAAAAGAAAATTTTAAAAAATAAATAAAAAAAAATAAAAAAAAAATTAATGAAAAAGGGAAAGGGGGCAAAGAAGTGTGATTTAATTAGTTTACTTTAAAAAAGTATTTTAGAACTTTGGTAAGATAGTTAATGATAATAAATAGTAGGGAATGGTGGCAGGGGGATAAGGGGCCCGCGTGAATTAGATAAAAAATAAATACCCCGTTTATATATTTTTTTTTTTTCTCTACATTTTCTAAGAATAATAAAATATTTATTTGTAACCTCAAAATTGTTATGGTTTAAAGTGTTTGATTGATAGTTATCAATATATTTTAGTAAAAAGTAAAATCCAATACACCAAATAAATCCATGGGGTTTAACTGCATGTTTGGCGGGGTTTGGGTTAAAACCCTTGGAAAACAATTATTTATGTGAAGTGAAATTTGTATATATACTCCAGAATTTGTGAAATAAAATTAACCTGAACTGGACAAATGAGTATCCTTCATTCCAGTTAAACCAAAGCTATGAACACTCCACCTTAGTTACAAATGGTGACCCGGAGTGTAAGCTAATGGTTTTCTAGGTGGCTTAAACTGGTGCTGTCCATCTCGGCATAGAAATATAATTTCTATGTTTTGCTGGACATAAGAGCATCTTTCTCCTAGTCGTGGGACCTGCGTCTTCGGAAGCATTCGTCCCATGGCTCCCGCTGTATATTCCTAGCCTCCAGCTTCACTGGTGATTGCTAGGATGTCAGCGGGATAGGGAGAATTACACGTTACGTGTAGCGCCACCTAGTCAGGTTCCCCACCCAACCCCGGCACCTTCTGTGCCTTCCTCAGGGCATTTTTGCCCTCAGACGCCTTACTGCGTCCTCAGCGGCCTATGCGCATTCAGCGCGGCCACTACCCCGCCAGGCGCCTCACTGCGTCCTTAGCGGCCTTATGCGCATTTAGCGCGGGCCCGGCTTCCTCCGAGGCCTCACTGCGGCTTATGCGCATTTAGCGCGGCCGCTGCCTTCCTCCAGACGGCTTACCGCGTCCTCAGCGGCCTTATGCGTGTTTAGCGCGGGCCCTGCTTCCTCATACGCCTCAGTGGCCTATGTGCACTCAGCGCAGCCATTCCACCCTCTGACGCCTCCTTGCGCCCTCAGCACGACCTCACGCGCATTCTGCGCAGCCCCACGGTGTTATTGAATCACTCTACGGCCGCCACTCGCCGCCCTGTGGATTACCAGCCCTGTGGATTACTCAACCCTCAACACCACAGTGTTAAAGTGACTCGCTCCACGGCCGCCGCTCGCCGCCCTATGGATTACTCATCGCCCTATGGATTACTCACCACCCTGTGGATTACTCAACCCTCAACTCCACAGTGTTAACGTGAATCACTCCACGGCCGCTGCTCGCCGCCCTGTGGATTACCAGCCCTGTGGATTACTCAACCCTCAACTCCACAGTGTTAACGTGACTCACTCCACGGCCGCCGCTCGCCGCCCTATGGATTACTCACCACCCTGTGGATTACTCACCGCCCTGTGGATTACTCATCACCAGGCGGCACCACTGCCATGGCGTCAACACTGCCTCGCCCGCGACTTACTGCCGGCGGCACCACTGCCATGGCGTCAACACAGCCACGCCCGCAACACAAGCCGGCGGCACCACAGCCATGGCGCAACACTGCCACGCCCGCAACACAAGCCGGCGGCACCACTGCCATGGCGCAACACTGCCACGCCCGCAACACAAGCCGGCGGCACCACAGCCATGGCGCAACACTGCCACGCCCGCAACACAAGCCGGCGGCACCACAGCCATGGCGCAACACTGCCACGCCCGCAACACAAGCCGGCGGCACCACTGCCATGGCGTCAACACTGCCTCGCCCGCGACTTACTGCCGGCGGCACCACTGCCATGGCGGTAACACTGCCACGCCCGCAACACAAGCCGGCGGCACCACTGCCATGGCGTCAACACTGCCTCGCCCGCGACTTACTGCCGGCGGCACCACTGCCATGGCGGCAACACTGCCAAGCCAGCAACTGGTCACCACAGCCCTCCAAGTCAACCAACACCAACTTCTACCAAAGTCTCGTTCCTCCTCCCGCGTCACTAGGGGGGGGGTACTGTAGCGACTAACTAAAGTAGTCACCCCGTCTTATATAGTTTTCCTTTTTCTCTACCAGTTTGTCTGAGAGAATCAGAGTAGCACGGAGACTATTCTATTTGTAACCTTCAATCATTGTTATGGTAATTATCAGGTGTTTGCATTGTTATCAGCTTATCAATATATTCAATTATGTACAACGTAAAATCAGCAATATCACCAGGAAGTATCCATGGTGTAACTCGCATGTCTTGGCGAGTGTTTGCATAATACCTTGGAAAACAATTATTTACGTGAAGTGAAATTTGTATATATACTCCAGAATTTGTGAAATAAAATTAACCTGAACTGGACAAATGAGTATCCTTCATTCCAGTTAAACCAAAGCTATGAACACTCCACCTTAGTTACAGACCTACGAAGGGAAAACTACGGCGATGGAAGAATTTCGAGTTATTTTGCGCGAAATTGATATTCCAGGTGCTATATTACTGTTCTCTGTTCTCGCTGACAATACTGTAGAGAAGACCTGAGGTAATGGCTGATGTGCAGAGGCTTCTAAACCAAGAAAACAGAGTCACAACAGAGCCTCGTCAAAAGGTAAGCAACTGGTAGGTACGTAATGTGTCCCTGCCACTTGCTTACTTCTTAATGAGACTGCTGTGACTGTTTTCCTGGTTAAGAAGTCTTTGCACATCAACCATCACCTCAGGTTTTCTCTATGTTGTCAGCGAGCACGGAAATATAACACCTGGAATATCAATTTCGCCCAAAACAGCTCGAAATTTTTTCATCGTCGTAGTCTTCTTTTTGTAGGTTGTACATATTCATGGTTATGATAGTATTAAAATACCTTATTAATTGAGTTCCTTTTGTTGTCTTTCCTCATAATAAGTAGTGGTATATCATGGTTTAAGTGTTACTTGACGAGCCAATGAATACTCATGAGTCTATACCAACATCACCAACCTTTGCTATGATTTATCTTATTACTCCATCCATAAACAAGTTGCATAACCACCGTGACATTACCCATCATTGTCTCATGGTACCTAGTACTGTCGTCTACCGATATTTTTATCCCTACACAAATCGGGAAAACTCGCCGACGGTAATGGTTAGGATAGATTTTGCTTTGATTTATCTTATTACTCCATCCATAAACAAGTTGCATAACCACGGTGACATTACCCATCCTTGCCTCATGGTACCTGGTACTGTCTTCTACCGAAATTTTTATCCCTACACAAATCGGGAAAACTCGCCGACGGTAATGGTTAGGTTAGAGGTAATAATGGACGAGAGTTTCGCGGTCGTTTTCAGAGACACCGACTAGTTTTTCTTGGCCTACAATAGGTGCTTGTTCTAATGGAGATAGTTTTATTTTGCGCAAACCAAAAAAAAAAAAAAAAAAAAATGAAAAAAAAATGAAAAAAAAATTAAACCTAACCTAACCCTATAGTTTTTAATGAAACCTAACCTAACCTTAAAGGTTTTTATGAAACCTAACCTAATCTTATAGGTTTTAATGAAACCTAACCTAACCTTAAGGTTTTTATGAAACCTAACCTAATCTTATAGGTTTTAATGAAACCTAACCTAACCTTAACCACAAAGTATACCTTTTTTTTTTTTTGTTTTGTATATATGAGTTAGTAAATTATTTCTCGGGCTCTTTTTTCTTTCTTTTCATGTGGGTATATAGACACAAAGGCTTCCGTCCAGACTACTTTCTAAGACCCTGAACACCCGATCTGTGTCAACTGGATGTCCTCTATCCAGCTGTGACCGGAGGATGGATTACGGTCGGCTGCTGAGTAAGCTTTTGGGAGAGGGAATCACTGATAGAGCGAGTTAGACCGCGTACAAGTTCAAGAACGCTGTTGGGTTGTGTTGTTTTGATGTTGGTGGTGTCGGTGTTGATAGGAGTGGTCGAGCGCCTTGAGGGGACAGGAAAGAAAGCCACTATACAGGACTATCTGATTGGCGGGGGAAAACATGCCTTCCTCTTGCAGTGTGCAGCTGTCTTAATGGGAGGAGGGATCTCGCCCAATCTCCATTTTAGGTGAGGACGCATGTATAATAAATGTCTCTATGAGTATTTTCATAAGGAAACGAGATGTCATAAAGCTTAATAAGTTGTTCTTAGAGGGCGAGAGGATGAGTATCTTTAGATATAATGATGTATATAGCGACAGTAGGCGTAATTACCTGCATCGGTAATCATTACTCCTCAAACTGTATTGTGTGTTGTTGCTGTTTGTGGGGTATTAGGTAGATGAGGGTCTTGTCTTATTCGTAGACTTATCATCAGTCTGCCAGTTCTTGCCAGTCGACTGGCATCTCGACACACCCACTAATCCCTATTCCATTATCATCTGACCAACACACAATTCTCACGCTTGACAGGTAAACCCCAAAGAGAATTTTTACTTCTACGGCACGCAGCTCTCCATCGCTCTCATCGGCTGCATTCCCGGCGCTGTCGTGGGTCAATAAGCTCATGCTCCCGATCTTCTTACAACCTGAAATTCGTGTCTTGCAGTGAGGAAAGTTTCTGATACCTGTTCCTACCCCCCATATGTATCGTTCTAGACACTATCGAGTAGTGTAATCGATAGTGTGAGACACTATCGAGTAGTGTCTCATCGCGTCAATAAACTGTGTGTAATCTCCATAACAGTCGAATTGTTACTAATAATAGTCTTACCATTTTTGTTATATGCTCAGTTTTGTGCCTTCCTATCCTATGAGATGAAGGAAAAGAGGTTAGGCATAAAACGTTTTTATTCTACGTTATTGTCCTAGTAGCGTTGGTATCCGAGGAGATGTCGAGAGTCATTCTGACATGAATCTTTTCATAGTTGTACCATTACAGGGCCTGAGCTAGAATGTGTAATATGTATACTTTCTGATAGTCAGTCCAAGCTTTTTTTTCTTCTTTATATTGACGCTTAAATTGAATTAAATTGTTGTGTGATAATGTGGGTGGTCAACGTTTTCAGTCGGGTGTCATAACTAAGGCTGTGTTAAAGGGCTGGGGTTTCACCGTGACTGGGGTTGTTGTTGAATAGAGTCGCGCCTACGTACAGTAATATAAGTAATAAGATAAACTAGCATAAAAGAGTTTCTGAATAGCGGTACGACGTTAAGAACCATTGTTGAGACATCGTAAGGGTAACAGTAAGCTGAAAGTTCTAATGTATTTATACCACTCCACGACATACATAATAGATATGTAATTCAGGCACTCAAACTACTATACATGAAATTACTATACTCATAGTGGCCCAAAAAAAACATCCATTGCGATTCTCAAAGAGACAATGAAGAATAAGAGTTTCAAGTTATATGATTCATAATAGGTCTTACAGATTCAGAAAGAAGAAACCAAAAGACAATAAAATAGATTTTAAAAAAATACTAAATGGCTATTGTACGACTAGCAATTCCTTGTTTAAAATCTAATTGTTGATTGGTCTATGCGGCTGGTTGGTCCCCAATTTAGTATTTTGTATATTACTAGTGAATTTATAAAGTTATACGGTATCGATATTGGCGAGCGATCATTTTAAAGGATTTATAGACACGAAAAATTAAACATAGGTGTATATTGTCTGTCTCCTCCCTGTGTCTGTCTGACTGAATTTTCTCCCTGTCTTTTCTGTGTCTCCTATATCTTACAAACTGTTCAATATCCACACAATACTACACTCACTCATGGAAGTTGATGTTCAGTACTAATCTCGGCGATTAATCCTGATGGAAATGTCCATACCAATATCCTCTCTCCTATCTCTCTCCTCTCTCTCTCTCTCTCTCTCCTCTCTCTCTCTCTCTTCTCTCTCTCTTCTCTCTCTCTCTCTCCTCTCTCTCGTCTCTCACTCTCTCTCTCTCCTCGCTTCTATCTCTCTCTCCTCTCTCTCTCACTCCCTCTCTCTCCTCTCCTCTCTCTCATCCTGTGACGCACCTCCCTGTACAACAGTTTCTAATTACCTTATTGCCTGACGGGACCTGCAATCGTATATTGTCTGGACTCTGGGACTGATCCAATATGTGCTCGTAGCATATTTGTCATTTTAGCCCAAGAGTATATAAACAATCTATTTTCCTGTAGAAAAAAAAAATCAAAAAAAATCCAAAATAGGTATTACTTTTTTTTTTTTTTTGTGGTTTTTTAACCTCACGAGAGGGAAACTGTGCCAATTGGCACAACAAAAATGGGTAAACACAAAGCCCGTTAGTTGCCATAAGTCTCCCTATAAATAGAAGACAGTAAGAGAATAAAATAAAAAAAACAGGGGGTAGGCCAATTTAGTCGGGAGGTATCTTGTTTACACCTTCTTTTGAAAAAAATTTAAGTCTTAGGAAAGTGGAAAAAATAGAAACAGGAAGAGAGGGAGAGTTCCAGAATTTACCAGTAGTCGAAAGGGATGAAAGAGGTTTAAAAGATATAGATTAACAAACTCTGCATTGGAAGATGGACAGAATAGGGATGAGACATGAGAGTAGGAAAGTCTTGTGCTTTCTGAGGCCGCGGGAGACGTGGGGGAGGCATGCAGTTAGCAAGTTCAGAAGACGCAGTGCGCATGAAAAAAAATAACGGTAGAAGGAGAGAGCAAGAGAAGCAACATTGCGGCGCGGTGATTTAATGATTAAAGACAGTTCAGTCAGAGGAGAGCGAGGGGAGGAGTTTGATGTAGACGGGAAAAAAAGCTTATTTTGGGACTCAGCCCTGTTTAGGCGAGCTGTATGAGTGGACTCCCCAAACATGTGAGACATAATCCAGACATGGGCGGATAAGGCCCCTGTAGGAGCAAGCAATTGGGAGAAGGAGGAAAAAAAAAAATAAGGACCGCCGCAGACGCCCTACAGCACACCTCAACTTCTTNGCTTCCAGGGCCCTCATGGGCGCCATCGTCCCTTTCTACACCACCATAGTGAGTAATGCCATCAAGGGGGGTTCCGCTAACTGAACTGTATACTAGTCCAGGAAAACGAACGAGCTGACTTATTTGAAGAAAAAAATATTATAATCATATTGCCAAAGTTTGCTGTTTCTCCCATATTTAAAAAAAAAAATTATGGTATAAAAAACCTTATTATATATTTGTGAATCACAGACATTCTAAGGATCTTAGTATATTATTATTTATTCAATACAAATGTATGTAAGATAGACTATAGGAACATAAGTACCGTGTATAATCTTTGGCTTAATACTCATAACTACAATTCATAGGAAAGTGAAAAATTTTCAGGGATCTTCTGAACGCTACCTATCAAACAAAAGTAAACAAACTTAAAGAGACCAACACCCATTTTAAAGACACGACAGCAAAAAGTCTCACACGGTCCCTTAACTCTACGACATCTCTTTCTTTCATCTCCTAAGGACGGCGTGAAGGCGGTGGTGTACACGGACTGCTACAGACGCTGCTCATGTTCGGGGCGTATTGGCGTGGTGTGTGTCGCTTGCATTGAGCTGGGCGGCATCGTCACTTGCTACACCGGCCAGGGACTAATGCCTAATAGGGGGTTCCCTGGAGTGAATGTATTTTAGTGGGAAACGAGCTGACTTGATTTGAGGAATAATGTGTTGTAATGATGTTGAGTTGTGTGCTGTTTCTCTTTTAAAAGTGTGGTATTGAAAATGTTGTTATGTTTTGGGGTGGTGTTCTGGTCTAGTTTTTGTGTTTGTATACTGTTTGTAGTGACTTAGGTGTGTGTTATAATCTTTGGCTTAATCTCCATAACTACAATACATGCAAAGTAGCAAAATACCACATCTTTCGACCGCTGCCCTATCAACAAATAACCTTTAAGAACACCCCTTTTAAAGACACGACAGCATGAAGGCATCACACGCGCACCTTAACTCTACGACCTGTCTTTCTCTTTCATACTCCGTAGGAAACCTGAGCGGGGGTTACACGGACGTCCCTACAGACGTTTGACTGCATGGTTCGTGGTAGGTAGGTTGTGGTGGTGGTGATGTGTGTGTTGAGTGGGCGGTGGTGGAGGTGTGGGCCTGTCGGTCGCGGCGCGTGAGTTGTGTAAGTGGTGAGTGTGTGAGGTGGAGTGTGTGTTTAGTGTGTGTGTGTGTGTGTGGGTGTGTGTGTGTGTGTGTGGTGTGTGTGTGTGTGTGTGTGTGTGTGTGTGTGTGTGTGTGTGTGTGTGGGTGGTGTGGTGTGTATGTGGTGTGTGTGTGTGTGTGTTGTGTGTGTGTGTGTGTGTGTGTGTGTGTGTGTGTGTGTGTGTGTGTGTGTGTGTGTGTGTGTGTTATATTATGCATTGTGTCTTCTTCCCAGAACTGGACAGGTATAACATGCAAATAGCCAAATACCTACATCATTTCGTACCCTGCCCCCTTTTTACCCTTTAACCCGCTTTACCCATCCCCTGTACAGCATGAACCCGAGCATCTACGAGCGCGACACCTTCCTGTCCACCCTGTGCATGGGATTCTTCTTGGTCATTAACTCCGTTGGAATCTCGCAGTCATGTTACCAACGCTTCGCCTCCATCAGCACTTTAAAGACTGCTAGAGGGTGAATTTCTTGTTTTTGTTTTATGGTAGTGAGTGTTTGTGTGTGTTGCGTGTGTGTGTTGTAGTGTGTGTGTGCGTGTGTGTGTGTGTAGGATGTGTGGTCTGTGTGTGGTGTGAGAGGTGTGTGTGTGTGTGTGTGTGTATGTGTGTGTGTGTGTGTATGTGTGTGTGTGTGTGTGTGTGTGTGTGTGTGGTGTGGGTGTGGGTGGTGGGTAGTGTGTGTGTGTGTGTGTGTGTGGGTGTGTGTGTGTGTGGTGTGGGTGGGTGGGTGGGTATGTGTATATTGTTGTGTGTGGTGTGTGTGTGTTTGTGTGTGTGTGTGTGTGTGTGTGTGTGCTGTGTCTGTGTGTGGTGTGTGTGTGTGTGTGTGTGTGTGTGTGTGTGTGGTGTGTGTGTGTGGTGTGTGTTATATTATGCAGTGTGTTTTTTCCCAGAACGGACAGGTATAACATGCAAAAGCCAAATACCTACATTAATTTCGTACCCTGCCCCTTTTTACCGTTTTAAACCCGCTTTACCCCATCCCCTGTGTACAGCAGTTTGAACCCGGAGCATCTACGAGCGCGACACCTTCCTGTCCACCCTGTGCAATGGGATTCTTTTGGTTCATTAACTCCGTGGAAATCTGACGAGTCATGTACCAACGCTTCGCCTCCATCAGCCACTTTAAAGACTGCTAGAGGGTGAATTTTCTGGTTTTTGTTTTATGGTAGTGAGTGTGTGTGTGTCGTGCGTGGTGTGTGTGTGTGTGGTGTGTGTGTGTGTGCAGTGATCTGTGGTGTGTGTGTGTGTGTGGTATGTGTGTGTGTGTGGTAGTGGTGTGTGTGTGTGTGTGTGGGGGGGTGTGGCGGTGTGTGGGTGTGTTTGTGGTGTGTGTGTGTGTGTGTGTGTGTGTGTGTTGTGTGTGTGTGGGGGTGGGTGGGTATGTGTGTTGGTGTGTCGTGGTGTATGTGTGTTGTGTGTGTAGTGTGTGAGTGTGTGTGTTGTGCGTGTGTGTGTGTGTGTAGTGTGTGTGTGTGTGTGGGTGGGGGGTGGGTGGGTGGGTGGGTGGTGGAGTGGGTGGGTGGGTGGGATGGGGGGGGGGGTGGGGGGTGGGTGGGTGGGTGGGTGGGTGGTGGGGGGGAGGGTGTGTGGGTGGGTGGGTGGTGGGGGGTGGGTGGGTGGGTGGGGGGGGGGTTGGGTGGGTGGGTGGGTGGGTGGGTGGGTGGGTGGGTGGGATGGGTGGGTGGGTGGGTGGTGGGTGGGTGGGTGGGTGGGGGGTGGGTGGTGGGGTTGGGGGGGGGGACGGGTGTGTGTGTGTGTGTGTGTCGTGTGTGGTGTGTGAAGGATGTGTTGTTGTGTGTGTGTGTGTGGTAAAAATACATGAATGATCCAATTGTCAGTTATACAATAACAAAATAAGGAAAGGGGAATAGAGGAGTCTGTCTCGCTTTATATTCTTTTTTCTCACTCTAATAATAAATTCCCCGCTACACTAGCGTCGCGCGTTTCATTTACAAAAGCGTATAGTATCATTTGTATAAACAAAACATCCTCATATATGTGTCAAGCAACATACCTTATCTTTTTTAAAATGTTTCAGACTCGTTTATTTCTTCCTGGCTGGACTGTGGGGTACTGTGGATCTTATTCTTCTTCTCTGGTCTGAGTTCGCCTACGCCACCTACAGCACGTGCGGAGCCTCTCACCTCGGCAAGACAACAAACCGGACCAGATCCTTCCCTTCCTGGTGACAGATAAGCTAGGTCACATCCCGCCCGTCTGGCCTCTGTGGCGGCGGTGTATGGGCGGGGTACTAAAGGTGAGGTGTATAGAGTCGTGCATATTGGTATGTGCTTACTTATACTATACTAAGCTTTCACAATCATAAAATGGAATCCCTCATGTGTCTGATCCCCTGTTTCCTCTCAGTACCTTCCTCATGTGGGTAACCTGCAGCCTGCATGGTGTGTGAGGACGTTCTCAAGCCTCTGCCCGTCTTTGGTCAGTAAACTCAGGCGATAAAATCTGCAACCCTAGGGTCAAGATTCGGTGTGAGTCCCCTGATTGTTTTCTTCCTTCTGACTCCTCACTTTCCTTTGTGACTTGCTAGCATTATTTTTCCATACAGGTGTAATTTCCCTTTAAGGTCTTTGTATACATTTTTCTAGCCTGGTTCTATTGCTGCCGAGGAACGATGTAAACTGGATAAGAATAACGTGAAAGTAGTACAAGCTTCTTTTTTTACACGATCCGATTTATCAGGGCAAAGATAACTGTTCAATGCAATGTAATAGACCGCCTGCGGTGCATGGTGCGTTGCGTATATATTACATCACTTCTTTGCAGATGCGATCAAAACTGACTCGTGACATTTGTGTGATGACGTTAAGGAATATAATGCATAGCAACACGTAGTGTAGTGAAGTTTTGTTGACGATTAATGGAATCACAGCGAAGCGAATATAAAAAGGATGCAAGTAGATTTTTTCGGTGACAGAGATTTTCTATCACTTCACCACTACAAGGACATTAACCTAACATCGCTAATTTGTGCATCCTGATCAAGTGACAGTGACCCCCCCCCCCTCTTCAGCCTCTTCACCGAGTGTTGTCCGTGGTGCTCGGCCTGTCTATGGGCAGCCTCGGCAAACATCTTCCCTTTCCTCTTCAGCGATCTCCAGCTGCCTGTAAACGGACCGCTTCATGGTATTCTGACAGGCACCTGCTCCCCCTGGGTGAATGCTAAGGTGAGACCATTCTCTTGGCTTAGAAAATTCAAAAACACAGAGAAAGGTAAATAGAATCGGATTCAAAGAATTGTTCAGAGAACAAAACTTTTGGCTCAAATTCTTTTCATTTCATAAAGTTAAGGGATCGTCGGGGTATTTTATTTAATCGATAGATATTATTAGTTTACTTATGTATGCATACCTATTGTAAATAACTTTAGCTAAGTATCAGGTCATCGACGCATAATAATTTTTTTTGTAGTTACGAAAAAAAAAAGGGACAAAAAAAATTCTAGTATTTCTCAACAAATTTTGATGGAAACAAATCTCAATGTAGTTTTAGAATTACTAAGAAATGCATAGGGACAGCATTTGAATTTCTTTTCTGTTTTACGTGAGAATCTTATTTTTATTTTGCCTTGTCTAGGAAAATAATTCAATTTGTGAGATGAATCCTTCATCAAAAGAGGTGGTCTTAAACGAAAAATCGCATTTTATTTGGTCTGTATAATGATTTAATAGCTATTCATCCTCCGAATAGGGACGGAGATATAAGAGGAATATCCGCAACTTTAGGGGTTTTTAGATATTGGCCTTTAAATAATATTTTTCTTTTCTTGACTGTGCCTATATGAGGAGCGCCAACACGAAGTATTATTATGCATCAATCTCATGCATTTCTATGCATTTAAACAAGGCAATCTATGGCATTCTAAAGTCTATAACTGTATTTGTACCTGGTCACCCCGTATTGAATGGTATTATTTACCCGAATGCGAAAGTATCAGGCAACATTATTTTCTCATTTTCGCCAGATTTTCAAAGCTTAAAAACCTCTGGTACACGAATTGCCACATGATGCCTCTGCGTAAAAGTGCAGGGAAGGTTTGTAAGAGCTAAGTACAAAAAAAACCCTCTCCTTCCCTCCTCTCAAAAGCAACAAGCAGCAAAAGCTTAAAAAAGCAACAAGCAGTTCCTCTCCTGTTTGTTACGAATGTGAGGCTTTCAATCAGCTCACATCTAAGAGCTACATAGTCTTACATACCATTTGTGGATTGCCATTGGAGCAATTTTTCCTATTTGTAGTAAAAAAAATAAAGTCCCTTTCATGGACTTAAAATGCGCGTAGCACATTATGCAGAGCCTATCGGGAGGCTGCGGTGGTTCAGAAAAAGAGCTATAACTCATTCATTATTGCGATTTTAGCTGTTAGCACTCTCGTCATGGACAAGATAAGATAAGATACTTTGATCCTAGCTAGCACTTTGCAAGTACCAACGACAAGGTTATTGACTATACAAAGCGCCACCACGCCATGCGAACCTTGCGTGGGGCTCGAAACGCTGACCGAATGGCAGGACGCTGCACGCGATCGAGCCCCACAGCTCTACCAACCGAGCCACCCTGACGGGTGGTATGGACAAAGAGGAAAGGTGCTGGAGCCTGGGGATTTTGTTTCTGAATATTGCGATATTAAAAAAAATCACGAAAATTCAGTGGTGGACGAAACCTTAAGTCGCCAAAAACAGTACGTTATCGGTAAATCAATCACTTATCCTCCTCATTACTGTATGTACAGCTGATTTCAGGATAAAACATGCATAGTAGGACTTGGGCATACCCTGTCCGCAGACTGTGGCATAAAGAGGCATGAAGGAGTTGTGACGGTCAAATTTGACCTAAGAAGAGCAAATACTAGCAAGGATAGAGATTAGTAACTCAGAAGATATGCAAAATAGCAGCCCCATACTTCTATGTCGTGATATGTGGAAATAATGACATATGTCTAAGCCGTGACTAGATAGATTGTCATCGCGTCCCACCGAGTGGGTCGGGTAGAGGGCCTCATCTCTACTTTTGAATTCTTCAGGTGCCAAGGTGGACACAGACGCCGGTTGGCGTGGGTTTTCGAATCTAAACTATTGCTATAATAAATAATGCGAAAATGACAAATATCCAATTTTAACAATTAAATCATAGATATTATTTTACGCAGCATAAAACTCCCATCTTGTACGTAGATATTATCATATATAGATATATAACATACTCACTAAATAAGGGAACGTAAATCTAGGAAATATGGACAATGCAATGAAAAGAGTCAAGGTGATAAATGGAGACAAAACATTTGTCATATAGCACCCTTTGTAAACATCTGTATCAGTTTTCTACTATAAAAATATGCCATAAACATACAGTGAGCTTGAGGAACTGGATGCAGTTCAACCCATGCCAGCACGGGAACCTGTGTGATTTGTGTTTGTTCACCGTCCGGCTCAGGGGCGTTCATAGGATTGCTTCGCGGCTTGGACCTCAATGTGTGGAGGGTGGTGGGCAAATTCGTGACGGGCGGCGAGGGTCTCCGCACGCCTTCCCCTCTCTGTGGCCGGCTGTGCTCCTCCATTAACGCAACAAGTACGTCCTCGACTCACCACACTCGAATGCCACCACCGTAGATCAGTAAGTATATCATCCATGTTCTTCAAATCTTAAACGAAAAAAAACCTGTAAACCATAAAAGGTCGTCAATTCAGCCTTTATATCATGAATATTCACAGCGTCTCTTACTAATTATCTATATTATGCCTTGTACAGATAAAACTTTCATTAAAGGTATCATTACCACTCCATGATATAACTTATACATCGTTTAACGTAGTGCCATTGCGAGAACGGAGAAGAGCCTTACAACATCTCTTATTGCTTCAAACAGCCTCTCGGCATTGCATTGCTATGCTGGTCAGCAACGGGCGATGCTGGCGTTAAGTGAGACTTCATCCTTGACATTTCTATCTCCTTCACCACTCATGAATTCCATATCAGAATCTCCAATCTTAGTCAAACAGTAGTTACAGAGCCTTGAATGTCTTCGCTCAATACATTCCTTCATCCCCTCCCTGCACTACAGGTCCCAATAACCCGAAAGGAGGTGAAGGGCGGGGTGGTCCAATCCAAACCTGTGAGCGGCTATACGAGTGGGCGTGCCAACGATTATAAGGTTTGGCGAAAGGTTAGACCAACGAAATTTATAAACAGATTGCATATATATACAGATAACGTAAAGTGTTCATTATTTGCCTTATCGATTTGTGTGTGTGTACGTGTGTGTGTGTGTGTGTGTGTGTGTGTGTGTATGTGTGTGTGTGTGTGTGTGTGTGTGTGTGTGTGTGTGTGTGTGTGTGTGTGTGTGTGTGTGTGTGTGTGTGTGTGTGTGTGTGTGTGTGTGTGTGTGTGTGTGTGTGTGTGTGTGTGAACAAGTGTGATGAGGATTATACGCCAGAAGCATAGATAAAGCAAAAAATATTCAGATAAAGAAATAATATTCATGGTGTGGCTTTGCATGTGCAGGCAAGGCCACCGCTCCTGCATAGTGGAGGAGGGATGGCGCTCAGTCATTGCCGTGCAAGCCTTGTGTCAGTGAAGTGAACTTGTTTTCCTTTCGAGAATCTGGGAGACTGGGGGGGGGGGTATGTGTGTGTGTGTGTGTGTTTGATTTACCTAGTTGTAACATACAGGAAAAGAGCTTTGATCGTACTGTCCCGTCTCGAAATCTACTATTATCCAGCTTGCCTTTGAAGTCCTGAAAATTTCTTGCATTAATCACTTCTGCATCAAGGTTATTCTATGATTTTTTTTTCCTATGAAATCATACATGCAGTATACATTCGCAAAAGATTAGCAACTGCACAATATATCTGATATATAATATATATAGCTATATATACATATATATAATATATATATATATATATATATATATATATATATATATATATATATATATATATTTATATTATATATATAATATATATATATATATATATATATATAATATATATATATATATATATATATATATATATATATGTAGTATTAGTATTAGTATTATTGGTGTTCAACTGTGTTCAACCGTGTTCTGTGTTCTGTATACTTGATGTCTGGTCCTGGAACACCTGGTTAATTACCCGTCAGGTCACGCCTCTCTCTTAATGCCTTTTCCTCGTACTCGCCTCCCACTTTTCATGGCGACATCACCTATGATCTCGCCGACTGCCCATTAAGGGATTAGGTGTCAGGTCGTCAGATCATCAGGTGTCAGGTAGTCAGATCGTCAGGTAGTCAGATCATCAGGTGTCAGGTCTTGAGTATCCTGGCTCTTTATAAAGGATCTCTTGTAGAGACAAGACACTTAAACACAGACCTCCGTATCGGCAACTCACAAGCCTTCAAGTCACAAGCCATCCAAATCCACGGCAGGAGCAACTCACCAGTCAGCGAGTCACCTTACACCAACCTTACCTGTGTTACCTTTTTACCCAAGTTAATAAACCACTATCAAAGCAGTTACCTGTTTCTGCTCACCCTAAAAGTGACATACCAAAAAGTCACTTTACACATGGTGATAGCGGTGGGATATGGTACCCAAACCAAAAAAGTCACTTTACACATGGTGACAGCAAGTGGGATATGGTAACAGGTTAATCACTTCTTGACGCCCACGCCGCCACATCGCCTCCACCTACGCCGCCCGGACTTCCACGCCACGCCGCCACATCACTCCACACTACAAGACCGCGCCGTTTCGTCCACTTTCCTCCACGTGGGACAACGCTGCCGCCTCCTCCACCACATCCACCACCGAGGCCTTCCACCTCCACATCCACGTGACGCTCCACGCCTACCGCGTCCACCACCACATCCACGTGACGCTCCACGCCTACCGCGTCCACCACCACATCCACGTGACGCTCCACGCCTACCGCGTCCACTACCACATCCACGTGACGCTCCACGCCTACCGCGTCCACCACCACATCCACGTGACGCTCCATGCCTGCCGTCCACCACCACATCCACGTGACGCTCCACGCCTACCGCGTCCACTACCACATCCACGTGACGCTCCACGCCTGCCGTCCACCACCACATCCACGTGACGCTCCACGCCTGCCGTCCACCACCACATCCACGTGACGCTCCACGCCTACCGCGTCCACCACCACATCCACGTGACGCTCCACGCCTACCGCGTCCACTACCACATCCACGTGACGCTCCACGCCTACCGCGTCCACCACCACATCCACGTGACGCTCCACGCCTGCCGCGTCCACCACCACATCCACGCGACGTTGCCCGCTTCCACCTGTTCCAACTCTCCAAACATTCGTTCACAAGGCAACAATATTCCACATGCATTCCTACTGACAAATCTCTGATACAAGTGTTCTCCATTCCTAGTTCTCCACTTGCAATGCCTAACCAACATTCACCATCCAGACCATGTCGTCGTTCCGCTGGTCGTCTTTCTCGTTCAAAACGAAAACGTAAGACTTTCGTCGCGTATGTAGCCACAGACGCTTCTACGTCTAATAACACCACTCCACTCCCAGAAGTAACTCCTTCTGTTTCTCTCTTTTCCATGTACCTTATGATGTAATTTTGTACATAGGATTGTATTGTCTCAATATTTTTCTTTTCTCGTACTCATATGTCTGTGTACCATGCCATCTCCTTTGTTCAGTTTCATGATTATTCCTTTTGACGAGATGAGGACATCTCGGGTAGCGTCACCGAGCATATGTAGTATTAGTATTAGTATTATTGGTGCTCAACTGTGTTCTGTATACTTGATGTCTGGTCCTGGAACACCTGGTTAATTACCCGTCAGGTCACGCCTCTCTCTTAATGCCTTTTCCTCGTACTCGCCTCCCACTTTTCATGGCGACATCACCTATGATCTCGCCGACTGCCCATTAAGGGATTAGGTGTCAGGTCGTCAGATCATCAGGTGTCAGGTAGTCAGATCGCAGGTATAGCGTCAGGTAGTCAGATCATCAGGTGTCAGGTCTTGAGTATCCTGGCTCTTTATAAAGGATCTCTTGTAGAGACAAGACACTTAAACACAGACCTCCGTACCAGCAACTCACAAGCCTTCAAGTCACAAGCCATCCAAATCCACGGCAGGAGCAACTCACCAGTCAGCGAGTCACCTTACACCAACCTTACCTGTGTTACCTTTTTACCCAAGTTAATAAACCACTATCAAAGCAGTTACCTGTTTCTGCTCACCCTAAAAGTGACATACCAAAAAGTCACTTTAACATATATATATATATATATATATTATATATATATATATATTATATATATATATATATAATATATATATATATTATATATATATATATATATATATAATAGATTACAGTTTTTACGCCTAAGTGAAGAATTTGTCTTATGAGTGTCTATTTTGCTTTATCCGGATGTGTTGTGTTATTACCAATCATAAAAACCTAGTCAATAAAAGGTAAAATTCATCCACAAGCACAAGTTTCGATTTTTCGAACTGCTGGCAGACAAAATTTGCAATTTTTCCCATCAAAAAAAAAGAATTTACAACTTCTACACCAGTAAATCATACATTGCAACATAAATAGGTATTACTATATATAGCAAATTTTTTCAAAAATTTTCAATCTTAAAATATCACATGTTGGGCTTATATTTATTGACTTTTCTTACAGAGCTTTCACGTATCACCTGAACACCGGGAATGTTGGTGTTTTGACAACGAGAATGCAAAGATGTTTTCCCCTCCATGCATCACTGCCAGATCCTCCCCATCCCTCAACGACGATAAAAATATCATAAAATATGATAATACACACCATCACCAAAACCCAAAACCACCTCAAAAATACCACCCCCCCCAACCTCATCACCACCATCCCAACAGTTAAACCATGGTGGTATGATGAAAAATTATGATTAATAATAAAAATATACAATAATAATATGCAAGGGTAAGAAAATAACGATAAAAACAATGACATAACATGATAAAAAGAACACAACAGCATCAATTTTCATCATCAAAAACAAAAAACAAAAAAAAGCAGAAAAAACTCCTTCCCCCGCCCAGATTTTTCCTTTGCTATATAAAATCGTCTATTGTACCCAAAAAATTCAAAAAAAAACTAAATATATCTACCAAATTAGCTAGTGGACAAGGTAATAAATGGTCATATATAAAATATTGCTTTTTCACTAAAAATCGTCAAATGGTACCAAATTACAAAAAAATTTTCGTTCGGGGCCTAAAGGGGTTAAGGTTTTTAGGCTGCAGGAAAAAAGGGAGGAGGACAAGGCGGGGTAAAGGGCCGGGGAGGAGAAAAAGGGAGAGTACAAAGGGACAAAGATTTGGGAAAAACCAAGGAAGAAAGGAAACCCCGGGGGGAGGCATAGAGGCGGGGGGGGGGGGGGGCCTTTCCTTTCCCCTCAGACCGGGCGTCGTGGCGGGGGAAACGGTACTACATACGCTCAGGGGACCCCTCGCCCTCGGGCTATCGTGAGGATTCAGAAAAGGCCAGTGGTCTGCCAGGCTCTTGTACCAAAATAAAAAATAGACTAGAAAACAGATTTGTGTGATGGTTTTTTAAATTTAAAAACCCAAAACAAAATAAAAAATAACAGATGAAAATTTATCTTGGAGTGGAGAAAACTAAAAAGTAACAAAAGAAAGGGGTTTAACGTGAATACACACAAAGCCATATATAAACCTTTCACTCGTTAACGAAAAAAGGAGACGCAAGTGATTTCCAGCATCGACCCTCATAATTGCACTATTTAAGTCAACTTGATGTTCCTCAGGGAGTGGGGAATTAAAAAAGAGTATTTTTTTTTCTCCCTAAATCTATTTTTAGCTCAACAAAACTTCTGTCATTTTGAGTGTCCCTAGATGGGGTACAGCGGTATTAAGGACAGAAATGAGAAATGACCAAGCGATGAAGGTTGTTTTTTAGTGAGCCCACGACCGTTTGAAGGGAAGTGAAAGAAAGGAAGGAAAAAGTATTGAGGGGGGCGGGAAGGGGTCTCGGGCCCAAAACTTTTACCGGGAAAGGGGGGTTCAAGTGGAAATTAAAAAGTTACAAAGAGATCTTTCCGGGGCCCCAAAATGAAAATTTTTTTCGAAAATTAGCACAATTTTCCCGGATAAAAAAAAAAAATCTTACTTTGTGATACTTGAATGTGCAAAGAACGTGGTTGCTTGGATGCTTTTAATTCTAAAACACCCTCCCCATGAACCCCAAAAACACACCTCTCCGTAAGCCCTTTCCCCATGATTCCCTTAAACTTATGGCCAGGTAACTGTCTTTATTAATCCCTGATAATTTGTATATACGTTGGAGCACGCCAGTTTGTAGTTTCCGGGAATGCCCACAAAAATGTTAGTTTTTTAATTCACCCAAAAACTAAAACCATATAATCCCACTCTGTCGCCTCCGTAGTCTAAATTCTAACCACCACACCACTCTCGTTGTTCGTCAAATTACGCGCTGAGTAGGAACCGAAGTGGTTTTTCCTGTTTTTAAAAAGATAACAACACCACTAACATCAGACGGGTGGGATTCCCCGTTATTTTCAAAACTAGATAAATCTTTAAAAATCACTTTGTTGAAATTAGATGAGGGGTTTTAGAGGAATAGGATGGGGGCGCTGCTTCTAATATGGTGTTGGGTGCGGTCCCCACAGCCTGCGGGGAAAGACTAAGGAGAGTGAAGAAAAGGGACGATGAAGAGAACAAGAAAACGAAAGAATGAAGAGGGGACAAGGCAAAAACAAAAAGGGGCGGAAAGAAAAGAAGATTAGAGAGTGAATATAAGAAAAGAAGGAAGAGAAGAGAGGACGAAAAAAGAGAAGAAGAAAACGAGGAGAAAGAAAAGACAAGGACAAGAAGATTTATTATTAAGTTTTTTTAATCTTTTCAAAAAAAAAAGAAAAAAAAAAACTTATGAAATTTTACAAATCCCTTGTTAAACTTAATTACATCTTATACAAACTCTCTATACATTTATAAAGATGAGCGGGCCCAGCCCGCCCTGGGCACGAAAACGATTTCCTGGGGGCTCGTACCTGCTCATGTTCCGCTGTGTAGCGTGGCGAGCTTTTCCCTTAGAAGCAGAAGGAAACACTCCGTCTTGTTGTCGTTTTACTTTTTTTTGGGTAGCTCTGCGGAGGGCTATTGGTTCGGCTATTGCTTTGGCCCACCACCGTTTTGGGGGCCTTCGGCCCACCGAACACAGACTTTTCAGATACCCCTTTAACTTTCCTAAATCATGGATGTAGAAATGTATGTATTAACGCCAACCCTTCACATCTCCCCCCCCATTCACTCACCCATTTCCCATCACCCCCCCATTCCTCACCCATTCCCACACCCCCCCCCCATTCACTCACCCCCTTTCCCATCACCCCCCCTCACCCACCCCCCCATCACCTCACCCCCACCCTTCACTCCCCATCCCCCCCCACACCCTTACCCAAACCCCCACCCATTCCTCCCCATTACCCCTCCCCTAATCAAGGTTTCCTAATTCTCGAACCCCCTTTTTTTTAAATTCTCCTAATGGCGCTAAAAAAAAAAAAAAAAAAGAAGTATCGGATCATCTCATAATGAGCTTAAAACCTTCCCCCCGATCGACCCGGTTTCCAAAAAAGTGCCACATGTGGTCCGCCCAGGGGGCGGCACCTATCGCGGACGACAGAAGACAACGAAACCCGACACACACAAACACACACACACTTTTGTTATATTATTATGTTAATCCTTTTTTTTTTTCTGTGTGTTATTTATATTGTTTTTTTGTGAAGGTTGAAGGAAAAAAGGAAAAAAAACCCAAATACCCAAAAATTAGATATATTTATTACTAAAGGGTTTAAAAGACAAAACAAAATAAGAAAGAATAGAAAAAGGAAAAAGGGGTTTCAGGGAGTTTCGCACACAAGTTTTTTTTTGTACCCAATTTTGTTTGCTGTTTTGTACACGATTTTTGTGTTTTTCGTACATACCTGGTGTCGATTGTAACTCTAGTAAAACAAGTTCAACTCTGGCTGAGGTTTCGAAACGACTTGGTTTAATATAGACCACGAAAAACTTTTTTGGTGTACGAATCTACGGTGTACGAAAAAATTGTGTACGAAATGACGCGCCCCAGGAAAAAACATAGATAAAGGGGACAAAAAAGAGATTTAAAAAAAGCTATAAAGTGAAGTAAAAATTTAAAGAAGATTGAGAAAAAATCATATGAAAGAATATAAAAAAATTTAAAAAGCTTATTTAATTTATAGAGGAAAAATTTCAGAGAAAATTAATAAGAGTGAAAAAAAAGAAAGAGAAAGAAAATTAAAGAGGAGAGGGTTTTTTGGGTGCAGGATTATGGCAATAGTTGGGTGGTGTTGTGTGTTGGGTGTGTGGTGTGGTGTGGTGTGTTGGTGTGTGTGTGTGTTTGTGTCATTTTACTTTTTGGTCTTTTCCACGCGAGTCATCTCGCGACGCCCGTTTTACCCCCGCAGGCGAGCATGACTAACTAACCGATCTTTGGGCATGTGGACCTCACACACCACACCCCCAAAACCCTTTCTCAAGGGGAAAATATCCGCCAAAAGCTCCGGGGAATATCCCCCGGGCTTTATGGGGCCAGGGACGAACGCCGGACCACAGCAGAATGGGGCCCGATGCCTTAACCAACTCGCCCTCCAAGGGGAATGTGGTTTTTGGGTTTTTCTGTGTGGGGTTGTGTGTGTGTGTGTGTGTTTGTGTGTGCGTGTGTACCCAAGCCCCTGTCCACCCAGCAAGAATGGGTACCGGGTGTTTGCCGGGGGTTTTTGACCCCGCTTCGGGGTGGTGGCTTCGGCCACACAACATAAGGATGAAAAAAAATTTGATTTGGAGACGGGGGCCCTACGACGTTGCTAAGGCCCTGTAAAAAACAACTAATGCAAAAAATAAGGGAATACACCCATCTAGGTACACAGTTCTAGATTTTTTCTGACCTCTCTCTCTCTTCTCTCTTTTCTTCCCCTCTTCTCCCCCTCTCTCTCTCTCCTCTCTCTCTCCTCTCTCCTCTCTCTCTCTTCTCTTCTCTCTCTCTTTTTCTCTCTCTCCCCCTCCTCTCCCTCTCACTAACTTCTTAAAACCATATTAATCGAAAAAAATGATATGAACCAATTTTTTTGATAATTTTTTATTAAATTTTTTGGGAGTGGTGTGGTGTGTGGTGTGTGTGTGTTGTGTGGGTGTGTTGTGTGTTGGGGGTGTGTGTTGTGTGTGTGTGTTGTGGTGTTTCTATTCATCTTGTTGTATTCATCTAGTTGTATTTTACACGGGCCTGAGCAACGCTCGTTTGGCCCCGTCTCCAATAGTCACATTTATAATTCATCCTTATTGCTTAGTGTTTGGCCGAAGCCAGCACCCCGGAGAGCGGCACAAACCCCGGTTTTAACCACCCCGTACACATTCATTGCTGGTGGCGGGGTGGGTTTTAAGGAAACAGCCATCTGTTTCCGCTCCGCCCGGGGATCGAACAGGGACTTCTCGGTTGTGAACCGAGCGTGCTTTCCCCGCACTACGGAGAACCCCTGTGTGGGGTGGTGGTGTGTTGTTGTGTGTGTTTTTGTTGTTGTTTGTGTTGTTGTTGTTGTTTTTTTCTCTGTTTTTCTCCAGGGCACTTTTTGCTATAAAGGGACAAACGCACACTGTCAGACACACTTAGTTGATGGGGACTGGGGTAAGTCTCTCCTCTCTCCCTCCTTCTCTCTCCTCTCTATCTCCTCTCCCCCTATCTCCCTCTCTCTCTCTCACCTTCTCTCCTCTCATCCCTTCTCTCTCTCTCCCTCTCTCTCTCCTCTTCTCCTCTCTCTCTCTTTTTAAAGGACATGTCTCTCACGTTGTATTAAGTTCCAAACGCTTTACACACACCTTTTATCACCCTTTTACCCCATCTTTCACACCCAATATCTTCAACCCATTATCTCCCCACCCATTATCTTTCACACCCAATATCTTCAACCCATTATCTCCCCACCCATTATCTTTCACACCCAATATCTTTCAACCCATTATCTTCAACCCATTATTTTTCAACTCATTATCTTCAACCTATTATCATCACACCCATTATCTGTCAACCTATCATCTTAAACCCATTATTACACCCATTATCATCACACTCATTATCATCACACCCATTATCTCACACCCATTACCTCACACCCATTATCATCACACCCATTATCTCCCCACCCATTATCTTTCACACCCATTATCTTTCAACCCATCATCTTCGACCCATTATCTTTCAACCCATTATCCTCGACCCATTATCATTACACCCATTATCTTTCAACCCATTATCTTCAACCCATTATCTTTCAACCCATTATCATCACTTAATTTTTATTACCAAGATTTACTTCATAGCTTACTACTGTAACAAAAAAAATGCTTCATTATCTCTCAAATTACCCATCTTTTTTTAAACCATTATCTCCAAACCCTTCATCACTTCTTACCCCCATTTTTACTTAACCCCTTCACGCTCAGGTCTTTCCTTTGCTATATAAAATCGTCTGTTGTCGGCCATAAAATTACGAAAAGTAACTGAATATACCAAATAAGTTAGTGGACAAGGATACTAAACAGGTCATATCTATAAATTATTGCTTATATTACCTAAAAATCGTCTAATGGTTCCCAAATTACAATGGAAATTATGCTCTGGGCCTCAAGGGGTTAAACGTACTACCAAAATTATTTGTTTACAATCTCTCAAATGTATTTTTTTTCAGTATCAGTAATTTTTTTGGCATTGCTTGTTCACTATTATGCTGTGTTTTTTATTGTATATTTTCTCAGTTTTCACTTTTCTTCATCCCCACAACGGATCATTTACCCTCACTTCTCTACCTTCCCATACTTTACCATCTTTGCTATCCTTCTTGAAATTACAAAGAAAATAATACTAATAATATAGCCGGACCTATTTTTTCACCAATAACAGAGGATGATATACCCATCCTGACCCAATCAATGACCATCTCCCCATCATTGCCCCATTATTGACCATTTTCCCATCCCTGCCCAATCTTTTTTCCCATCAATATCCCATCACTGACCCATTTTTCCCATCAATAACGATGGATGGGTTGGAGATTTTTATTTGTATTATATATATATATATTATATATATTATATATATATATATATATAGATATATATCTATATATATATAATATATTATATATATATATATATCTATATAATATATATTTTTTTTTTTTTTTTTTTTTTTGTTTACGATTTTTAAAATTCCATCATTGATCCATCTTTCCCATCATTGACCATTTTACATCAATTTACAGGATGGGTTGGAAATTTTGTATTTTATTTGTATATCATTTATTTGTTTTGAGGATTATTTTTTCTCACATCAGTGGCCAGTCTTTCCCATATTGACATTTTTTCCCACAATTACACAGGATGGGTTGGAGCCTCATGAGAGTGTGACCTGACCACCACACAACCCAAGATTGAGGAGAGAGAGAGAGCGATGAGAGAGAGAGAGAGAGAGAAGAGAGACGATCGAGAGAGAGATCGGAGAGCGACGAGAGAGAGAGAGTGTGTTGGTGTGTGTCCGGCAGATAAACGCCAAATATGTGCTGACCTCTTTTTGGAGTATAAAGTTTTTTAAATGTTGATAATTATAGATATAATTGTGATGGTAAGGGCATTTATATTCATAAACTGCCGGAGACGATGACATCTTGTCACTACTTGAGCAATTTGTGTGCTAGGCAGGCGAAATCCAAAGATGGTCGCCATCGAATCTGGGAAAACTATTTTCCTCATAGTCTCGTAACTATAGAGATAGAACACGAATGGGAGGTACCTTTTATATGTTTTCAGGCATATGATACAATGCAAGCCACTATTATATCAATAAAACACCACAAAAAACCAAGATGGCCGCCCATAAATGTGTTTTTCATTGCAGAAAATTGACTTTCTCAACAGCCATTGTATTTGGCATGTAAAGCTGGTTCAGTATGTAGTATAAATTGTGTACATATTCGCGATTGCGCTGACGTGTGAGGGGTGTTGGTGTGTGCTCGTTGTGCGGGGAATTCCTAGACGTGGATTTCCTCAGAGTATTGTCGCTGCGCGGCGGCGGACGGCTAAATTGTTCTTCCTCAACGAGTTTGCAAAGTTTCGTGACCCTCTAGCATGGGTGTAGATCCGAAAAAACTAATCACAGGATTTTCGAAAAATACCCGCATTGTGATTCTCATACAAAGTTACCATTAATGTAGTGAATCCTGAATTAACTAAACCTAACCCTAACTGAAAGTTTGCGAACTGCTAGGAAAAAAATCGCGGCGGCCTCGGCGCGGGGTGAAGGCAGTTGCACTAGGGAGCCTTGGGAAGGTTACGGAGGTGTGTGTGGAAGTTGTTTGTCTAGTCAATACAGCCAGCCGATTGGTATAAGATATATTCTTGTAAATGATGCTTCGTTTACATATACATTCAGAAACGACATGCGACATCTGTGTAAATTGAGCAACTTTTGCTGGGAGCATAAATTCAGATTGACCGCCACCGATTCGGGGATTATAATTCACCTCGTATCTTCGTTACTAGATGCAGCTAGAAACGTGTAATAAAAAAGGTCATTTATATGTGTTCAGGCATAAGAACATCCAATGACGCTGTGATATTTAGAATGACAAACACAAAACAATCAAAATAGCCGCCATTAAACATACATGTGTAGTTACGTTTATAATGAAAGATTTGTTGTTTCTAGGTAATTTGCAATGGACTGTGTCAGTGCGGTGGTACTTCGTAATAAGTCATGGCCAGTGAGTGCTTCTTTCAAAATGGAGGTTTGCGTGTGATGACAAGCCAGCAAAAACGGATCGAGTTTGGACTGAGAGAATTGAACCATCATCAAGTGCAGCAAAATATCTATAGACGGTAAACATAAAGTACTTGAGGACTCTGTTCAAGAGGATCGTGGATTACTTTAATGCATAAGAGCTGTTAGTACATATACATCCAACAATCAGATACAGAGATATCTCAAAGAACCAAAACAAAATGAACGGACCTTCTGTGATTCCCCCCAAGAAAACACGACTTTCAATGTGCTTCAAACTTTAAGCTTCAGGGAAATGTTATTCTGTGGGGGGAAATGTTACTTGGAAAAAAGATACAAAGCAATCCTGCTCGTGGAATCAGCATACCTGTGTGTGAATTGCACGAAAAGGAGAGAAATCGCTGAAGTAGTATCTGGTAGAAGCCTGGTGATTACAGGGATGACGAGTGGTCCACCACTGTAAGAGTGCGCATACAGGGAGCCATCAGTGAACTTACACGCAGAAGGACGCAACTATACAATGTCTCTTGCAGATGCAAGTTTACAGGGGGAAACAGAGAGCACTAAATGTGTGCAGGCTTCGACATCAAACTCTGTAGAGTGGATAATGCTCTGAAACTGTTTGATTCCAGCATAAAGGAAGACCCGAAGCGCATTTTGGAACTCCGTTAAATTGGTTCAATGCTTACAGGGATATGGGAGGCAGCAAACCTCACGTGTGAGGTATGGTAAAACATGTCTCTGAGTGTTGTGTGGAGGACCCTTGCGGGTGCCTAAGTTCTCTGGCATAGCATAGTATCTAACTTTCGTTAGTCTAGATCCACAGTACTGAACAGGTGATGAAAGGACGATGATCCTGGATGTCGCTTTGAACACAAGTCACAGAAAATCACGAAGGAAGGTAAGGGAGATCAAAGGATAAACTTCCACTTATGAACCAAAATGAACCGTGATATAGCCGGCAGAATTCGTAAGCGAACACCATGCTTGGTCTAATCAAGTTGTCTCCTAAATTAGACAAGACTCTGCCTTGCCATTTCTGTAAAAGTGGTTGAAACAAAAGTGTTTGGCCACCAGCCTCATCTACTCAAGGTAGTAGTCTTCAGGGCCAGTTCCCGTCAAAGTGGAAATTAAGGAGGCTCTCGCACATGAGCTAGGGCACCAATCCCAACAGCAAGGTTCACAGATGCACGAGAGATGAGATGACTCAACAGGAAAATCCGGTGAAGACTCAACGAAAGTTGAGATCTCTCCAGAAAATGCACCAAAAACAGACATCACAATCATCGATGGTTCTGATCTCCTTGGGTGATAACTGGCTGTGGGTGGGTGGTACAGTAAAAACGTATGTGTCAAAATTCAGACAACATATTGATAGGGGAAGCTGCAAAAAAGGAGATGTGTACTTGGTGTTTGATCGCGTACTATGAGTACAGCACAAAAAAAAAGGGGTCACAAGAAGTGAGAGGAACACTGAAGCAGTAGAGTTCAACCCCACCTCAAGGTTACAACGGAGCTGCCATCACAGAAAGTAAATCCTGACTGTCATGCAAAACAAGAAAAAGCTCATTGACATAATGCTGCACTGAAATCAAAGGAGACGTTTGTTCCATCCCCCCCCCGAAAACCACATTACAAATCACAAAGCTGATCATTACATCCCAAGACTAAACTCCGATTGAGATCAAGCAATGAGGACTTATCATCACAGAGGGGTATGAACATACACATGAAGAGGCAGATATCATCGTTCAAACAAATTGCTCATGCTGCCAAAGGAGAAACAATCACGCATCACCGTATTATCACGTTGACACAGACGCGTTGTACTGCTTCTACATTACTATCTGGAAAGATGTCGTAAGTTCATGGTGGGTATGGAATCTCCAATCAAAGATCGAGCAATAGTCGGATATCGGCAAGCCGTGAGAAGCACACATAGATATCATACCAGGAAATCCTAGTGCCTAATGACTTTCTGGTTGCGACAAAGTGCTTGATGTCGGCATTGGGAAAAAACTGATTCTGAAAATTGTAAGAAGTGACTATTCTGTCACTTCGGGACAAATTGATGCTTTGCTGCCCTCGCGTGATACAACAGGCAACGAAATCATGACTGCTTAGCTATGGACAGAACAACAGTGACCACGATGTCAAATGCAGAATCAGTGCTTGGGCAGCAAAAACAGAAAAAGGAGTATACCTCAACACCAAAAGTATGCTTCATCACGACCGCGAGGCCTTCGAGGAAACGTGTAAGTGCGCATCATCAAGCATCCATATATGGCGCGCCGTGAAAGACGCGGATCACCGAAACTGGACGTTGAAAAAATATGGATGGAAGAAAGATGAAACCAACAGATCACTTAGTACCTACGACAGTCCCGGATATAGTCAGCTTGCACAGATGCTGTCTTGCGACTGATCAGGTGTGGATGCGAGAGGGACACACCTGTCGTTCATCAGAGTGGTGCCGGAGGGCAATCTGTCGGCAAAATGTTTGTGCCTGTCACGATGGGAATATGCTTGCAACACAAATGTTTGTGACTTGTGAGAGTGACTCATCATCCGAAAAATCAAATCAATATCTTACGTTTGAACACAATACGTAAATGTTTTCAGTGATTAAACCAACAAGGTGTGTCTCATGTGATTTAACCATGAAATTAAACTCATTGCGTCGTTGCAATAAATGCCAAAATAATATACAAAATAAGCGGGTATTTTATGAATAATCCACACAGACCTTGCCAATCAGTTAGTGCATGTCATTAATCGGTCTAGTAAGACTGTTGAGAAAATCAATTTTCTGCAATGAAAAACACATTTATGCAGCAATCTTGTTTTTGTGTGGTGTTTTATTGATATAATAAATGGCTGCATTGTAATCTTGATGCCTGAAAAATATCAAAGGACCTGTCATTTGTAGTTTCTATCCCACATAGGACGAAGATATGGGAAAATAGATTTTCCTAGAATCGAGGGCGACATCTTGGATTTCGCCTCCTCGCACAAAATGCCTCAAGTATGCAAGATGTCATCCGGCAGTTTATGAATACAATATGCACTTACCATAAATAATCAAACATTAAAAAAAACTTTTTCACTCCAAAAAGCGGGTCCCATGGTACTTCTGACGGACTAAGAGAGAGAGAGAGAGAGGAGAGAGAGAGAGAGAGAGAGAGAGAGACGGAGAAGGAGAAGAGGAGAGAGAGATGAGAGAGAGAGAGAGAACGAGAGAGGAGAGAGAGAGAGAGAGGCGATGAGAGAGAGGAGAGAGAGAGATAGAGAGAGAGAGAGAGAGAATGAGGAGAGAATGAGCTAGAAGAGGAGAGAGAGAGAGTGGAGAGAGAGATGAGAGAGGTATTTCATGACAGGAGGCTTGATATTTGATACAGAGATAATGCAGCATGCCTACTTTAGTTCATCAGTTTCATGAAAAATAATAATATAATAATACATACAGATAGATTTCAAATACACTCAGCTAATCGTAAAAAAAAGACGTAGAAATAAATGGAATATAAAAGAAAATCAAGGCGCTGGACCACACAAACGAACAGACAACAAAAGAATTTAAAAAAAAAAAAAAAAAAAAACATTAATTTTTTTTTTTTTTTTTATATTATTTTTTTTTTTTGCCTATAGCGCCTGCAGGCATGTGACCCAGGGCTCGGAGGTACGATTGGAGGTTCACTTGAGGCTTGATGGTTGGTCCCTCGCCCGTGTGGGCGCAGCAGGATCGTATAGTGACGACCTGTGATTAGAGTGCTTTATGCCGCCCCCCTGTGTCCTCGATGCCATCGAACGAAGGTAGAGTGATGGGCAGGGCATTGGGGTGTTCTTAGGCACTCGACGGTGCCGAAAGGTTTTGGTTTCTCGGGGATCGAACTGGGTCATCGAGAACGCCAGTCTTTTCGACGTTATCACCCGCTACCGCCTTCCATAGGTAGTATATACTTTTTAGTATTTAGGGTATATCAGGTTTAGGTTTATACCTAGGATATTTGTAGGTATATTTACTTTATGATGTATGAATCTACCAAAACTTAAAAACACACATACACATAGACACCACCAAACTTTATTGAAAACACACACATTCATTACACAAACTAAGCTCCCTTCACACCTTCTATAATTCGAACACGATATCGCCCAATTTGATTATGACGCTATCGTGAAATTTGACACGATAAATGCAGACACGATAGCCTCACAACAATGTCACGCTGCCTGTACGTATGTGTCATGACGGTTCGTAAGATGGTCACGAGGAGTCATGGACAGCTGTAAGACTACGTCACGAATGGAAAATCAACGGTATTTGTCGTCACGATAGAGCTACGAATTAACCACGACTGTGCATGACGGTACCATGAACGTAGTACACGATAGTCAGAGCGAGCAACAAGCCTCACACGGGGTGGGGGTTGCCATGCTGAGGAGAAGGAAGGGGGGAAGAGTTGAAGGGGGAGAAAAAGGGGTAGGGACGTGTTGGTGATGGAGAAGGAGGGGAAACGGAGGAGGGGGGTTGTAATAAAGAAGGGGTTGTTGGAGGGGGAACCGCGTGGGGAAGGGGTTGGGGGGGGAAGGAGAAGGGTTGTGGTGTTGGTGGGGGGATGTGAGTGGTTACCAGGAGAGGGGGGGTGCATCTCTCCACGTGCTTAGGGAAGTAGGGGTAGGAAGTATGGGTAGGGTGGTGTCATCACACGTGGTGAGGCCTAGGGGGTCTGGAGTCGAGGGAAGGGTGGGAGGTGAATGAGAAAGGGGGGGGAAGGCGGAAGGGTGCAGAAAAGGGGGGGAAGGTAGGATGAAAGCGCGCTAAACGATTTCTATGTCACGATTAGATATAAGACGATCACGGTAGTGTCACGAAGCTGCGCTACATAGATAACGATAGTGTCACGAAGACGACGATAGCCTTCGTTGGGTACAAACATCGGGGAGATTCTCGATTTTTTAGTGCACGCACTAACCTTTTCGTGGCCCGGCCGAGCGCGTCACGAGCGTCACGATAGGTCACGGAAATTTTGGGCCCAAACCAGGACCATGACGGCGTGCGCTTGCATGTGGCCGCATTTGTGGTTCGATATGGAATGTGTGACGGGGGCTTAAAGAAAATTCGTGGCTGCTATGTCGATATATAGGCGTTTTCCGGGGATCCTGATTGCACGAAAAAATTTTCGGTTGCTCAAATTCTGATCCCTGTTAACCATCCAGGGAAGATGATTGGCCCGCCGCCAAACATTTGTTGTTATTGTTGTGACCGTTTGCAACCCTAAATTTCGGTTGCCAACCAAAAATACCCCGCAGAAAACGCCTTACTCTTAGCAGGAATGCAAAGTCTCCTGTGTTCTCAAGTCTTCACACATTTTCCTCTCGATTACTCAAGCAAGCCAAAGTTCTAAGCTAAAACTTATCAATCACCACAACCATATCCATACCGATCGTCAACCAAAAGTAATTCTACCAGTATTACAAAAACTCATGCACCCAACCCACTCAAACCCTCCCTCTATCCGTTCCGATTGGCTCAACTCCCAGTCCATCCATAATACACCGTCCTAAGTAAAACATCAATTACATCAAAATCAGGCAAAAACTTACCATTACAGCGGCGTCGTGTCTCTTACCTCACCGGTCTTCTTCTCTTTTGTGACCTATCAATGTAAACAACACGCGCCAAACATAATGCTTCGAGCTGCGTGGAAGACTCTAGAAGTGACGCAAGGGGGTGCAGTTCAGTTCTTATTAAAAAGTGGTTTCTACACCAGTATTTCGTACACACTAAAAGTTGTTCGGAGTCCTATAGGAAATATAGTCATTTCGTACCACTCAGCTCAGAGTAAACTTGATATAGAGTTACGAAACGCACCAGCGTATGTATGAAAAAACTCAAACAGTGTAATCAAACCATCAGTCGCGGGATGCGACGGTGCAGATTGATAGCGGGCATAACACCTTGAGACGCAGTTCGGAGAGGTGCAGGGAAAGTGTGTTTCAGAATACTTCCGCACGCTTCCCCCCACGCAATGAGTATATTGTCCCGTGAAAAATTATCTTGTTATCTCCTGCTGTGCTGCCCTGAACCAAGCATTTGTCTCGGTACCAATACTGTGCCGAAAAACACCACACATAAATAGAAACCGGTGTATAATTTTGAGATTGTTGGTGGGACGATGAAGGTGAAAGGTTAGATTGATGCTGCAAATTTGCTCTTTTATCTGATAAAAGAGTAACAGGCGTTTTGTCCCGTATTCCAGCTAGCTACAGTAGTAAACGACAAGCGAGAGGGAAGGGTTAAATAAGATAAACCCAAAAAAAAATAATTGCTCATGATGGAAATAGGACTGGGAAAAGATGTAGGATGGGAAGAAGGGGCAACGATAAGAGGGAAGGAAAGTCTTGTAAGATGAGAAAAAGATAGGAAAATATAGTTTAGAGCGAGAGATAGGTATGGGAAAAAGACAGGTAGGGAGGCAAATAAAGAAAGATGAGAAGGATAGGGGAAAGGAGGAAAGGAAATAGCCAACAAAGAGAGGAGAAGGTAAATCTGTAGGTCGAGAAAAGAGAAACAAAACAAAAAAGCGAGAGGGAGGCATGGAAGGAACATGAGGAAAAAGGAAGAAG
>JACEEZ010025355.1:651314-710872 GCA_016584305.1 Chionoecetes opilio | reverse complement strand
TTAAAACCCTTTTAAAAAAAAATTTTTAAAAATTTTTAAATTTTTTAATTTTTTAAATTTTTTTTTTTTTTTTTTTTTTTTTTTTTTTTTTTTTTTTTTTTTTTTTTTTTTTTTTTTTTTTTTTTTTTTTTTTTTTTTTTTTTTTTTTTTTTTTTTTTTTTTTTTTTTTTTTTTTTTTTTTTTTTTTTTTTTTTTTTTTTTTTTTTTTTTTTTTAATTTTTAAAAATTAAATAAAAATTTTTTTATTTTATATTTTAAAATAATAAAATTTTTTTATTTATATTTTAATTAAAATAATAAAAATTTTTCTTAGTTTTATTTTTTAATTTTAAAAAAAATTTTTTATTTTTATTTTCAAAAAAAATTTTTTTTTTAATTTTAAAATAAAATTTTTTTTTAAAATTTATTTTTAATTTTTTTAAATTTAAAATTTTAAAATTTTTTTTTTTTTTTTTTTTTTTTTTTTTTTTTTTTTTTTTTTTTATATATATATATTATATATTAATATATATTATATATATATATTATATATATATTATATATATAATATATATATATATATATATTAATATATAATATTATATATTATATAATATATATATATATATAATATATATAAATTATATATATATATATATATATATATATATATTATATTAATTATTATATTTATTATATATATATATATATATATATATATATATATATATATATTTTATATATATATATATTATTATATATATATAATATATATAATATATATATATTATATATATTTAAATATTTTTTATATATATATTATATAATTTAACACGTCACTGCCATTTCGTAAGATTCCTATACTATTGTAACTTGGCCAGGCCCTCTGCAGTGGATGCATGGCTGAATCACTTTACCAAACTGTTTCTATAACCTACTGTTATATTCTGGTTATTTTTAGACTTTTTTTAGGTTCCAAACCCACATGCGCCTCACACATTAACAACCCAAAGTCCTCCCTTCATTTCCGCCGCCCCAACTCCTGCTTTAAAATTCACAACATATCACCCTGACCCCCCCCTTCCTACTACCCCATGTTACAATGCATTATCTCTAGACCCCCAGTAAGTTGAGTAACTTTGTAAGTATTCCATTAACACATCACACATATTTGTGGATCTCCTTTTTAATACTTTCATTAGGCCACGTCCCATTTTTTATGGTTTTCTATTGCCCCCTCCCACTAAACTACCAATAAAATTTGCCAATTAATACTTACATTTTTTTTGTAAACACTTTATTAATTTTGAAAGGGAAAATTATACTGTTCCTTTTACATGGTTTTAATGTTATCTAATTTACTTGTTCCCCGCTTTCCTTCTTTTTACATTTTTAAAATTTTTTTCTTGGGAATATTTTTGCTTTAAAAAAACTGTTGCATTTTACCAATTTTTTTATTTGGAAATTTACCGTTAACTTGGGGTTTACCCAAAATTAGGAAATTTTTTAGGGGCAATTTTTTGGCTTTACTAAAAAGTTGTTTAAAATTTTTTTCCTTTTGGGCTTTTTTCCCCGTTGTTTTGCAATGGCCTTTTTAACATTGGCAGGGCCCTGGGTTTAAATTTAAAATTTCCCTAAAGAGTTTTCTTTGGGGGTTTGGGGTTTCATTGAAAAATGTTGGGAATGGATCGTGAATGATGTTTTGGTCCTTGGCCCGGGTTTTTTTCTGGATTTTTGTTTTTTCCCCCCCGGGGGTTTTGGGGGAAAACCCCCTTTTCCCCCAAAAAATTTTAAAAAAAACCCCCCCAAAATTTTTGGGGCCCCCCCTGGGAGAACCCCCCCCCCCCCCCTTTCCTTTTTCCAACCCGCCCAAATTTTCCCCAAAACCCGGGCCCGAAACCCGGCCCCCTTTTTAATTTCCCCCCCAAATCCTTTTTTGCCACCGTCACGGCCTTTTTCCCTGGCTAAACCCCCGCCATTTCCCCCCAATTAATTTTCGTTTTTAATAAATTTTACCTTCCCCCCCGCCTTTCCCCCGCTTTTTTCCCCCCAGGGAATTTCTTTTTTTTTTTTTCCCTTTCAATATCAACAAAACTTTCTTTTCCCTTTGAACCCATTTTTTTAATTTTTTTTTTGGGTTTTTACCCAAAACCCCTTTAAAAGGTTTGGCTTTTTCCCCCCTTTTTGGCCAAACAGTTTTTAGGGTCCTTTTTCCCCCCCCTTTTCGGGGTTTTTATTCTGACCCTTCCAAGAAATTTTTCCCCCCCCTTTTTTAAAATTCCCCTTTTTTTTTTTCCAAATTTTTTAATCCTTAAAAATTTTTCCCCATTTTTTCCTTTCTTAAAGCCCCTTTTTTTTCCCACCAAAATTTTTCCCCTATTTATTTTTTTGGGAAAAACCCCCATTACCTTCCTTTAAACCCCAAACTTTCCTTTCTTTCACTAAACTTCAGGTCCCTTCCTTCCGTATTGTTTGTTTTTTAAATTTCCCCTTTTTCCCTTTTTTCCATATACTACACCCCGCATAGGAAAAACCCAACTTTCCCCCCAAATTGTTCCCTTTTACGGATTCCTGATTCTCACCAGTTCCTCTAAATACAGGTTAAATAATGGGGGGAAAGACACCCTGTCAACCCCTATATTTTTTTCCACCCAGCCAGTTGTAGTCCCGGGAAATTTCCCTTTGGTTTCCCCTTTATACATGCTGTTTATTACGTCC
Organism: Chionoecetes opilio; assembly: GCA_016584305.1. NCBI lineage: Eukaryota > Metazoa > Arthropoda > Malacostraca > Decapoda > Majidae > Chionoecetes > Chionoecetes opilio. The sequence goes on along the minus strand of JACEEZ010025355.1, from coordinate 708,175 downwards.
CCCCCTTTTTATCTTTTCCCAAAGTGTCTCGTAATTTATTTTTCCCCTTTTTATTTGTCCTAGCCTTTTCGATATCTATAAATACTAAATAAAACTCTTTCTTTGGGCTTTTTTTCTTTTAAAATTTTTTTTAATTTTTTTCCTTTCCCCCTTGCCTTTCCCAACCCCTTTTTTCCCCCTTTCCCCAAATCTTTTTTCCTTAACCCCCCTTTTCCCATTTCATAAAAATTGGCTTTTTGCTAATGGGGCCTCGGGCCCCTGGAGCTCCCCTCTTGTTTTTTTTCTTATGTTCTAATTTTTCCCTTCCCCCTAACTATTTTTTTCAATTTTTTTCCGTACCCCCTTTTTTCATTTTATTTACCTTTCTGTATCCTTCCCCATTTTTTTTTAACTTTCTTTTTTTTCCCCCGGGTTTTTTAACTTTTATTTCCTTTTCCCCTCTCCCGGGGGGCCCCTTTTTTTTTTTTCTTTGCCCCCTTTTCCCCCTTTTTTCCCCCCTCTTTTTTCATTTTTCTTTTGTTTTTTTCCATTTTTAATTTCCCGCTCTTCCCCTTTTTTTTTATTGGTCCCTTTTTTTTCAATTTTCCCTTTTTCCGTTTCTTTTTTCCTGTTTTTTAATTTTTGTTTTTTACCTCTTTTTTACCCCTTTTTTCTTTTTCCCCTTCCTTTTTTTTTCTTCCATTTTTTATTTTTTTTATCCGTTTCCTTTTTAAGTCCCCTCCACGTTCCCAATTTTTTCCTTAGTTTTTTTCCCCCTTCCTAAGTTTTTTCTGTGGAGTTTTCCCCTCAAGGGTTTTTGGAAAACTTTTTCCTTCTTTGCTTTGGGGTCCCCCGGTTTAACTTTTGGGGGGGCCCCGGAAATTGTCCCCCAAAAAAAAAAAGGGGGTGGAACCTTTTTACCCCCCCGTTTTAAGTAAGGGGTTCACATGGGCAAAACGGAAAATTCCCCATTTTTAAAAATTTAGTAGTGCGTTTTCTTTCAAATAATGTGGAGGGAAAAAGACAACAAAATAAACACCGTTTTAAACCCCTGTTTTTTTTCACTCTTTCCAAAATTTTTTGGGTATGTTCTTTTTTTTCCCCTTTTTAAAAAGGGGGGGGGGGCCCTTTTTAAAAAAAAATTTAAAAAAAAAAATAGTCCCCCCTTTGAAATTTACTCCCCAACCCCGTTTTTTTCCCGATAATCTGTTTAAAGAAAAAAAGAAGCTAGGTTTTTTTCCCTTCCCCTCCGATCATGGAAAGCAAAAAAAAAAGGGGCCCCCCTTTTTTTTAAGGGTGCTTTTAAAACCCCGGGGCTCCCCCCAAAAAGTTTAAAACAAAAAAACCAGCAGGTTTTTTTTCCCCTCCCTTCTCTCTCTCTCCCTATCCCCCACTACCCCCCCCCATTTTTTTTTCATCTCTCTCCAAAATTTTTAAAAATTTTTTTCACCTTTATCCCCGTACCCCCCCACACACAAACCCCCCATCCCTTCCCCCCCCTTCCCTTTTCTTTTTATACCCCTCCACCCCCAAAACTTTGTTCTGCTTCCTTTCCGTTTTCCCTTCCGTATCTCCCCTTTTATCCCCCTTTCCCCCTCCCCCCTTCCCCCCATTTTCCTTAAACGCATTTTTTCCACCTTTGTCCCCTAAAATAAAAACCCCCCCCCCTCCCCCTATAGCCTTTCATTCCTCTTCCTTTTTTTCCCCCCCCCATGTTGATTTTTTCCCCCTTCCCCCCAGCCCTTCTTTCCCTTTTTTAAATCTCCATTTTTTCCCCTTTTTCCACGCCAATCCATGCCTACTTTCCCCCCGTTCACCTTCCCTTTTTCCCACATTTTTCCACCCCCTACATATTGCCCCACCTTCTTGCCTCACCATTTTTTTGGCACTTTTACCCGCCTCCTTTCACCCCCCTTTTCTAAATCCCATCCCAGTTTTTCCACCCTCCCCATACCATTCCCAGTATTTGCTCTTTTTTTTCTTTTTCTTCCAACCCCAACCCTTCCCAACCCCTTTTTCCCGGCATCATCAAACCCCAAAATTCCTTCCTCCCACCACTTAACTTTTCCCACACTTGCACACTCCTGCCTTCCAAATGGTTCCTAAACCCCCTTTTTTTTTTCCCCCTTTATCTCCAAAAAACCCAAACGTACCTTTTTTCCCCTTTATTTCATTTCCCCCCAAATCCAATTTTAAAGAGCCCCCCCTTCCCCCACTTTACCTTTTCCCTTTCTGAGTAACTTTAATCCCCCCTTTCATACCTTTTTTGCTTTTTACCCTTTTTTCAAGGGACACCAATATTTATACATCTACCTCCAAAACCCTTTCTCCCTTTTCCCCAAAACCCGTACCCTTCCCCTTTACCCCCTTTCCCCCCAATAAACCCCAAAAATAAAAAAGGCACCCCTGTCTTTTTTTCCCATTTCACCCATCCCCTTTTTTCCACCCCAAATAACTTGGCCTTTTTCTCACCACGATTATTTTAACAAATTCTACTCAAACCTCTCTCCTCCTTCTAGTTTTATTTTAAATTTTTTTCCCCCCCCTTTTTTTAAAGTAAATTTTTTTTCCATCCTTTCCCTTTTTTAAAATTTTCCCCAAAATTTTCCCACCCCCTTTTTTTTTCTAACCCTTTCTTTCACCCCTCCTTATTTCTTCCCCAATTCACCATCTTTTTTATTTCCCAAGAAAAAATTTCAAACCTTAACCCCTTTCCTTAAAATTTTTTTTCCTTCCCACCTTGTTCCCCCTTATGAAAAAGGGTATTATGTTTTCCGGGACCGGATTTTTTTCTCCTTTGTAAAAACTCACATTCCCCCCAAATTTTCTTCCCCCCTTTTTTAAACATTGGAACCGCCGTTTGGGGTTTTTTTTTCCTTTTTTTCCTTCCCTTTTCTTCTCCCCTTTCCCTTCCCTTCTTCCCCCCTTTTTTTTTTCCCCCCGGGTATTTCCCCCAATACTATTCTTTTTCCCCCCAACATCTTTCCGAAAGGGGCCCCCCCCAACCATTTCCTTTTTTTTTTATCCCCTTTTTTTTTTTCCAAATTTCGGTTTTATTTTCCCCTAAGAATTTTCCATTCCCACCTTTCCCACCCTTTTTCCCAATTTTTTTTTTTCTTTCATTTCCCCTTCCCCCCCCAAAGATTTATTTTTCTTATCATACCCCTTTTTGCCCTTTTATACCATTTTAGCTTATGTTTTTATATTTTTTAGACCCTTTAATTTTCCAAAAATTTTCCTTTTTCCCGGTTTTCGACCAGGGCCACCAACTTTTTTTCCGCCGCTCCTTTTTTTTTCTGCCGCTCTTTTCCCTTTTTTTTAATTTTTCCAATAATTTCTATAATTATACATTCCGCCCTAAACCCTTTTCCTTTCCCCCTTTAGTCCCAATTTAAAATTCTCTTTCCCCGTTTCCTCTAAGCCCAATTCCCAACCCTCCCTTTGGCCCCCCTTTTTTCCTTCAAAATCCTAGCTTCCATGGGGTTTTATTAGTTTTTCCTTGGGGTGGGGGACTTGGCTTAAGGATGGGCCCTTGGTTTTTTCCTCTTTTTTCTTTTTGGGTTTTTTTTTTTTTTTCCAAAAATAATTTTCTTTTTGGCCCTAATTTTTCTTGTACCAAAAAATCAATAGTTTCCTTGTTTTTAAAAAATTTTTTATTTAACCGGTATTATTTTTAGGACCAAAATTTTCCACACAAGGGAGTTGGGGGGGTTTTGTTTTACGTTAACTAAAGGAAAAATTTTTTTAAAACCAGGCCCGGGGGGGGGGCCGGGAAAATTTTTGGAAATTGGGTTTCCGCAAACCACCCCCTTTTAAATCCCCGGGGAATTAAAACCCTTTTTTAAAGGGGGTTTTAAAATTCAAATGGGGCAATAAATAAACCCATAAGGTTTTATTTATAACTCCAAAAAATTTATTCAAAGTATTTTGGTTTAACCTTTTTTGTGGCAAAATCCAAAAACACCAAAAATTACTCCTTTTTTTTAGCTAAAAAAGGGTTTTTTTTCTAATTACTCTTTTAAAAAAATCCAAATTTAAACCCTTTCTTTCAAAATTTTTGAAAACCCTCTAAAACCCCCTTCGAAAATTAAATATTTCAAGGATAATCCCCTTTTAAACCCTTTCATATCAAGGGTTTTAAACTAACTTTCCCACTCCAAAATCACATTCTAACCCCGGGTTCCCTTCCGCTTGCACCCCGGGCAACAAAAATCTCCAAAGGCCAAAATCCGCCCCCCTCCGCTGTAAGCCCTAAAATTAAAACAATCCCTCCCCCTCCCGGGGCCCTCACATTTCCAACTTGGCCCCCCCTTTCCACAAAAAACCTAATATTGGGGCTCATTTTTTGGTTCCCGTACAACGGGTTGGGACCCTTTTTTAAAAAAACTAGGCTACTAATAGGAAAATCCTAAATTTAAACCTAGCCAAAGGCTCCTCTTTACCCCACCGAGTCTTGGACCCCTTCCTTTTTTCCTGTCCAGGTTGTGTCTTTTTTCTCTCAAGGAAAAAAAAAGGACTCTGCCGCCCCCCAAACATTCCTTGGGTTTTGTTTCAAAGGGGGGGGAAAATTGGATATTAAACAGGCCGGGAAAAATTTCCCTTTTTTGGGGGGGGGTTTTCCCGGATTAATAAAAACTCCTCAAATTCCCCCGGGGGGGGCCTATTGGTGCCTGGGGTTTTTTGATAAAAGGGCCTTAAAAGTTCCCTTTTTTTTTGCAAAAAAATTGAGGAAAAAGAGCCTTATTTAATACCAATTTTTTGATAGATATTCTTTTAAACTAACCGTCTTTTTGGGCCAACTTTTTTGAGGTCAATAAACTGGGTTTTTAAATTTTTTCTTTGGGAGGTTGTTACTTATTTATACCCCTTTTTTTAATTTTTTTTCTTTTTTTTTTAATTAAAATACAAATTTTGTCCCAAAGGGGGGCCCCAATTTTGGGGGGCATACTTTGGGTTTTTTTTTATTTTCCCAATTTTTACAAGCCTTAGAAATCCCTTTCCTACAAATCAAGGTTTTTAAAATTTGGGGAAAATTCGCTCAAAAGCCGGTACAAACTTTTAAGTCCGGGGTTAAAACAAATTACAAACCGGGTAAGTGAGGCCCCAGGTTTTTTTGCAATTTCTCTCCCTCGTTCCTTCCCTTCAAAGGCAGTTCCCTTACAAAAACGTTTGGTAGGGGGTCCTTGGTTCACTAAAGTTTGGGGCCTAAGAAAGGTCCCGGTGGCCCATTTAGAAAACCTCAAATTCCACGTAAAACTGTTCCTTCAATTCCCAAAGGGGCCCTTGGCTCTCTTTTTTTTCTTTTGTTTTTTTAAAAATACAAATTTTTCTCGAAACGACAAAGCAATAATCCAAAACACTCACTGTTAAAACCCCTCCCCCAAAAAACCCCAAAGGGGTTGTTATAAAAATACCATTCTTTTTTGGTCTGCATAAAACCCAAAAATTTGTTTAAAAAAACAAACGCTAAAAAATTTTTCTAATTTGGTAAAAAAGAATAAATAAAAAAATTAAAATTTTTTCCTTTCAAAAAAAAGGGCCCCTAAAAGAAAACCAAAAAAAAAACTAAAAAAAAACCCCTTCCCAAAAATTCCCTTCATTTCACGTATTCACTAAAAAAAAACCAATTTTAAAAAAAAAAAAAAAAACTTCGTCTAAAAAAATTGCCCCCCGGGGGCCCCCCCCAAACCCCAAAAACCCCCAAAAAAACCCCCCTTTTTTTCAAAATTTTCCTTTTTGAAAAGGGACATAATTTTTATTTTTAAAAAAAAAAGCCGGAAAGCCCTGAAATTTAAATTTTTTCATTTTTAAAAATTTTTTTTTTTTTCCAAAAAATTATTTTTTGGGTTTTTTCAAAAAAAAATTTACGCTTTTAAAAGGGGATTTCAAAATCCCGAATTTTAAATTCCCAAATTCCCCCAAAAATTTTCCCCCATGTTTCCCAAACCATTTTAAATTTTCTTTTGGGGGAAAAATTTACCCCAATTAAAAATATTTGCTTCCCTCCCCAAGAAAGGGGGTTTTTTGGTTTTTTAAATTTTTTAAAGGGGTTTTAAAAAATTTAAAATTTTCCCTTTTCCCCTCCAAAAAAACCCCTTTTTAAAAATTTTTTAAACAAAGGAAATTTTAATCCCCAAAAATTTTTCCCCTTTACGATATTTTTTTTTGGGAAAAGTTAAAAAAGGAAAAAAAAATTTTAGGCCCGGGGTTTTTAGTAAAAAAGAAAAAATTTTGGGGAAAGTTTCCCTTCCTTTCCAAAAAAATTTAAAAGGAAAAATTTTTTTAAAAACAAAAAATTTTTTTTTTGGGGGGGGGCCCCCCAAGGGGAAATTTTTTATAGGGGGAAAATCGAAAATTTTTTTTTGATTTTGGGAAAAATTTACAAAATTGGGGGATTTTTTCCCCAAAAAGATAAAATTTCCCCCAAAAATTTTTTTTTCCCCCATTTCCCCCCCCAAAAATTTGGAAGAAAAAAAAGGGGGGAAGAAAAAAAAATAAAAAAAAAGGAAAAACCCCCAAAGGGGGTTTTGCCCCGGGGAAAAAATTGCCCCAAAATTTTTGGAATGAAAAAAGGGGCTTTGGGGGGAAACCCCCCTTGGGGTCATTTTTTTCCCCCCGTTTAATTCTATAAGGGAAAAATTGTGGGGAAAATTTTATTCCCAAAAAGTTGGAAGGGGCCCCCCCCTTTTTTTGCATTTTTAAAAAAAACGAAAAAGGGGGGGGGGTTTGGCTAGGGGGGGGGGTTTTTTTTTTCCCGGGGAAAAAGGGGGAAAAACCCTTTTGGGGGTTTTCCGGGGTTTTTTTCCCCCCCTTTTTTGGGGTTTTTGGGTGGGAAAAAATTTTTTTTGGGGGGGGGGGTGTGGGGTTTTAAAATTTGAGGGGGTTTTTTCAGGGGGTTTTTTTTTTTTAAAGTTTTGGGAAAAAAAATAATGGAATTTCCCATTTGGGGGTATATTTGGGGGGGGGGAGGGGTTTTTTTAAAGGGGGGGGGGGGGGGTGGGAAAAAAACCCCCCCCGGGGGGGGGAAAAATTTGGTTTAAATTGTTAAAACCCCTTTTAAAATTTTTGGGTTTGGAAAAAAAAAAAAGGGGTGGGGAAGAAAGGGGGTTTGGGTAGAAAAAAATTTAATGTACGGGGTGGTGATATTGAAATTTTTTTGGAAAAGCTTTTTAGAATTTTTTTTTTTTTTTTTAAGACTACTTTTTGGCCCCCGGCCCCCCCAAAAAGTATTTAAAAAAGGGGGGGGGAAAAATTGTGTGGGGTTTGAAATTGGGGTGAAAGGGAAACAATTAATGGTTGGGTTTTTAAAAATTTTTTTTAAATAAAAGAAAGGGGAATTTAAAAAAATTTTTTTTTTAAAGGAAGGGGGTTTTTAAGGGGGAGTTTTTGGGAAAGGGGGTTTTTTTTTTTTTTTTTTTTTTTTAAATATTGTTCCCCCCCTTTAATTTTTAAAATGTAAAAATTAAAAAAATTCTTTGGGCCTAAAAAAAGGTTGGGGGGGGTTTTTTTTGGGGGGGGGGGGGAAAAGGGGTTAAAAAAATTTTTTTTATTTTGGGTTTTTAATTTTAAATTTTTACTTTTTTTTAACCCTTTTTTTTTTAAAAAATTTTTTTTATCCCATTAAAAATTTTATTAACCTTTTTAAAATGTACAATTTTAAATATATTATACGGGGGGAAAAAATATTTTATTTTTTTTTTTGGGGGGGGGGATTTACTTTTTTAATTTAAATTTTTTTGTTAATTTTTGGGGGGTTTTTTTTGGGGGGTAATTTAAAATTTTTATTTTTAATTTTTTTTTTTTTTTTTTCCCAAATTAAAAAGAGAAAAAGAAGTGTAAGTTAGGAGGATTTAGTAGTATAGTGGGGGGGGTGAATTGAAAAAAAAAAATTTAAACCCCCTTTTTTTTTTTTTTTTTTTTTCTTTTCCCCCTTTCCCCCTCCAAATTTTTTTTTTTTTTTTCTCCTTTTTTTTTTTCCCCTTTTTTTCTCCCCTTTTTTTTCCTTTAAAAAAAAAAAAAAAAAAACAAATATGAATATTATTAAAATAATTGATTAATAATATATAAAAAAGATCGAAAAAACATTCCCCTTTTCTAACAAAAAAATATACCAAAACAACTTTTTTTTATAAAAAAAATTCAAAAAAAAATCTTATATTAAATGGAAAAAATATATATTTTTATTTTTAATGTACAAATACCCTACTTAATGCAAAAACAAATCTATACTTTTAATAAATGAATTTTAACCCAAATTTTACCTTTTACTTGTTTTTTCTTTTTTGTTTTTTGTTTTTGGGGGGGGGGGTGGTGTGGGGGGGTGGGTTTTTTATATTTATTTTGGTTTTGTTTTGTTTTAAAAAAAAAAAATAATTTTTTAGAACTCCCCCTGTAGGTGGTTTTTTTATGTTTTTTTTAAAAGGGAAAAAAAGAAAGGGGGGAAAGGGGGGGGAAAAAAAAAAAAAAAAAAAAAAAATTTTTTTTTTCCCCCCTTTTTTTTTTCCCTTTTTTTTTCTTTTTCTACTTTCTTTTACAAAAAAACCAAACCCCAAAACCAACCAAAAAAACCAACCCCATTTATTTGTAATACTTTTTAAAATGATTACCATAAAATTAAAAAAATTTTTCCATTGCTAAGTATAGTGATGAGTAGGTAGAGTATAGATAGTATAGTAATAGTATAGATGTGAAATTATGAAATTATGTACAGTTGTGATTCTGCCTTTCTCTTCTCTCTCTCTTCTCTCTCTCCTCTTCTTCTCCCTCTCTCTCCTCTCTCTCTCTGTCTTCTCTCTCTCTATCTCTCCTCTCTCACCACACACACACACACACACACACACACACACACACACACACACATACATACGTACATACATATATATAAATAATATGATTAACATAATATATAAAAATTAGATCGAAAAAAACATTCCATTTGCTAAGCAAAAAAAATATAGCGAAAACAACTTTTTTTTTAGTAGAAAATATTTAGCAGAAAAAAAATCTGTATATAACTAGATGAAAGACTGATGATGATTATTATTATTAGTAGTACAAATACCGCTACTGGTAAGACGTGCAGACAGACAGACATCTATACATAGTTGACTATATAGAATTAGACCTAGGTGACTTTGTAGGCTGTTTAGGCGTTGTTGTTATAGCTGTTGTTGTTGTTGTGGTGGTGGTGGTGGTGGTGTTGTGGATTATATGTGTGTGTGTGTGTGTGTGTGTGTGTTCAAAGAAAGAGAGAGAGAGAGAGAGGAACTTTTTTACAGGAACTACCACGTGTAGGCCTCGCGGCCTCTTGTAGCTTCCTTATGTTCTTATGTTCTTATGAGAGAGAGAGAGAGAGAGAGAGAGAGAGAGAGAGAGAGAGAGAGAGAGAGAGAGAGAGAGAGAGAGAGAGAGAGAGAGAGAGAGAGAGAGAGAGAGAGAGAGAGAGAGAGAGAGAGAGAGACTACTGCTACTATTACTATTATTTCTACTACTACTACTTCTACTATTACTATTTATACTACTACTATAACTACTACTACCATTACTTATACTACTACTACTACTATTTGATTGTATATACTCTCTCTCTCAAAAGCTGTATATACCATAATTATTATATTATTTATATATATATATATATATATATATATATATATATATATATATATATATATATATATATATATATATATATATATATATATATATATAATATATTATATATAAGGCGTATTTTGTGACTACAATACAATGTAGAATTATACTTATTTAAGCTCCGCCCACTTATTTTCTACTCTTTTGCGTGTACAGAAAACTGAGCAGAGACACTCCCGGCACCAAATTTTACTCCTAAAACTCTTAAAAACTTAAGGTAGGTCTCCTTAAAACCCGAGCCCCTGTCCACCCAGCAGTGAATGGGTGTGGGGTGTTAGCCGGGGTTTGTGACCCGCCTCCCGGGGTGGTGGCTTCCCCCAACACTAACCACTAAGCAGGAATGATAAACATGTTGTTATGGAGACGGGGCCACACGAGCGTTGCTCAGGCCCTGTAAAATACAACTAGATGAATACAACTACATGAATACACACACACACACACACACTCACACTGTCTGCCACAACAACACACAACACACTGCCTACACACAACACACACGCACTGCCTCACACACACACCACACACTGCCTAACACACACAAACCACACACTGCCCTACACACACACCCACACACTGCCTACACACACACACACACCGTGCCCTGCACACACACACTGCCTGCACACACACACACAGTGCCTGCACAAACCACACAGTGCCTGCACCAACACACACACACACAGTCCTGCACACACACACACACACACAGTGCCTGCACACACACCACACAGTTGGCCTGCACACATCACACACACACACAGTGCCTGCACACACACACACACACCCACGCCTACACAGACACACACACACACACAGTGGTAGTGCCTGCAACACACACACACACACTGCCTACACACACACACACACCCCAGTGCCTGCAACACACACACACACACTGTCTACAACACACACACACCACACACACACTGCTGGACATCACACACACGTCCAGCATAGTTAGTATAGTTGTCTAGTGGTGCATCCCTATATATCACATTATAAGGACTAAAATGCTACTTTTTATAACAAGTAATAGAGTACTTAGGCACGCCATAAAGAAATCCTAGAGTCTGTGTTAAAATATTGACGTTTTCTATAAATGTTTGCGTTTTCTTTGATACAGGTTAAGAGGACTATTTAATGACATCAGGGGGGACCATTAGCATTCGCTCTCCTAGCTTATTCTCCTTATTGACCTCTTATAGTCCCTTAATATCAACGTAAATCCCTTGTAATCCTGCGTACGTGTTTCCGTATCATCAAATTGTGGTTTAATTGTAATTGTAATTGGGCTATTTCCTCCTTTCTCTAATTAAATCCGTAAGGACAGACTCCCATCTCTTATACATAGGAATATAAACCTTATTGATTTTTCCAAATGGCCGCCGCCTTCGCGCTTATTTAACGTCACTAAGGACTAGAGTGATATCAATTAAGATATCAATTTAGTCTTTATTGATTTTCTCTCCCATATCCACTGTTCATAAGGGTTCAATCAGTATGTTATTTATTACTATTATAGGTTTTTATTGGGATTTAAACAGATGGCCGCCACCTTTGCAGGTTTTGTGGGACATTTGTGGGAGTTGTGGTGATGGTGGTGGTTTTTTGCGGGAAATCTCTAAGTGGTTAGTAGCAGTTGTAGTATAATATATCAGCACGTTTTATATCTCCCTGTCCCTGTTGAATTCATTATTTATTATTGCAGGATGTATTACGGAGATAACACTATAGTCGCCAGCTGCCACTAATGTCGCCACCGCCATATATAAGGAATGATAGCATCACTACTGCTGTGTCCCCTGTGCCACTGAAGATGATACACCACAGTTTATATCATGACTGTATAATCTACCCTGTTTCAGCGTTGTTTTAATGCTTTGTTGCTGGAAAAAAAAAAAAAAAAAAAAAAAAAAAAAAAAAAAAAAAAAAAAAAAAAAAAAAAAAAAAAAAAAGAAAAAAAAAAAAAAAAAAAAAAAAAAAAAAAAAAAAAAAAAAAAAAAAAAAAAAAAAAAAAAAAAAAAAAAAAAAAAAAAAAAAAAAAAAAAAAAAAAAAAAAAAAAAAAAGAAAAAAAAAAAAAAAAAAAAAAAAAAAAGCGTATAGACGGTTTACATTTCACTCTTTTTTTTTCTTTTTTCGGGCGACGACGACTGCGGAATTCCATACTGAAACTCGAGAAATGCCAGTGGTCGCTGCATGTTTTTTTAACTCAAAGGTTGGTTCCTACTGTGTTTGGCTCCGCCGCGACTAATATTTTTCATAAATGAATTTCGCGATAAACATTGATGCACGCCTCTGAATACCAAAAAATATCGTTCTCTGTTTGTTCTACTAATTATATGGACGACATGCATTACGATTGAACGTTTCTATAATAGCAATTTTATGCCAAATTTCTCGCCTCGAGTAGCAAAGCTTATATATTTTTTTACATGTATATTGGTGGCATGACAATTTGGGCGATGTTTCACACTGTTTTCTAAGACCAGTACATCTGCTGCGTCTGGCAACGCTTGTCAAAAATACAATCAAGCAAATGCCTTTGGAAAAACGAAGAAATAAAGAATGCCGAACTCGCTTGGTTCTGCGACCATGAAGGTTATCATTGTGGATGCGACACGCCGCGGCGGGGAGTGGTGGCGGGAAGAGTGTGGCGGGAATATTGAATCAAAACATTACGACTTCACGCGTCGACTCATTGCACTTCCAGGCTTTCTACTGATTGATCACATAATAACGGAAAATATGACTGCCTAGTATCGATAACTTCTAACCATTCGTTATTGACTATATAATATCATAGAAGTAGCATTTACCCGCCCTCCCTCAACTATACCTCCTTGGTTATTTTGGTTATATACAAATGTTTACAGAATCAGGCTTCCTATACATCTACATATAGAAAAATTCGTTCTTAATATTAACTTTTGGGTTTTTAAGGTGCAGTGGAATAAGCCCATATTTTGTTTTCCAGTAGACCAACTTATTATCCAAAAAGTGAGTTAAAACTGCCAGCGCCTCTGGGATTCGAGTTCCCGATCTCTCTAATTAAGACACTCAGAACATCAACACTAGATGGCGACCTTATTGTTGGTCGCTACCTCTGGTGAATATTTTTGTAATTTGTCCATTTATAGCCCTACTAGACACAGATGACGACACAAAAATGACACACGAGGGACTCTCCAGATACCGTATACGCCCTTGCAGACATCCATCACTGTTTCGTGTTTCCTCTTTGTCCTTGTCTGTAGGCATAGTTATGAACATCTGGACATAGAGTAGCGGTAGATCATATAGTGGAGCACAACGCCCCTGGGTGTTGAAGCGCATCCATGCATTTAAATGCCCTGATTATAGACAGTCTAAATGGCCCATAAACACACTATCAAGCGGTTGGGAGTTCGTCTGATGGTGAGGGGCAGGTCAGGAGTGCGCAATTCGGCGTGCTCAAAAACTTAATATATTGCTCAAAAACTTAATATATTGCTCAAAAACTTAATATATTGCTTAAAAACTTATATATTGCTTCAAAACTTAATATATTGCTCAAAACTTAATATATTGGCATCCATTCACTACTCAACATCATTTTCCCCCAGCGCTCAGGCAGAACTATGGCTTTTTTCCCTTGGTCCGCCATGCACTCAACCTATCCTTGTCACAACATAAACCTATCCCCTTCCCCTGGGTAACTCATCACCGACTTCATATGCGCATCATCCCTGTCACAGAACCTGCTGTCAAGATGCATAACCTGACTGTCACCAACAACCAAGATTTTACCTTCGGGAATGATTTATCGTCTACCTCCTAACCTCCGTATCGTCCTCTTGCAGCCCCGAAGAGTACCTAAATGAGTTCGTCACACAAGATGGTCATTGTTTACCTTTTTCTTTCTCCATCGGCGGGCTCCCAGCTCCAACTACCTCCAAACACCAATCCCTGGTGACTTACTAGGAACCTTAGTAGTCGCTTGAGTCCAACATCTCGCTCGGGTAACCCCTACAGGCACATCACTCGCATGTGCCCCCTCCACTCGCTCCACTTGGACCTTCACCTCCACACTTAAGAGAACGTATCTCTATTCCTGCTTCTCACAACGCTTTCCAAATTCGTTCACCTGCACTGCAAAGCTCCTTTTTCAGGTCTTCCGATCGCCTCCAGAATATCTTAAGCGCCTCACCACCCACACCCTTCCACTACACTCTCTCCCTCGACCCTTCTACCTCCCTTTAACCTCGCCTCTTCACTCCTACCACACTTACCACTCTCACCCCAGCACCACACACACACCCACTTCACTCGCCGCCTCCACAACACTCCCATCACAGCGTACCATTCTAATCCTGAGAGCTATCTACATCTTACTATCTGATACCTTACAACTACTAAAACGACAAGCATCCGAATAAAACCGGAGAAATTAGTTTTGAGATGACGGGGACAGAAGCGGGGAGAGGCAGTCTGGCATGCCTCTGCCCGAAATATTCTCACTGGCTTGTGTTGGTCGGAAGTTTTAAAAACTGTTTGTCATTTGGCCTGGTGACTGATGATGACTTTGGTGACGTCATATCGTCCTAGCCAGTCAGTGCCTTCCGACGCGTTTTACGACCCGACCGAGGAGGCTTTTGTAGCTTCCGTTTGTATGAAAAGAAGTATCTGTGTAGTCGGAGAGATGGTCGTTTGCTGGCGATACGACCTTTGTTGCTGGCTTCCCGCCCATGCTGAGCCACAGACACATGACCGCGACGTACTCACACGAGTATAGAACCTGTACGAAAACGGTAAAATAAGAAAACGACCATATGACGGTAACTAATAGATTTACAAGATATTTGTAGTGTTGACTTAATGATGACCGTTGTACTACAGGTGGTTAAGACAGATTTTGTTGACAGACAAAATAATTATAAATATATAATTCCAGCTTCTTATAATATGACATTGCATTATTGGTCCAGCATGTCTCGTAGCCCCAGGTGTAAGGTTTTCGTAAACCCTGGTGGTACAGGTAACCCAGGTTAAGAACCACTGCTCTAGATAGGTGTCACATCGGCAATGTATCCTAGACCACCATAATCAGGCAAGTGTGTAGATTCAGGACCGTGTTTAACATATAGTACAAGATAAATAGCTTCGCACTAAGGAGTTGAAAGAACAAATGTTTATGGCGCTACTTTATTTAGCCGTCATTTTCGTAAATTGATATCTTGGTCAGATTTATGCTATACGATCCCAAAATTTTCTCCCAGAAGACGATGGTGGCACTACCTAGTTTTTTTTCCATTCAATGGTGGGTCGGAAAAGTAGTTGGGAATAATGTTTGAATACGCAGCTGGTCGCCGCGCTAGGTGCTGCGGGCGGTCACTCGTCACAATACAGCGGGATGCGGGACTCTCTTTCTAGGTATAATAACTCTGTGGGAGCTTATATTTCACATCATTATGTAAGAAGACGCCGAATGTATACCAATAAAAACAGTGAAGGTGAGAAAAATGTACAAATAATGAAACAAAGTTAATCCACCGCGAGTATCTACGGCCTGATAAAGCAGATTTTAAGAAAAGACTACAGACTTATGTATTTGTTGTTTCATCCACGCCTTTAGATATTGGTCTTAGCAGTGCCATCACCATGTTTGCTGATGACCCGAAGTAGGTAGCATTATTAGATCAGTCTGATACTAAACGGTTTTGCAGGAGACTTAAAAGTGCCTCGATTTTTTAACAGCAAAACGCAAGAAAATTGCACACAGATGCGTACAACTCTTGCGAATAAGAAATGTCATTTTTGTCGGCTTCTTGCGGGCTTCCTTCACAAAATTCGCCTCTAGAGATAGAGCTCGACCGACCGGCGTACGTCTGTCTCTGAGACTGAAACTGAATGGACTGAAGCGCCATGTTTGGTAAAAAACAAAAAAAAACGTTAGCCGTGGAATGTATGTAGTACGAGGCTGCGGAAAATGGGGGGAACAATGTTCCAAATATCTCAAGAACCATATTACCTACATAAAACGTTGCAGTGCAAAACAAATCCAGATTTCAACATGCTGCCCTGTGGTCATAAGCCGATTTAAATTCCATTGATAAATGACGAATTACGTTTTGTCTTTAGGGCTATTCCCGAAAGAAAAGTGGAAAAAGAGAAAATTGCCAGAAATCAAGGGGGAAAATTGCATACATGCGTAACTCTTGCGAATAAGAAATGTACATTTTTCAAAGGGGAATACTATTCTGCAGAAACTCTCCATCAAGACATAACAATATGTTAGAACGGTGAAAGATAAAAGAAAATAGATAATAGTACCACTGTATACCTGGACTGCACACTACGCGACAAATGTTTTTGAATTGCTGGGCTGCATAGGGGCCTGCGGCGCCCGACAAAGAGATATACGTGGTCTATGGACTATCATATATACTGGTTTATCAGTATATACGGTGTAGGATATACTGACTGGTAATCTTTCGTACAATGTTTGTACTATAATTTATCAAATAAAAAAACAGTAACCGCTAAAAGAAATGCCATTACGACACTATGAGAAATATGCATGAACTTGGATATTCATTCAACTCTTCGCCATTTAAACTTTGCGAGTCAACTTTTTATCATGAAGGGTATCATCAATAAAGCGCAATTATATTAGCTTTCCATTACATAGTTTCGTTATATGATAAATTAATTAGAACCATGCATAAATCAACGTTAAATAAATCAATAAATAATTAATATAATCAATCGGGTAATTTTCCCGATTGATGATGTTATTTATTACTACATATTTCGTTTTCTGATAAATGAATTAGCACCATGTATAAATTAGCGTTACTTAAATACATAACCTCATCACAATCGGGAAAATTCACGCCTATTGATGATTTTAATTTTTTATTTACGCTAATTTATGCATGGTTCTATTATATTTTATCAGATAACGAATATAGCACATGGAAGCTAATAAAATTGCTCTTCTATTGATACCCTTCATGCTAAAAGTCCGACTCGCAAAAATCTTAAATGGCGAAAGTTGAAGTGAATATTAAGTTTCATGCATTTTTTTTTTCAGTCTCGTAATGGCAGTTCTTACCGGAGTTTTAACTGTTGTTTATTTGATTAAATTTTAGAACAAACATTTACGAAGATGACAGTATATCATATATACTGATAACTAACCAGTCCTAATATTTTGCCGTATATATATATATATATATCTATATAGTATGAATCCGAGCGGCGCCCCCGATTCAGGGCAGTGTCAGGCCCATGTGCAGCAGGCCGATATTCCGTGTCGCAGTCCCATGTATACAGTGTCTTATGGATATGTATGATGGTGCACCATAAGCGGTGGTCATTGAACGGCACAAGGAGGCGCTAAAAATAAAAACTGTTTATATCTAAATATCTGTATTACAAAAGAAACGGATAGATCTTTATGGTGATCTCGTTTGAGCTTAACAAAAAGTATTCATGATCATTTTTGGTCTAGTGTCATAGTTTCATAGTATAAAAATTGGGTAATCGCACTAAAAATGACGCCTCCGTGTGCCAGTGGCTAGCGTGCCTGGCTACGAATCTGTGGCCCTGGTTCGATCCCGGGCCAGGGCAAGTCGGTGACAGCCTACCCAGCTGTTTCTTCCCTCCTTTCGGGGTTGATAATGGTACCTGGGGTTACCTGGGAAGGTACTGTGGTAACCCGTGAGTCACACTAGCCTTGTCCGGGGGTAAACGGGTCCTCACCCACCACAGGCTGCTAAGGGGCTAATGCCACGGAGAATGATCATCCGCATGCCACGCGCAGATTAGTGTATGCTCCCATTTTTACCGTTTTTTTAATAAAGGTTAGTGTTCTGAACAGTTTTTAAGCTGCCAAAAAGTTGGTAGAGTTTTTATTGTCCTACAGACGTAAAAATGATCTCAATACCAATTGTACATCTTGCGAAGAACAATAACTAATTTGTTCTAAATATATTTTTTCCACAGAAACCCTCCAGTCAAGAACAGTTTGAAGTTTTTTCAGACGTTTTTTTCAGTGTTTGGACGACGACTCCACAGCATACCATGTTGAACTAGTCGCAGTCTGAAATGATCTTCAGGTGGCTTTTGGAAATGACAGCTGGTGGATAATATGTCATATTTTTGCACAATTGTGACCAAAGCATTAACCCTCGAAGTTTTGCTTAATGAGGCCAAGGAGTTCAAAGAGCCTTTGCTTTATTCAAAGCAGCACACGGACGACTGGCAATATGGTAAATCATGAGCTGGCCGGAGTGGACACTCAAATCACAGTGAACTTCCCTCACCTGTACTCTGTGCCATCACTAGTGCAAAAGGGGAGGATCAAGTGGACTGGATAATGCATATCACATGTCCACATCCTCCCTCAAAGAGTCAGCATCTAACTGGAGAGATATGCATGGCAAACCTAGCAGGTGTGCACCAACTGACACGAGGATTTGGCAACCGGAAATCCCCAAGCCCTGACAGAAGGATGTTGGGAATTGTAGGTGAAAACATTGACCAAGTACCTTTAGCTTCCACAATGGTGGAGTCTTTAAATTAATAACAAAACTGACACAACCCTGCAGAATGTCAGCTCAGAAAGCGAAGCAAGAGGGGCCAAGAGAGGGAAAGGCGAGTTGTGAAAAGCCACCCCTTTGTTGACCCCGACAGGAAAACAAGAGCATCAAAGCGAACCAAGCGGCCACTGGAGCCCCTGAAATGTGCCTTGGACGGAGCACATGGTGGGATTAAGAAGTCCCCTGGCAATGATAATGACAGAGATTGGGAAGTCAACAGCAAAATCTCAAATATTGATATTAAAGTCTCATATTGATGTTTAAGGTCTCAAATTATGGGAAAGACTTGAGGCGCTAGAAAACCAGCTCAAAAGTGGCAAGCCTGCTGGACAATCTAGGTGCAGGAGTCCCTGGCCCTGGGAAGAGGTACAAAGGCAAACATTGGTCAACCAGCCGGGGGGTCCCAATCCAGCCTCCCCATGCCTTCTCAAGAGTTGCCTTGGCAATTGGACGGGGGAAGAAGTCACGTGTTCAGCTTGCGTGCTCCGGTAACTTTCTTCACACCTGGCCCATCCAATGCAAGCGACATGGAGATCCTACTTATGTTGGCCGCGGGCAGGTGATGTGCGCTGGGCTGATTGATTTTTAGCCCTTTTGTAAGCAATCTGCATGTGTGCAGACTGCAGGTGGTTATAGGAGATAATTACAAAACTGACAAAACGCACCATGAAGGACTATAGTACGTTTTCTTAATGTTGTCATTGGTACAACAGGACTGGAGAGAGGCCCGCGAAAAAACCTTTCAGGATGATGGTCCTGTGCGCAACCAGTGCCAAAACCCCGTAAATACACAAAGAGGAGCTTGCAGGATCGAGATGAAGCATGTGCTTCAAAGTCCGGGGAGGAATCCTTCTGGTGATTTACAACTGGAAAGATGTTCCTGTTGGGCTGCCGGCAAAGGGAGTGGAGTACGAAATAGGCAGGATTCATTGAAGTGAACCCTGTTGCAATTTCTCCTATGATCTCGCTATCTGTATTGTTGGCAGGAGGAATTGAGTGATCACTTGCAAACATACAGAATCCAAAATTCTATCACTTATGTAACTGAAATTTCACTCTCTTTTATTTAAAATTGGCAATTAATAAAAACTGACCAACACACAAATCCAACATAATCACTAACAACCACCAGGTTTGATGCACAGAGCCACCAGACGCTCCAGAAAACCACAGTATGTTTAACAGGAGCAGACCGATCACAGCAGCCATCAAATATCCATCTGACAGCCTGGGAGGAAGCTTTCGCCCTTTTATCTTGCTGGGTTCTTCAAGAAAATGGAGTCCTACAGGATGGGAAAGCATCAGCCCTCTCAAGACCGTATGTCAAAAATGGCTTTACAAAGCATTTTGGAAGGGACAAGAACCCCAAGAGAGAGCTAGACATGGACATCCTGAGGGCTGTAAGTGATGCTTACAAGGATAGATCACTCAACTGTCAGTGCTGTGATTTTGGGCCTGCCCTTTGACTAGCTGGGAAGCTCCCCATATACAGGAGCTTCCTTTTCTATTAGAGCCCCATGGGTAAAATGATTAATGAACTTTCTACTCCACAGACAAGAGTATAGAATACACTTTTCAGTTGTTTTCTGTCACATTTGAATTCATGGAGAGTACTGTGTATTCAAACATTGGAGGGAGAGAGGTTGTGATTGACGTGGCTGATGTTGTTTAGCCTTCCAAGACTCAATAATAGGAATAATGGATTGCTGCATGTTCTCCTACCCGTCCCATGATTCAGAGTGTCATCTTGAGGCTTTTCCAGTATGTTTTCCGCAGATCGTGGTGGATGGACATTGACACAGTGTTTCTTCTTGTAGATAGGCCTATGACACCCTGAAATCTCTTCACGCAGCTGCAGTGGGGGAAGAATCCTGAAACTTTGATGGTGTGTATCAATCGCGCCTTTTTGAGGAGGAAGCACATGAGCTTTTCTGGAAGTGCCTTAAGGGATTCTTACAGAGGAGTTGCTTCAGATGAGAACCTATGATAGTCCTGACTCTGTGTGGGATGGCTAAGTGCTTTAACATAATCTTGTCCTAGACATATCTTGCATCAAGAACCATCATTGCATCAAGAGAAAAAACTATACATCATGAATTGGGTTAGGGTACTCTAGTGCCCCAACTGAAATCATTGGATAGGGTGAGAGGTTTCAAGTGACTGGCAAGTTGCTCTCATGTCCTCTGCACCAGCACTCAGGCATCATTTTTGTTAAGAAGTGGGCGCGATGTACACTAGACATGATTCGGTACACCATCAAAGTGTCATTAATCAAGGCATGAACCTCCTTCATGTCCTGCGAGGCCAGAGAGCCCTGCTACTAGGTAGTGACACACACATAAGCAAAAATCACCCCTTGCTCTTGTCTGTCCTGACTCCCTGGACAAGTCTGCACTTCGGCTTGGATAAATGATGTCATGGGTCGGGAAATCCACACCACACCTGACTCAGTTTGATCCCAATTATCATCCAAGAGAAAAACATCAGCTCACCAGAATTGTTGCTGCTGCAGCTGACACAATCTCGGGGGTGAGTTCAGTACAGGGGGAAGGTATCAACCCTTGCACAGGGTGCCCACATCAAGTTTGGACCCTGTGGTGATGTCATATATTAAAGAATCATCCACCGATACAGGCCCTTGAATAAGCAAGAAGGTGGGGGACGTCACTATCATGTTCCAGGCAATCAAGATACTGCAGCCTAGACTCACCCATATGCTCATGACTGGAGAGGACGATAACATGTGTTGGGGTGCTGTGCTGGTATTTCCATCCTGCACCAAGGCCATAACACCTGCATCAGGGGTTTTTTGACTGTTATCCTGCCTCAGTATGGTTTGGATTCAGTCTAGGAACTGAGAGTATTTGCCAGTTCAGGCCGGTTGGATTTGACTACTCAATGAACAAACCCAGTCATAATTGAAGAGAGTGCCCGACGCCCTACCTGGCTGAAAAGTTGGTAACATCAGCAGTGAACAATGACCAAATCCACATGAGTCGTGACTGGACGCATGTCATGGTGCTGATGATTTTTGCCTGAATCCACAAGGCTCGTTTAACAGGATATATCTAGAGGCGACATTGGAGTTGCTAATGGAATGCCATATTCCAAAGGATTAATATCCGTCCTCCATTAGAAGACATACTTATGCATCTGTGCTCTATGCCTCCTGACAACAGGCCCTTGGTGAGTCGCCATCAAGTACATGATGGATTCCATCATTGCAGTGGTCAGACTGAAGGGACTTACATCATTGGTTGGTTCCCTATGGCTCTCCCAGAGACAGAGACTGAGAGGAGAAGGTTATGCTCTTCTCTTTCCTCCAAAGAAGAATGATGAATGACTTACAGATCATGGAGGTTTTTTCCTTCATGATGACAGCCTCGGTGCTAGGAAAACGGGCATTGCAATGAAAAACAGGGTAATGGACAATGATGAAGCCACTGATGAAGTTATTCTGTTTGTCAGAAATGAGCAGTCAGTGGAAAAACATGCCGATGCTACTAGATGGCGCTCCTGTTTGGAGTCCACAATTCTGCACAGCGAGCCCTACCGACTTAAGCGGCCCCCGACCATGAGAATCCCATTCCTTTGTGAGTTGGAGGAAGGTAGAGATGGAGAGCTGCCACTGCTGGTGCTGTGTCTAGGAACATGACCACAACATATAGTTGGAATAATCTATTCCAGCCAAGTCCTACAGTATAATAAGACTCTACCTCAGTTCCTATATGGACCATCTGTGATGCCCGAGTCGAACTAGGCATTGTATCTGGCCCATAATCAGACAGTCCCCCTATATCCATGATCCCACTCACAAAGGCATCACATGTTAGAATCTCTAAATGGTCCTGGAGCTCTCTCTTTCTCCTTCTGATGAGTGTTGTGCGTCCGATGTGATTCGTGAGTAACTATTCAAGAATCTAGGAACTATTGTCCTGAAAGACCAACTCAATGAGCCTGATTATTGTGGCTGTGAGACCGCAAGAACTATTGGAGTTGAAGTGAAGATGGAGACATCCTTTTGTCAGGAAATTGTTGGAGGCCCAATCAGTGGTTGGCCCCACGACTCGAAGTCATTTGGCAACACATGATAATTATAAGTGATATGAAATAATAACTTTCAGGACGGGACACTTTTTTTTTTGTTAATTCTTTTATGAAGTCAACTACATCTGGCATGCTGACTGCAATAACCAATGGTGGATCGTGCTAATTTGCGAGACTCATTAGCAGAGAGAATGGTAGTAAACAGAAAAATGCGGCTTCCAATGAACGTATATTTTTTCGTCTCTTTAAGCTGACTCGGAGCACTGTGGCCTGCCGCCTGTGATTAGCGACGGCTCTATAATGGCGATCGTGGCGCAGACGACCTTGCATCTCCAAGTGCTAGGGAAAGACTAGCGACAAGAACAGAGAGGCTCATAGATTTTTTTCGGGGTCTAGCGGCTGGGGAATCTTACAATTTCGTTATACACCTCGTGAGCTTTTGTCAGCCATGAAGGTTTGCGCTGACACTTTCCCCGGGGCCAACTGATATACCAATGCGATGCTCTGTCATCTAAGAGATGAGGCTCTAGATTTCTTGTTGAGCTCTATATATAGAATATGGATTGAAGGAACCTTCCCAAGTGCTGGGGTGTGCGGTTGGGGGTGATCCCGATCCTTAAGCCTGGGAAGGGCCATTCACTACCGACCGAATTTCCGCCCCAACGCCCAACTTCAGTGGTGTGGTAGCTGTTCGAAGAAAATGGTAAATTGTCGACTTATATGGTTTTTTTGGAACGGGAAAACTTTTTCTCCCTTTCTCAAGTGTGGATTCCGTAGCATCACTCCACTACGGAAGCACTTATTTCCTTAGAGTCATCCTATGCGGGGGCATTGCCTCTCGACAACACCATGTGACCATATTTGTTCGACAAGAGAAGGCTTACAACACGCTTGGGAGACACGGTAATATGGCAGTCTCTTGTATGAAGATTGGAGCTAAGAGGTCGTTTGCCTGTGTTCCTCCAGAGTTTCCTAGCCAACCGGGTTCTGGGAAGTTCGAGTTGGCAAACATACTGTCTTCTGAACACCTGCTTCCAGTGAATCCCCGAGGCAGCGTCTTGGGTAGCTCTGTTCGCTGTGTCCATCAATGGTATTGTTGATGTACCTGCCAGAAGGGGATTGTTAGTACATTATATGTGGAATTATTTATCATCTCTTTTGCTGCTTGCCAGGATTCGGTTTGCAGAGAGTAGACTTCAAATTGCTATTGAAAAAAGTTGGTGAAGGAAACGAATCGTGGCTTCCGGTTTTCTCCAACGAAGACTGTAGCGGTTTCATTTTTGCAGAACCCGTGGTTATGCAATCCCGACCCCAGACCTGTATCTTTACGATAAGACGAATACCATGCAGGGGAAGAGACCCGTTTTTAGACTCATTTTTTGACAATATACTGACTTGGGTACTCAGCCTTCGTGCTCTCAAGGACTGACTGGTCTCGAACCTGGATCTACTGAAAGTCCTCTCGCCACTCAGCTGGGGGGATCGCGCTAACGGGGGGATCGCGCTACACTCCTATATCTTCATCGCTTCACTTATCCTTTCGAAGCTTGAATATGGATGTGAAGTGTACTCCTCTGCCACACCCACTCCGACTGCGGATGCTGGATTCGGTACTCATGCTGGTGTCCCGTCCTGGCAACCGTCCATGTTCAGGTCCCATCCTCCCATCCCAAGTCTATTGGGGATGCTGGTGTCCTCCCATTAGATCTTCAACTCCAGTCCCTCATTTTTAAAGGTTTGGTATCGCCTCCAACGCCTCCCTGACTCAATAGCTTGCGTGCTGTGTCTTTGTGATTTAGGTTAGCAACTTTTCCATGAGCGAATAGGCTTACCAAGCCCTTGGTTTCCGTTTTAAAAGAAAGCTATTATGGAGACGCTATCCTTATCCTTCCTGCTTTACGGATCTGCCGCCATAGACCTACGAGAGGTCGGTCCATGGCTTTTCTTCCGAAAGTGTCCTTCTGCAAAAGCCTTCCGCTCTCAAAGGGTCTTTACCTCCCTCAGGCTGAACGCGCCCCAGTTTTTTGACCACTATTTTGCACACAAGTCAATAGCCCTATGCGGCCGCCGTCCCATGCGGCCGCCCGTATGACCACATATATAGAGGGCAGTCGCGCGGAGGAGCAAACTATTTTGTTATCGTATATGTTTCTTGTACGTTATGTTTAACATATATAACCTAAATGTTAAACATAAGATATGTCATAGTTTACTAACGTAACCTCACTATAACCCCTAACAATTCTAACCTTAACCTCACTATACCCCTAAAAAGTTACTACCTAACCTCAACTATAATTTACTAACCTAACCTCACTATAACCCCTAAAAGTTACTAACCTAACCTCCTATAAGTTACTAACCTAACCTCACTATAATCCCTAAAAATTACTAACCTAACCTCACTATAACCCCTAAAAGTTACTAACCTAACCTCACTATAACCCCTAAAAAGTTACTAACCTAACCTCATTATAACCCCCTAAAAGTTACTTATATTGCCCGTATGCGGGGGGCCGGAGGGCATGGGGTCCGCGGCCGCATTGGGGATACAACCTTACACACAACAACCCATTACACACAACAACCCCTTACACACAACAAACCCTTACACGCAAACCCCTTATACACAACAACCCCTAACACAACACCCCTTACACACAACAAGCCCCTTACACTCAACATCCCCTACACACCCAAGACCCCTTACACACACAACCCCCTTTACACACACAACACTTGGATAGTGGTGGTGACCACCAGCAACACAGCAGCAATCCGGTGGTGAGTGAGTGAGTGTGTGTGTGTGTGGTGAGTGTGGTGTGTGTGTAGGTGTGGTGTGTTTGGTGTGTGTGTGTTTGTGTGTGTGTGTGTGTGTGTGTGGTGTGTGTGTGTGTGTGTGGTGTTGTGTGTCTGGGAACTCTGTAGTGTAAGTGGGTTAGCACGCTCGGCTTACACCGAGAAGTCCTTCCCGGGTTCGATCCCCGGGCGGAGCGAACGTAGATGGTGGTCTTTCTTAAATCCCTAGCCCCCTGTCCACCCAGCATTGAAATGGGGTAACGGGTGCAAGCCGGGGGTTGTAACCCCCCCCCGGGTGGTGGCTTCGGCCAACACTAAATTATGCAGCAGCGTTGATCACTATGGCTCTGAGGCATTATCCCTCGAAACAAAACAAACAAGAAAACAAGAGTGTGTGGTGTGTGGTGTGTTTGTGTGTGGAGTGTTCACTACAATCCTTGCCAAATTTCAACTTCCCGTTCCAATCTGCCCTAGTCCGCCGCACTAATCATTTCAACACATTTAACGTTTGTCGTATCAGTCGAAACGTGTGCAAACTTTTCTCTCCTCGCAGGCAACAGCTTCTTGCGGCACCTATAAGGGATGCATACATGTGGACATCTTCGCAATTTTTTTTTTATCAGACACCCAAAATCTTCAAGTACTATTTATCTCTTGTGTGTACGTGCTTCTGATCAGCGCGGGAAGGAGCCTCTTCCTCCCTCTTACGTCACCGACTGTGGCGACACATCGTCTTCCAGTTGCCCCCAGCAGCGTTTTTCGAAGCTCGGGGAATTACAGATTTTGATTGCTGATTATTAAAAAACGGCTGACTGGATGCAAAAACTGACAACATATTGTTGATAATGGCTATAACTCTAACTACATAAAATCAGGAATGATGAATGGTCTGAACGATTACTTTAACTATGGCTTTGTCGAATTATGTAATCAATTGACTTGAACTCACCTTGCTTATTAACCCAAAAACTACCTAAGCTGCACTGATTACCCTAATTTAGACGCTTACCTAAGGTATACTCAGCAGTAGGGCAGATGGGTTGATGCATATCCACTGTATACCTGGCCTGTCAACGCGACAATGTTTGTGAATTGCGGGACTGTCATAGGGGCCTGCAGGCGCCACACAAAGAGATATAAATGGGTCTATGGACTAGTCTATTAACTGGTTTATCAGTATATAGCTATAACTCTGTAATCTTCGTAATGTTTGTTCTATAATATTATCCAATTAAAAACAGTAAGCACGCTAAAGTAATGCCAGTTACGAGACTATGAAGAAATATGCATGAACTTAAATATTCATTTAACGCTTCGCCATTTAAAACTTTGCGAGTCAACTTTTAATCATGAAGGGTATCAATGAAGCGCAATTTTATTAGCGTTTCCATTGCCTATATTTCGTTATCTGATAAATTTATTAGAACCATGCATAATTCGGCGTTAATAAATAATAAAATCCTTAATCGGATAAATTTTCCCGATTGAGGATGTTATTTAATTTACGTTATATATTTTCGTTTTTCTGATAAATTAATTGTATCATTATAATTGAGCTTTGACTAAATAAATAACCTCATCATCGGAAAATTACCCGTTTGATGATTTTATTTAATTTAGTTAACGCTAATTTATGCATGGTTCTAATTAATTTATCAGATAACGAAATACAACTACAGGAATGGGACGGGTTTTTCAACTCTGGATTTTACTTTATGAAGGATTAATGGAATCAGTTGACTAATTGCCTCGGAAATATGTACTGATTGCCGGCAGCCATGACTGGCAGAAATAAAGGATGAAGTCACCAGAATATTAGAAGTTGCTCCCCTTGCCATTGCAACTCACTGTTTTTTGGCACAGTGAAATGCTCGCTGCAAAAGGCTATGGAGCTGGCTTCACGCAGTTATGAAACCACTGCTTAGAAAATTGTAAAACTTCGTTAGAGCAAGGGCCAAATTCCAGACTGTTTGCTGCACTCTGTGAGGAAGTGAAGTAGGTTCATACTATATATATTATCTCTACTTATGCATACAGAGGTGAGATGGTTGGTCTCGCGGGCGGATGCCTCACACGCTTATTCGCCTAAGGGAGGAGCTGTATACATTCCATTTTTCTCAGAAGAAGAAATACCCTGAGCTTGCCGAATTTCTTTAATAGATGATATTGGCTTCTCAGCTGATCTCCTGCAGACATATTCAGCGAAGTAATAAACCTGAAGCCAAGCAATGCAAGGTGCACACACAAACACATTTCTCCAGTACCAAGAGTGAGGCTTTCCAAAATCAAGCTCAAGTTGTGGCGTGTTATTTCGTAAACTCGTCAGGAATCACTGATATGTTTGAAATAAGGCATCTTCATTTCAGCAGGAGGGCATTAATTTCATGTAGTCCAAAGCATCAGGTAACATTGCACCTGTCAAAGTGTTTGGAGAAATTCAACAGCTATTTTCCCTGGCTAACTGAGGAGCCAGGCTGCTTCTTACAGTTGATAGAAAACCTTCATTGAGAATATTGAATGAATGGCTCCAGAAGCCTCACAGTCAAATATTAAGGAGCTCATTGCCTATTCATCTGATGGGTACCCTGAAGCTCGTTTAAAACAAGTGGCCGGGCCCACTAGAAACTTCTGGGGCTCAATTTTTTTCATGGTTCCCCGATTTCTCATGGAGCAGCTATGAAAGTGGTTTGTACTTTCACCACCACCTACCTTGTTATTCAAGCTTTTCAGCCATGACAGCACTGACACTACAATATAGGGTCAAGATTAAGGTCGAAGATGAAATGCGTGTCAGTTTATCAAGAATACCCCCACGCATTGATAACATCAGTGCTAGCATCAGCAGCAAGTATCACATTAAGTAAAACATAAACATATTTGCAGATAAAGAAAAAGTTAATTGATCATAACAAAATTAATGTAGGAAGCTTTTATTAATAATGACCTGTTTATTTGTAACTTAATTGATCAGAGGCGCTGAAATAAGAGTTTACCATTTTGAAAGCCTAATTATTTGTTTTTTTTCTTAGAAGTGAAGTTTACTTTATTTTCCAGTTCGTAATATAAACACGGATTGTTTTTTGTATCATGTTTGTACCCCAAAATTGGGGGAAAAAAACAATCTGATAATAATAAACACCACTTCCTGTGAAAAGAAAAACTTTTTATTAACCATTCTTACATACAAATGTAAACTGACTATATCCTATCTAATCCGTACCAAGGGTCCCCTGAATATATAAGTGGATGTAAGTGTCCACAAAGCTTGAAAGGTTGCGAAACACTGTTCTATACAACTTTCGTTAATATTTTCCAAACGCACTAACCAAAGAAGTATATATAGGTTGTAATAATATTTCACTGCTAGTAATGGTCAAGTTTACACGGATATATCATACTTATCAGGAATATTGCAGATACGAATATTCTGAAGACTACCAAAACTGGCTGAAGAAAATTGTCATTGTATATGCATACATAGAAAATTATTTTAGTGAGAAAAGTGTCGAGAAAGGAAGGTGGCAACATATTACAACACCCGTCCGTATTTATCGGTGTATGATACATTTATCAGAATATTCGCAAAAGAAAGAAGTTTTTTTGACATGTACTAACGCTTACATGCATTTGTTTTGTTTTTCATGAGCTCTACACAGCTAAACAAACTCTAAAGCTGTATCATAAAACATTGCAAAAAGCAGATAAATATTAACAATTTTATTGTTTTCAGGGGGGGGGGGGGGGGGGAGAGAATGTTTGTTTACCTACTTTTTACCACTGTGCACATTCATTTATCAGAAAAAGTAATTTGTTTTTCTATGGAAGCTTGGTATATAATTCCGCTTCTTTTGTATGCACACACATATAATGCTTTCTCGAAAACTTTTACTAGTGAAGAATTGGGGGAGGTCAATTTACTGTTTATGCACATTTATTCAGTCTCATAATGGCCTTTGTTTTGTGTGCTTTACAATTGTTTATGTGATAATCTAATGGACAACATCTAACAAGCTAATAGTATAAACATTTATTCCTGATAGAGTATTTGGTGAAGGGGAAATTTCACTGAAAGTAAACTTTTTTAGCGTATAAAAACCTCTGAGAGCCTCTCCCCCGGCTGCCACTGGAAAGAATTCATAAATATAATCAACGGAATGTGAGGGGTTATATATCATATAACAGGTGGAGATCACGTATCCAACGCGTGATTCATCTATGGGTTATTTCACAGTGACGACAGACACTGTGTCACTGTCACCTCTAGCATAAGGATGAATGATAAATATGTTTTTGATATGGAGACGAGCCCACACGAGCAATTGCTCTGGCCCTGTAAAATACCACTAGAACTTAGATTAAATACAACACACACACACCCACACACACACACACACACACACAAACACACACTACACCACACACACACACACACAAGACACACACACATGACTAAACGTCTGGCCACCGCCTTACCGATCGCGAGTCCGACTCTTGTGGACAAGACATGAGTAATGCCATGGAAAGGATGAATAATAAAAAATAATAATTAATATTTTATATTCATTTAATTTTTCACCCAGAGGCATACTGGAAAAGACAACACAGAACATACAGACATGAGGGAGTGAACTTAAGTCAACTAAAGGAAATAAAATAGGAAACGTTAATAAATAATGATGGTGATGCAAATGATAATTTTGATAATAATTATGATAATGAACGATAATAATTTTTGATAATGATATCAATGTATAATCTAATGCATATAAATGATAATGCTAAGGTTTGCACTAATATATATATATATATATATAGTATATATATATATTATATATATATATATATATAAATATATTATATATTTATATATTATAATATATATATATATATATATATATATAATATATAAATTTATGTATTATCAGTAATGTTTTTTTTCCATTTTTATTATCTTATTAATCATTATTACAATTTATTAGGATTGCTATGCAATATTTCATTTTAAAATTGCTATCATTGTTCTCATCATACTAGTATCAGTATCTTTATTTTATCATTATGAATCATTATCAGATATTATTATCATTATCATTAGTATATATCATTTTGATTATTATTAATTGCATTTTGATTATTATTATCATTATTGGTTATCATATTATTGTTATCAATATTATTGTCAGTATCACTATTATTGTTATCATTATTTTATTCTAAGTTATATTATTGTTTTATTAAACTTATTATTATCATTATACCATTGACATTATCATTATTATTATTATTATTATGCATTATTATTATTACTATTGTTGTTTTATTATTATTATCATTATCATTTTATTTTTAACTAATATTATTGTTCTTATTTCAAGCGTAGACGGAGACACGTGAAACGCGAGTTTTCATCAAAATAGATGGTAAAGAAAGAGACGAGCTGAGGGTGTGAACACACACACACACCAACACACACACACTACACACACCACCACACACACACATACCTTTCAAATAATTTATTAATAATAAATCATAATTATAATTTGATGCTAATCTAATGAACAAAATGAAAATGATGACAATAACCCTAATAATAGTCGACTAATAATAATATAATAATAATAATAACAATAATAATAATGTCCCATTAATAATGAATAATAAAATCATCACTAAATGAAAATGAGAGCTAGGTTAGATTTTTATATTGTGCCTGTGTGATATGTAATGGTCCGTTTTCCTGTGATGGGCTACCCTCAGGGGTAGAGGGAGGAGGGAGGGAGGTTTTCACAGCGCGGCATTGTCGGGACCCAATTGCCCGCGCTGTGAAACCTCCCTCCCTCCCTCCCTCTACCCCTGAGGGTAGACCATTCACAGAAAAACGGACCATTACAATCCACAGGCATCAATATAAAAATCTAACCTAGCTCTCATTTTTTCGATTAAGTGAGTATTTATTATTATTATAATGACATTATTATTATTTTATTTATTATTATTTATTATTATTATTATTCGACTATTATTATGGTTATTGTCATCATTTTCATTTATTGTTATTATTATTATCATCCAATTATAATTATTATTTTATTATTAAATATATTTAGTTTGAAAGGTAGTGTGTGTGTGTGTTTGTGTGTGTGTGTAGTGGTGTGTGTGTAGTGTGTGTTCACACCTCGCTCGTATCCTTCTTTCCCATCTATTTTTGATGGAAACTCGCGTTTCCACGTGTCCCCCGTCTACGCCTTTGAAATAAGAACAATAATATTTAGTTAACAAATAATGATATGATAAATATAATAAAAACAACAATAGTAATAATAATAATGATAATAATAATAATAATAATGATAATGGCATGGTATTAATGAAATAGAAGTTATAATAACCAATAATAATAACTTAGATAAAATATGAGAACAATAAGTGATACTGACAATAATATTGATAACAATAATATTGGATAACAATAATGTAAATAATCAAAATGATAATAATAATCAAAATGGATAATATAATGATAATGATAAGTAATATTGATAATGATCATAATGATAATAATAAAGATACTGATACTAGTATGGATGATAACAATGATAGCAATTTTAATAATGAAATATTAGACATAGCAATACTAATAACTTTGTAATACTGATTAATAGATAATAAAAATGGAAAAAACCAATACTGGATAATAATAATTATATATATATATATATATAATATAATAAATATATATATATATATATAATATATATATATATATATTATATATATATATATATATATATATATCTATATATATTATATATATTTTCATGCAAACCTTAGCATTATCATTATAATTGCATTAGATATTATCATTGATATCATTATCAAAATTATTATCGTTATCATTATCATCATTATTATCAAAATTATCATTTGCATCACCATCATTATTTATTCACGTTCCTATTTTATTTCCTTTAGTACTTAAGTTCACTCCCTCATGTCTGTATGTTCTGTTGTTGTTCTTTTCCAGTATGCCTCTGGGTGAAAATTAAATGAATATAATAATATTAATTATTATTATTATTATTATTCATCCTTTCCATGGCATTCACTCATGGTCTTGTCCACAAGAGTCGGACTCGCGATCGGTAAGGCGGTGTGCCAGACGTTTAGTCATGTGTGTGTGTGTGTGTGTGTGTGTGTGTGTGTGTGTGTGTGTGTGTGTGTGTGTGTGTATTCATCTAGTTCTAGTTGTATTTTACAGGGCCAGAGCAATGCTCGTGTGGCCTCGTCTCCATATCAACATATTTATCATTCATCCTTAGTGCTAGAGGTGACAGTGACACAGTGTCTGTGTCACTGTGAAATACCCATAGATTGATCACGCGTTGGATACGTGATCTCCACCTGTTATATGATTATATTAACCCCCTCACATTCCGTGATTATATTTATGAATTCTTTCCAGTGGCAGCCCGTGGGAGAGGCTCTCAGAAGGGTTTTTCTACGCGTAAAAAAGTTTACTTTCCAGTGAAATTTTCCCCTTCACCAAATACTCTATCAGAATAAATGTTATACTATTATCTTTGTAGATGTTTGTTCCATAAGATTATCACATACACAATTGTAAAGCACACAAAACAAATGCCATTATGAGACTGAATAAATGTGCATAAACAGTAAATTGACCTCAATTCTTCACTAGTAAAAGTTTTCTGAGAAAGCATTCTATGTGTTGCATACCAAAAGAAGCGGAATTATATACCAGTCTTCCATAGAAACAATTACTTTTCTGATAAATGAATATGCACCGTGGTAAAAGTAGCGTAAACTAAACATTTCTCTCGAAACAATAAAATTTGTTAATATTTTATCGATTTTTTCAGCAATGTTTTATGATACAGCTTAGAGTTTTGTTTCGCTGTGTAGAGCTCCTGAAAACAAAACAAATGCATGTAAGCGTTTAGTACTATGTCAAAAACTTCTTTCTTTGCGAATATTTCTTGATAATTTTATCATACACCCGATAAATACGGACGGTGTAATATGTTGCCACCTTCCTTTCTCGAAACTTTTCTCACTAAAATAATTTTCTATGTATGCATATAAATGACAATTTTCTTCAGCAGTTTTGGTATGTCTTCAGAATATTCGTATCTGCAATATTTCCTGATAATTATGATATATCCGTGTAAACTTGACCATCTACTAGCAGTGAAATATTATTTACAACCTATATATACTTTGGTTAGTTGGTTTGGAAAATATTAACGAAAGTTGTATAGAACAGTGTTTCTCAACCTTTCAAGCTTTGTGGACCCCTTACATCCACTTATATATTCAGGGGACCCTTGGTACGGGATTAGATAGGATATAGTCATTTTACATTTGTATGTAAGAATGGTTAATAAAAGGTTTTCTTTTCACAGGAAGTGGTGTTTATTATTATCAGATTGTTTTCATTGTACAAACATGATACAAAAAAATCCGTGTATATATACGAAATGGAAAATAAAGTAAACTTCACTTCTAAGAAAACAGAATAATTAGGCTTTCAAAATGGTAAACTCTTATTTAGCGACTCTGATCAATTAAGTTACAAATAACATGGTCATATAAAAAGCTTCCTACATTAAATTTTGTTTATGATCAATTAACTTTTTCTTTATCTGCAAATGATGTTTATGTTTTACTTAATGTGATACTTGCTGCTGACTGCTAGCAATGATGTTATCAATGCGTGGGGGTATTCTTGATAAACTGACACGCATGTCATCTTCGATCCTTAATCTTGACCTATATTTAGTTTTCAGTGCTGTCATGGCTGAAAAGCTTGACTCACATAGGTAGGTGGTGGTGAAAGGTAACAACACTTTCATAGCTGCTCCATGAGAAATCGGGAACTCATGAAAAAATTGAGCCCAGAAGGTTTCTAGTGGCCCTGCACTGAATCGAGTCTTCAGGGTACCATCAGATGATAGGTCAATGAGCTCCTCTAATCATTTTGACTGTGAGGCTTCTGGGAGCTTCATTTCAATATTCTCAATGAAGGGGTTTTCTATCAACTGGTAAGAAGCAGCCTGCTCCTCAGTTAGCTCAGGGAAATAGCTGTTGAATTTCTCCAACAACTTTGACAGGTGCAATGTTACCTGTGCTTTGACTACATTGAAATTAATGCCTCTGTCTTGAATGAATGCATGCTTATTTTCAAACATATCAGTGATTCCTGACGAGGTACGAACACGCCACAACTTGAGCTTTATTTTGAAAGCCTCAACTTCTTGGTACTGAGAAATGTTGTTTGTGTTTGCACCTTGCATTGCTTTGTTCAGCTTATTTACTTCGCTGAATATGTCTGCCAGGTAGCTCAGCTGAAGAAGCCATATATCATCATTAAAGAAATCTGCAAGCTCAGGATTCTTCTCTGAGAGGAATGTATACAGCTCCTCCCTTAGGCTGAATAAGCGTGTGAGCATCCGCCCGCGAGACAACCATCTCACCTCTGTATGCATAAGTAGAGATATATATATAGTCTGCACCTACTTCACTTCCTCACAGAGTGCAGCAAACAGTCTGGAATTTGTGGCCCTTGCTCTAACGAAGTTTACAATTTCTACAGCAGTGTTCATAACTGCGTGAAGCCCAGGCTCCAAGCCTTTTGCAGCGAGCATTTCACTGTGCAAAAAACAGTGAGTTGCAATGGCACGGGGAGCAACTTCTAATATTCTGGTCACTCCTCCTTTATTCCTGCCAGTCATGGCTGCAGCGCAATCAGTACATATTCCGATGCAATTAGTCCAACTGATTCCATTATCCTTCATAAAGTCATCCAGAGTTTGAAACACGTCCATTCCTGTAGTTGTATTTCGTTATCTGATAAATGAATTAGAACCATGCATAAATTAGCGTTAACTAAATAAATAAAATCATCAAACGGGTAATTTTCCCGATTGATGAGGTTATTTATTTAGTCAACGCTAATTTATACATGATACTAATTAATTTATCAGAAAACGAAATATATAAGTAAATAAATAACATCATCAATCGGGAAAATTATCCGATTGATGATTTTATTTATTTATTTAACGCGAATTTATGCATGTTCTAATTAATTTATCAGATAACGAAATATAGCAATGGAAAGCTAATAAAATTGCGCTTCTATTGATACCCTTCATGATAAAAGTTGACTCGCAAAGTTTTAAATGGCGAAGAGTTAAATGAATATTAAGTTCATGCATATTTCTTCATAGTCTCGTAATGGCATTACTTTAGCGTGCTTTACTGTTTTTTATTTGATAATATTATAGAACAAACATTTACGAAGATTACAGTATAGCATATATACTGATAAACCAGTCTATATGATAGTCCATAGACCACTATATCTCTTGTCTGGCGCCCTGCAGGCCCCTATGCAGTCCCGCAATTCAAAACATGTCGCGTGTGCAGTCCAGGTATACAGTGGTCTATGCATCAACCCAATCTGCCACTGCTGAGTATACCTTAGTAGCGTCTAAATAGGTATCAGTGCAGCTTAGGTAGTTTTTGGGTTAATAGCAAGGTGAGTTCACGTCAATTATTACTATAATTTCAACAAAGCCATAGTTAAAGTAATCGTTCAGACCATTTCATCATTCCTGATTTTATGTAGTTAGAGTATAGCCATTATCAACAATATGTTGTCAGTTTTTTGCATCAGTCAGCCGTTTTTTAATAATCCGCAATCAAAATCTGTAAATTCCCCGAGCTTCGAAAACGCTGCTGGCAACTGGCAGACGATGCGCCACAGCTCGGTGACGTAAGAGGAGGAAGAGGCTCCTCTCCCCGCGCTGATCAGAAGCACGTAAACACAAGAGATAAATAGTACTTGAAGATTTTTGGGTGTTTCTGATAAAAAAAATTGCGAGATGCCACATGTATGCATCCCTTATAGGTGCAGCAAGACAGCTGTGCCTTGCGAGAAAAGTTTGCACACGTTTCCGACTGATACGACAACGTTAAATGTGTTGAAATGATTAGTGCGGCGGACTAGGGCAGATTGGAACGGGAAGTTGAAATTTGCAAGGATTTGTAGTGATACACTCCACACACAACCCACACACACACACACACACAACCACACACACAACACCTCTTGTTTTCTTGTTTGTTTTGTTTCGAGGATAATGCCTCAGAGCCATAGTGATCTACCGCTGCTGCATATATTAGTGTTGGCCGAAGCCACCACCCCGGGGGGGGGTTACAACCCCCGGCTGGCACCCGGTACCCATTCACTGCTGGGTGGACAGGGGCTAGGGATTAAGAAAGACCACCCATCTATCTTTCGCTCCGCCGGGATCGAACCCGGGACTTCTCGGTTGTAAGCCGAGCGTGCTAACCACTACACTACAGAGTTCCCAGACACACACACACACACACAACACACACACACACACACACACCACACACAACACACACACACACACACACACACCTACACACACACACACTCCCCCCCCAACACACACACACAACTCACCACTCACTCACCGGATGCTGCTGTGTTGCTGTGTGTCACCACCACTATCACCAATTGTTGTGTGGTAAGGGGTTGTTGTGTGTAAGGGTTGTTGTGTGTGTAAGGGTTGTTGTGTGTAAGGGGTTGTCTGGTGTAAGGGGTTGTTGTGTGTAAGGGGTTGTTGTGTTAAGGGGTTGTTGGTATAAGGGGTTGTTGTGTTAAGGGTTGTTGGTGTAATGGGTTAGGGTTGTTGGTGTAAGGTGTATCCCCAATGCGGCCGCGGACCCCATCGGCCGCCTACGGCAATATAGTAACTTTTAGGGGGTTATAATGAGTTAGGTTAGTAACTTTTAGGGGTTATAGTGAGGTTAGGTTAGTAACTTTTAGGGGTTATAGTGAGGTTAGTTAGTAATTTTTAGGGGATTATAGTGAGGTTAGGTTAGTAACTTATAGTGAGGTTAGGTTATTAACTTTTAGGGGTTATAGTGAGGTTAGGTTAGTAACTTATAGTGAGGTTAGGTTAGTAACTTTTAGGGGGTTATAGTGAGGTTAGGTTAGTAATTTTTAGGGGTTATAGTGAGGTTACGTTAGTAACTTATGACATATCTTATGTTTAACATATAGTTATATATGTTAAACATAACGTACAATAAACATATACGTATAACAATAGTTTGCTCCGCGCGACTGCCCTCTATATATGTGGATCATACGGGCGGCCGCATGGGGACGGCGGCCGCATAGGGCTATTGATGTGTGCAATAGTGGTCAAAAAACTGGGCGCGTTCAGCCTGAGGAGTAAAACCCTTTTGAGAGCGGAAGGCTTTTGCGAAGGACATTCGGGAGAAGCCAGGCCGACTCTCGTAGGCTATGGGGCAGATCCGTAAGCAGGGAAGGATAGCCTCCATAAAGTTTTTAAAAGGGAAAAAACCAAGGGGTTTTTGGTAAGCCTTTTCGCTCATGGTAAGTTGCTAACCAAATCCAAGACACAGCCGGCAGCTATTGATCAGGGAGGCTTGGAGCGATCCCAACACCTTAAAATGAGGGACGGGTGAAATTAATGGGAGGCACCACACCCCCACCAATAGATTTGGGAGGGGAGTGCCCGACATAGGGTTGCCCAGACGGAACCGCATGAGTCCCAAAACCAGTCCGCAGTCGAGTGGGTGTGGAGAGGGTACACTTAACATCCATATTCAGCTTCAAAGGAAATTGAGCGGAAGATATGGATGAGGGGGATCCCCCCTAGCCACCCCCCCAGCTGGGTGCGAGGGATTTTCGTAATCCATGGTTCGAAGCAGTCAGTCTTGAGAGACGAAGGGAGGACCAAGTCAGTTATTGTCAAAAAATGAGTCAAAAAACCGGGTCTTTTCCCGCAGGTTTTTCTTATCGTAAAGATACAGGTCGGGGGGTCGGGATGAATCCCCGGGTTCTGAAAAAAATGAACCGCTACAGTTTCGTGGAAAAAACCGGAAGCCCGATTCGTCGTCCTTTCCCCAATTTTTTTTAAATAGCAATTTGATCCCCTTCTAAAAACCGAAATCCGGAAGCAGCAAAAGAGATTTAAATCCCACATTAAGTACTAACCCCCCTTTGGCAGACATCAAAATACCATTGATGGCCAAGCGAACAGAGTACACCAAGACGTGCCTTGGGGGAGAAAACCGGGGGAACGGGTGTTCAAAGGGACAGTATGTGCCAACTCGAAACTCTAAGAACCCCGGGTTTGGCTAGGAAACTCTGGGGGAAAACACAGGCAAACGCCTCTTAGTCCAATTCATCAGGACTGCCTATCCCGTGTCCCCAAACTTGGTAACCCTTCTTTTGCAAAAAAAATATGGTCACATGGGTTGTCGAGAGGAAAATGCCCCGCATATGGATGACTCAAAGGAAATAAGTCTTCCGTAGTGGGTGATGCTTAGGGAAATCCACACTGAAAAACGGGAGAAAAATTTTTTCCTTTCCCAAAAAAACCAAAAGTCGACCATTTCCATTTTTTCGAACAGTTACCCACATGAAGTTAGGGCTTTGGGGGGGAAATTCGTCGGTAGTGAATGGCCTTCCAGGTTAAGGATCGGGATCACCACCGCCACACCCCAGCTACTTGGGAAGGTTCCTTCAATCCATATTCTATTATGATGCTCAACAAGAAATATAGAGCCTCATCTCTAGATGACAGAGCATCGCAATATGGTATATATGTTGGCCCGGGGAGTGTCAGCGCAAACCTCATGGCTTGACAAAGCTCACGAGGTGTATAACGAACATTGTAAGATTCCCAGCCGCTAGACGAAAAAATCTATGCCTCTCTGTTCTTGTCGCAGTCTTTCCCTAGCACTTGGAGATGCAAGGTCTGTCTGCGCCACTGATCGCCATTATAGAGCCGTCGCTAATCACAAGGCGGCAGGCAGCAGTGCTCCGGTCAGCTTAAAGAGACGAAAAAATATACGTTCATTGGAGCCGCATTTTCTGTTTACCTACCTTCTCTCTGATAATGAGTCTCGCAAATTAGCACGATCCACATTTAGTTAATTGCAGTCAGAATGCCAGTATGTAGTTTGAACTTCATAAAAGAATAAAAAAAAGTGTCCCGTCCTGAAGTTATTTGTTTCATATCACTTATAATTTCATGTGTTGCAAATGA
Organism: Chionoecetes opilio; assembly: GCA_016584305.1. Lineage (NCBI taxonomy): Eukaryota > Metazoa > Arthropoda > Malacostraca > Decapoda > Majidae > Chionoecetes > Chionoecetes opilio. Next base: position 668,966 of record JACEEZ010025355.1, on the reverse strand, counting down.
CTTCGAGTGTGCTGATCAATAAGGACAATTAATTAAATACGTATAATAGAACAATCAATCATTGGGGGCATACGCCGGGGGGCGCGTCGCCTCGCCCACCCTACGACGCCACTCCCGGGGGTCACCACGCGCGAGTTCCCATGCAGGCTCCTTTCCCATACCAAGCAGCTCTCGACAAGAAACATCAACTTGCCCCAGCCACGAGCCTGTGTGCGCCCCCTTGGCTCCTCCACGCCGGATTGTCTCTTACAGATACAACCCGATGGGAAGGATCGGTTTCAGGGTAGCGTGCCACATGCCCATATAGCCGAAGTTGGCGCTGACGGACTATGCAGGTAATAGGCCTCGATTCAGTCTCACGGTGCAATCGCTGATTTGACTCGTAATCATCCCAGCGATACCCCATGATTCTGCGAAGACACTTATTACCAAAGGCATTGATTCGTCTCTTCAAGTCACTATTTAGTGTCCATGTCTCACAACCATAGAGTAAAGACAGGGATCACAAGCGACTTGAAGATCCGGATCTTTGTCCTCCTGCACAGGTACCGACAACGCCAAATACTCCCGCTGAGCGAGTCCATAACACCGTGGGCTATGCCAATCCGCCGTAAGACTTCTTGGACGTGACCCGCCGTCATTATAGACTGCGCTACCAAGGTATGTAAGACTTTCCAAGATCTCAATGTCCTCGCCCACACGCATGAACAGATTGTACTGCTTCATCTAGTAAGTCTCCAAATACCTGGACCTTGGTCTTGAGCCAGGAGGCCTCAAGTCCCAAAGGCTTTGCCTCCTCGTGCAGCGCCTCGAGAGCCATCACCAGGACCTCCAGCGACTCAGCAAAGATTACTGCATCATCGGCAAAAACAAGATCAGTGATCTTGGTGTTGCCGACGGATGCTCCACAATCACTTGATCTACAACCTTGTCCAATACCCAGTCCATACAAGCGTTGAAAAGTTGATGGGGCAAGGACACACCCTGCCTCACTCCTGTATTCACAGGAAAGAAGCTGGATACACCTGCCCCACACTTCACAGCACTCTCAGTCCCAGAATACAGACCAGTTATCAAACCAATAGTCCTTGCAGGATCCCTCGAAGTCGCAGAAGATCCCAGAGTGACTCACGATGGACTGAGTCAAACGCCTTCTTGAGATCAACATAGGCTGCAAGCATCCCCTGTCGAAAACTCACGTCGGCGTTCCACCAGGACACGAAGCGCTAGGATACGGTCCGTTGTGACTTACCAGGCGTGAACCCAGACTGCTGAGGTCTCTGATGCTCACCAGATGACTGCGAATTCGTGTCAGCAATAGATGGCAAGCACCTTGCCTGGTACGCTGAGCAGTGTAATACCGCGGTAATTGTTGCAGTCCTGACGGCCCCTTTCCCTTTCCAGATAGGGACGACCAGCCCCCTTTTCCAGTCAGGAGGAATGGTACCTGATTGCCACACGGCAGTCAGGACAGCATGCAACCCGCGATCATGGCCTCACCCCAGCTTTGAGGAGCTCCGCACTGATATTACAAACACCAGCTGCCTTTCCACCCTTCAACTTTGCTACAGCCTCTCTGACTTCGTCAAGAGAGGGTGCGGTTTCGTCAATGGGAGGATCGGCATCCACTGCCTGTAACCCAGTGGTGTGAAGCTGCTCAGTTGGAGGGTCCACCGTGAAACAATGCCCAAAGTACTCAGCCCAACGAGCCATCTGCCCATCCATGTCCGACACGAGGCGCCCATCTGCTGTTCGAATAGCACTCGCCCGAGAAGGAGACTTGGAACGGAGCTTCTTCAGGGCTCGGTAGGCGGGTCGGAGGTCATTAGCGTTCAAATGACCCTCGACATCCTCAGCGAGACTCCTGACATACCTCTCCTTGTCTCTCCTCAGGAGGGTTCTAGTCCGGCGTGACAGAGCCCTGTGCTGGTCCCGGTTCCCAGCCAGCCTGGCAGCGCGACTCTCCTCGATTTTCTCCAGCGTCTCCGTCGAGACAAAACCACGCCTTGACCTCGGGCGCTCCCCAATACAATCCTTGGCAGCCTGTAGAGTTTCACGTTTGAAGGTATCCTACAGTTCTACAGGATCCCCGAGAGCACCGAGCACATCAAACTGACTTGAGACTGCCACCGCATACTCATGAGCACATGTCAAGTCCTTCAGTTTCTCAAGATGAAACACAGTATGGTTACCTCTTGAGATTCTTCTGGACTTGACATGAAGCTTAAGTGTAGCAACAACAAGTCTGTGATCTGTTCCAAAGAACTCGGCACTCCGGTAAACCCTGCAGTTCTGGAGGATCCTCCAACGAGTACTAACGAGGATGTGGTCGATCTCCTTAGCTACCCCTCCGGCATTACTATACCATGTCCAGCGGTGCAGCTCTGGTCTCTGATACCAAGAACCTGCAATTCTCAACCTTCTGGACCTTGCAAAGTTCAGAAGCAGAGAACTGTTGGTGTTTGTGGTACCGGAGCCATGGGGACCAACACACAACTCGTAGCCATCTCTCACAGTGCCAGTAGTAGCATTGAAGTCGCCCAAGACAACGAGTGTGTCCCGAGGAGGACACTGGTCTAATACAGAATCGAGTTTGGCGTAGAACATCTCCTTCTCTTCAGTTTTACGCATCTCGGTAGGAGCGTACACTGCAACAAGAGACAAGAAACCCAGAGTGTGTTTCATCCTCACCCGCATTATACGCTCATCAACCGGAGTAACCTCAACAACTGACGGTTGCAGTTTGCTGGAGACGCCTATAGCTACTCCCCGTACACGGTGACCATTGCTCATGCCGGACCAGTAGTAGGTGTAACCCCCACTGCTAGTCTCGCCACTGCCAGGCCTCCTCGTCTCAGAGAGTCCCACTATATCCACCCTCAGCCTACTGAGCTCGCCCGATAGGAGAGGTAGTCGATGATCGTCTGAGAGGCTCAGAACGTTCCACGAGCCCACACGAAGAATCCTCCGCAGGTTGATCCCAGGAGTGATTAACTGATATAACGAGTTATATATATATAATATATATAATAGATGGATCCCTTATAATTTAAAATGAAACTATTATGAATGTGACATAATATCTAACCGTGTTACAGCACAATTAGTCAGGGAAATGAGCTTACATCCAGTCTATGCCCTTCAATCCGTTACTATGCACCAAGGATGGCCATGACCTGACCAGCCTATTAACGCTTGGCAACGCCTTAGAACGCCTCTATGTGTCACCATCAGGAGATTAAAAAAATAATCCAAATTCGTGTCTGCTATGTATGTATGTGTGTGTGTGTGTGTAAATTGTAATGATGATAATATTGATAAGTAACAGTTTATTTAGATATAGTGTAGCCTTCAGGCTGAAGATATACACAGATAGGGAGTTTGTTTAATTGTTTACATATATAAGTAAGTTGACAATGCTTACATAGACTTAAATATATATAAGGACATGGACGAAAAATGCAATTAAATAAAGAGCACCCAGTACTAAAAAGGTGGAGAGGTATGGGGTGCTATTTAATACAGTGTGGTACTTCTGTTTGACTGTTAAATATATTTTGCATAGAGGTGTTTTCTGCGAGGGAGCAAGATAAATTTATCTTGCAAGAGAAAAAATTACGCGTGCTCAAATTTCGCTTGTTGTTCAATCATCCAGGGAGGATGATTGCCCGACCTGCAAGAAGTGAGTGAAGTGCGTCAGCGTTCGGCTGACGTAGCGATGCTTTCTGCTTCAATAAAAGAATGACAACAGTGTACTTTCGACAAAATCTATTACACTTTCTTATTTTAATGTCTTACCATAAAAGTTTAAATCAAATAAGGGAGGTTGCGGCGTGTAATTAAGGATAATATAATCGTCACAGCTGTATATATTGCTTTATATGCATTCGAACAGCTGGAGGTAAACACTGGAATGTGCGACTTGTCAACAAAGCCGTTTTGACCGAAAATCAACAACTTCACACACCTCACTCTTACCCGATTTGCTGACAATACCATTGGATATTAAGAAACACTGAGACCACTATCGGCTTCCTGAGGAAATTTTGCATCGCATTAGTATACATTTATAACTGTAATGTAAGTACAAGTATTCGAAAACAACGGTTAAGTAAAACGGTGCATAAACATTTGTTCACACTTGTTTGGCTTCATCACCTCATTGCTCGGCTATTTATGATCACATTACATTTCTAAGCACACTTCCTGAATCTGCACACTTTTCTGACTATAACGGTATAGAATGCGTCCCATTGTGAAAATATTTAGAGGGTCAAAATAGTCATTTGATCTTTGTTTTGCTTACATCTCAGCCGCCGCGTCGCCATCTCATGGAGCAAGCGACTGTGAACGTTTTCTGCGGGGACACAGCAAGAGAAAAGTGACCGTTTGCAAGCGAAATTTATCTTGCTCCCCCGCAGAAAACGCCTCAGGTCGGGCAGCGTGTATGATGTTTATCATCGAGGGAATGGGAGTCTGCATTTGGAAATGGACTGCATTTGTATCTGTCTGTACGGGCCCTTCTGAGGCACAGTCGGCCGGGATGTCTGCCTGCACGTTTCTTGCATTTTCCTTGTGGATGTTATGGCAGTTGTGCAAAGCATAAACCATAATGACAAAAAGTATCCATCTCAAAGCTGCGTGAAGATAATGCCGCGAATGGTAAAATGGCTACCAAGAGGCTATTGTTATCTTCCCTCAGTACCTTGAGGGAAACCTAAAGCAGAAGACAAAGGCAAAAAAAGGGGTACTTTCATCTATCATCTAATGCTGCTGGGATGAACCTCACGTTCATGGTCAAATGTCAACCAATACAATCTCACTCAGAGCTACTCTCAGCAAGTGACACAAAGCAAAATTGCATCGCACTTTGCTGAAGCTCAGTTGGAATCTATCCATAGCAGGCCCGAGGTTTGAAAATCAATTTGTACAATTTTGTCTTGATGGGTTTGTGCCGATTAATTAGCCCCAAATATGCAAGGGATAGAGGGAACAAGGGACCGGAGACAGGTTTAAAAAAAATATAGGCAGGGGAAAGGAGGGAAGCGGAAAAAACAGAAGTACAGAGGAACTGGACTCAACAAAATAGACAGACAAGAGAAACATAAATACAGATGACAGGAGAACATGGGATGCTTTGTTCAGCAGCCACCAGCTCCTTGCCCCAGACCAAAGTTGTGAGGGGTTCATACATAACCATCGGACAATTTCATGGAACACTCTTATTGGCCTCAACGTAAAAAATTAGGTCACGAAACCGCTCCTCAGTACCATAGGATACTGTGACGTAACAGTCAGTGGCGGCTGTTCATCTGAACAAACGAGATTTACTGTGTGACTAGGTGTGTGTATAAAACGGACTCGCGGTCTCAAACATTAAACATATTATGGTGATCCGATGGAATATCGAAACTTTATGGAATACACTTTTATATATGGAAACTTTTAAAGTTTACGCGCAAGCATAAGGAAGAAAAGTCTTAAGGATACTCGTGTGTGTGGTGGGTGTGTGTGTGTGTTTTGGTGGGTTGGTGTGTGTGTGTGTGGTGTAAAAACATAAAGATCATTAGAAAAGAATAATGATTAGAAAGAAAGTTTCTAGCTTTTAGCTCAATCACCTAACATAAAGAAGAAAAAGACAAGATGAAGAGAAAGTGGAAATAAATAATGATGATTATATGATGATGACTACGAGCGACGAGGATAATGGGGAGATGAATGATAGTAGGGAGTAGGCGATGAATCGCCGAATTAAAAACAGTAAAAGAATTAAACTACAACATACAACATAACGATAACAACTTAATCCCATCAACAACATCCATATAAAAAAAATTTCCAAATACAATAATAACAGCTTGTACAATCAACACCAGCACCATCGCTAACACAACAACAATAACAACAGCCCCCCCTGCAATGCCTCGTAGTTGACGCGGACACAACACCACACTGTTCAAGTCCACAAGCCCCAAAACAAAGCGCTCAGGCCAGCGGCAGCCCACCAAGAGGAGGGGCTGAAGATCACAGGGTTCGCGCGGTGACGGGGCGAGGCCCATTAGCCCACAAAGGCGCCCTTTTTCAGCCTTGCCGCATCCTACCCTTTCCTCCCCATCCTATCTTCCATCCCACTTCCATCCAAGCTCCCTGCACTCCGCTCATACCAATAGTATATGCGGCTTGCCTGAAACTCCATCCTCGGGGGTGCAGGGGGGTAGCTACGGGGGGAATGGGGGGGCACGTGCCTTCCCATGATAACCCTGGCCCCCCCACGGGTCATGGCTGCCGTTTTTGTATAATTCTAAATTAATACCCACTACTGATTGATCATAGAAAATACCCTCTATGTGGCATCAGAGTGGTCCCTGAACTCCGTGCCTAATCCGTGGCACCATTGATAGAACCAGGCACGCCATGCCTCTTGTCCCCTCCGTGGTGCATGGCTAGCGTGCCTGGTACGAATCTGCGGGCCCTTTCGTCCGGGCAGGGCAAGCGGTGACCCAGTCTACCCAGCGTTCTAACTCCTTTCGGGGTTGATAAGGGTACCGGGGTAACCTGGCGGAAGGTAACTGTGGAACCAGGGAGCCCACGCGCCCTGTGTTCCGGCGTAACGGTTTTAAACCCACCAAAAGGCTCTAAGGGCTAATGCACGGAGATGAGCACCGAAATTGCCACGCCAAGCTTAGCGTATGCTCCCATCTTTACTTTACTACGCCCGCTAACAAAGCAATCGTTTTTAACAACCCACAAACAAGTAGCAAAAAAAAAATATTTATCCCACAACAAGCCTCTGCGACCTGTTAAAAGCTTTCGAAGCACTAAACGAACCCTACACAATATAAGATATAAAAAAAATACAAAAAAAATTACCATTTTCATTACTATCTCACATTACTAAATTTAATTCTACAGATAAGGGTTAAAGCGGGTACACACGAGGCGTTTCGTCGGATGTTTCGTCGAAACCAAACAAGCATATGGTTGGCCTGTTCGTCAAACCTGACAAACCTAGGCACGGTTGGGCCAACCGCTTCCCAACAATAAAAAAACAAAGTGAAGCGGACAGCGAGAGGGCACGGAGATTTGTGTAATGTTTACTTGGGGATAATAACGAGTAGGTATGAAAAGGGAGGAGGTGATTGTTAGAAGGAAAGCGGGACAGATGAAGACGCGTTCATGTGGGCTAAATGGGTTATAGTGGACGAGAACTGCGCGCCGGTTAGGTTAAGTTTCGGTTAGGTTAATATTCCCGTCAGGGGGTCAAAGGGGGACGGAGCCCCTCCCGTTACAAGGATGGTTCGGTTAGGTTAGGGCAATAATTCATCCCAGCAGCGCGTGGCAGCCCCCAAAAAATCGAGTGGCGGGCGGGCGGGCCAGCGGGGCCCGCCCGCCAGCCACTGTTACCTGTGGCCACCGAAACCTGTGGGGGTGGCCCAATGGCCCAAAACCACGCGCCAATTGTGAAAGAAATTTTCGGTCCAGTGTGAAATAATACCATAGTAGTCAGTGTCTCAGAAAGGACCGCGCAGTCCTCGTTCCATTTTACCGGATCTTGATATTACAGGTGGCCTTTTCTTCATAGGCCAGGCCTTTGAACCGGCTGCTCCTGTAGAAGAAAAAAAACACACAAAAGGGAAACTGAACAAAACTAAACAAAACTATATGCAAGCATGCAGTTCTATTTGTCTATTCTCATACACCACATTCTCTCCACTCGATCTTTCCCTGTTCTCAATCATCCGTCCCTTGTCTCACCAGTCACACACAGTCCCAGCAGCAATAACATCCATTCCTTCCTGTCCTTTCAACCCCCTCATTCATTCACATCCCATTTTAGGGGAAAACCACACGCTTTCATTCCCATCTCTCCCCCGTTATACTTCATCTCATTTTCAAATAGTAATCATTCTACCGCAAATTGTAAAACACATAAAATCAGCTTCATATTTCAGAAATCTATCACATATATATTATAGATGATCTGTTTTTAATTTTATTTTAACGTATTATATGATGGTGTTCTTTTCAATGCTAATAATTGCTAACACAAATTCATAACTTACAGAAAAATTATAGACTTATTTTGCCCCCAGAGTATGTTCGACGCATGTGCAACATTTTTGTATAATTCACAAAACCATTTCATCGAAATGTTCGGTGAAATGACCCCAAAAGTTCGACCAAACAGTCCGACCAAATGGCAAGTTCGACGAAAACAGCCCGGGCCCGAAAACGCATCGTGTGATAGCGCTTTACATTACAGGTCAAAAACTTTTGGTCAAAGGTAAAAGGAAAGGGCGTGGGAAGGAAAAAAGGGGAAAGTTTTAGTGTTTCGAAGCAGTTTGAGCTTCTTGACAAACCCGGTTCGAGTGACAGTCGGCAGCGAGCCGGCAAGGAGGCAGCACGCGTGTGCAGGCAGCTGGGAGGAGGAAGGGGATCATTTTGTGCCAAAAACGTTTATTTGTTTTTTATCTTCATATTTCTGCAGCGTAAGTTAAGTAGAGAGAGAAAGGGAGGGAGGGGAAAGAGAGAGAGGAATGTTTGGGCGGATCTAGGGTTGGGCCACCCTAGATATGAGTCAGAGGTCCAATGAAAAATTAAATAATTTATTGTTAATGGCTATGCCACGGCCACCCCACACTAGGACACCCCAGTCGACATGTCCTGCCGGCACCACTGTGAGTGGGAGAGGGAGGGAGGGGCTGAGATGTACGTGTGATATGGGGTCCTCCCTGCAAAGAAATGGTGCTGCCTCGTTATCGTTCTACTTTATTTAAGTCTTTAGTTATTGACAAAAGGGGTCAAGCGCCACCGCACCGTAGACAAGCCAGAGCGACAGTGGGGGTTTTAGGTATCTATCAAAGGGGGGTAGGGCACCTGGGGGAGCACAGCTGGGTATGGGGAGACACTAGAATAGCGGGGCTAAGGGGCATTCTGATGCCATATAGGAGGGAAATAAGGGCAAAATCGTCAGTAGCAGGTCCAAGCAGATTACTGCAGCCATGGCCAGTGGGGGGGGGACCTGGGGGACTCGTGGCCTCCCCCTAAGCTACGTCACTTGCTATAGCTGATCACTTCAATAACCATTACTAGTGATTAGCCCTTTGGATTCATTTAAGGAGTATGATGGGTTGGCCCTCTCCTGACGGGGGTGGCGCAGGAAAGGATTTGTGTAGTGGACACTGAGTACTGCAGGCTCATGCCGCCCCCTTGTCCTACGATGTGACTTGGAAGTGCAACCTGGCAGGTGCAGTCACCTACCTCCATTGCCCAAGGGGGAATTACTAGTGTGATTCTAACATATACATTTGTGCCAGTAACCTTTCCCCCCAAACACACGGGCAAATAAGAATGCTAATGTAGCCTACGTACAGTGGTTGAGGGATCCAAATTAAAATGAAAACGGCTCCAAGCCGTTTTCATTTTAATTTGATAATAAAAGTGAATAATAAAAAGAAAATTTATTGATAATAAAAGTGAAAAAAAAATTTTCCATTTAATATTTTCTGTCATTGATATTTTAAGAATGCTTGAACACGTAATAAAGGGGTAATACTGCTGATTTGTTATAAAGACAAACAATACAGAGTTGATAAAAAGGGTCATTACTTTTTTCAATCTATACCACGTACGAGTCAGCTGACCATTAAGTAATGAACAGTTACAAAGCCCTAGGAGATTAGGAGACAAAGCCGGCTACCCAGATTGTATGGGAAACCAAAGTACGTTATGTAATTAATTAGTTTGGACAGCTAGTTTGGTTTGTCCTTCGCTATGTATTATTGATAGTGAACCTAAATTGAGTAAGAACCTGGTGGCTCACTTACATGACATTGTGCTAAGGTAAGGTAAAAATGTACAACCTAATATTCACCTGGCGTACATAACCAGTTTTCACAAGTAAGAGACCAGAATAGCCTGTCATCTTTTTAACACCTTGTGGCCACAACGTAATTTCCTTTTCTAATTTGGATACCATTAGAAATTTTAAATGAAACAAACTAGGGTTTATAGCTATGACCTGTTTAGTATCCATGTCCCCTAGCTAACTTGGTTATTTAGCTATGTTCGTAATTTTATGGCTAACATAGGGGACGATTTATATAGCAAAGGAAAGATCTGGCGTGAAGGGTTAATAAGGCTTCTGGAATAAAAAGGATGGGATCATTTTGAGGGCTGGTGCGGGTTTGCCCTCGGGCACCATGTGTCCAGCCCCTAGTACAGTCAGTGGTCCAGGTTGGCAAAAGCTTCACAAATCCTCCCACTTGGCCTCCCTGGAACCAACAACTGCGCTCTTCCTTGACCTGTTGGTTGTGGAGAAGAAACCAGTGTTAAAATATTCTTGAGACTTTTCTGACTTTAATGAAAAGTGCAAATGAATGATTTGTAAGCAAGTGGAAACTTTAACCTCTTGAGGCCCAGAGCTTTAATTTCCATTGTAATTTGACACCATTAGATGATTTTTAATGAATATAAGCAATGTGTTTTTTAGATATGACCTGTTTAGTATCGTTGCCACTACTAATTTGGTTTATTTTAGTCACTTTTCGTAAGTGTAGCTCGACAACAGGGCGATTTTTATAGCAAGGAAAAAGGGTTTGGGGGTAAGGGTTAAAAACCCAAAAAAAAACATTATTAATTAACCACCCGCTTTATAAAGAATCCACACCCGAATCCATGATTAAATCCTTGCTGAAAGAAATGCCCAAATAGGCCTAAAACCACCCGGTACCCAGCTCTCAAAACATGTCCCCTAAAGTTACAGGCCAGTCCAACCCCGTTGTGCAAAGGGCCCGAGGGGGTTGGTCGGTACTCGTATAAATGGCCCATGTGGAAATGTTAAATTGTACAGGGAAAAATAAAGAAAAACTTTATTTATTGATATATATCAAATTTAAAACCACTTTACAATATTATTGATATTTAAATGGTTGCCAGGGGGTATTGGATTTCCCCGGGGGTTTGAGGGGTATGGGGCTGGCAAGGGAGGGGGGATAGTTATTTTGGATTAGCAGAGTATAGGACATGTCCTGAGGGAAAAAAAAAATCAATATTGAATTTCTAACAAATAAAATTTAAAAAAACAAATAATAAAAAAAAAGGCTCAATATAAAAATTTTTTTTCCTTTCCCATATTGTTTTCCCATTATATGGTTCTTTAAGGTTTTCCCCTTTTGGGGGACCTTCGAACGTGAAAATTTGCCCTGTTGTTGGGCCTGGAGTTTTTCCAGTGTCCAGTTGGGCTTAGGGTCCACAAGCCTGCACGGGCGTGAATTTTTTTTTTTTTTTTAAAACCCCCTGTAACGGTCCCCGGGTAAGGCTTACCGACAACTTAGCATTAAACATTTTTAACATTTTAACAACAGACAATTAAAAATTTTTTAACCAAAAAAGAAAAGAAAATTTTAACCACTCATCCCTTTGGGGCCTTAATGCAAAAAAGTTATAAAAATTTTTCGTTTTGTAAAAAAATGTAAGGGAAACCCTGTAGTTAGGGAATTTCTTGTCCTTTCAACTAACAAAAAAAGGGGGTTATATATTTAATAGATCTTTTTAAAAAAAAAAACTTTTTCTTTCTCAGAAAAAAAAAGGGGGACATTCAAAGACTATTTAAAAATAAATTTAAATTAGAAAAGGATGATACCCCAAAATTTGGGTGTGGGGTTTTTGGACAAACCATACTTCCCCAAATTGAAAATGTATCTTAGTTTGGGGGCAGGCCCTTGTTGTTGGGTTGAAGGCCCAAGTAATGGAAAAAAGGGGTTTGATGTGGGGTTTTTGGGGGTGTGTTTTGGGGGGAAAAAAATGGGCTTCGGGAAGCTTGGTTGGAAGGAAATGTTAGTTGGGTTTGGTTTCTGGTTTAAAGTGTCAATTCACTTATTGGGGATAACAGGGGAAAGGCCTTGTAAAAACCTTGGTGTACCAGCGAAAATAATTTTCCCAACTTAACTCAAGGGAAGAATACCAAGCTTGGCCACCAAGCCTGGGCCAGGCCCCGGCCTCAAGGATAGGGGACGTGTGCCAATGCTCCTAAACCGGAAGTTGGGCCGCAACAGGAATAACCCATTAGGTCACCAAGGAAGCCCCGTTTGGTAATCCAGGACTTGTCTCGGACCAACCAAAAGGGCCATGGCCACCAGGACTTTTTCCGAAATGAAAAAACCATCTCCAAAGCCCCCTTCAGCCCCCGGGGCCCTTTCAATTTTAAAACCAAGGGGAAACAATCCACTCTCCTCCCCCAAAACAACGGCCAAATTGAAATCCGGCCGAGAAAAACCCAATTTAAAAGGGATGAAAAAAAAGTTTCACTAAAGTCCCCAAACCAAAGTTCCCGGCTGATTCCTTTTTTGCTTTCGAAAGGGGAATGAGGAGGGTCCCTTCTCCCGAGTCCCTCCACACGGGGGGGAGCAAGCCGGAACTTTTCAAAGAAGGGCGTCGGGTCAGGGACGACCAAACCTGCACGGAGGGCCAGCCTGATCTGGTGACAGGGACAATTATCTAAATGGGCAAATGGGGCCTTTAATTTAATGTTTCACCAAATTTCCTTCGTTTTAAACTGACCGGGTGGTTAAATGTTGGTGGGCTGTGACAGGTCCATCAATTACGAAAAAGGGCGGAAAACCCGGTTGATGAAAGTGGAAGGAAAAATTACCAACAGTACCTCTTATCCAGGTTCCTGCTTTCCAATCCTTTAGTCTTGGGCAGCCTACAGGAGTGGAGATTCCTTCAGGGGCCGAAAAATCCCGATTTAAAAACCCATGTTTTGGTAAGGCGGGAGGTGTTTGGCCCCCAACGGCGGGCCTCTCCAACCCGGGCCCCCACGGGGTTAAAACAAACCTCGGTTGGGGAAGGGAGAGGATGCACGAGAGTCGGTTCCGTGGATGGTCCCCAAGGGAAAAACCACAAAGGCCGCAAAAATTACTCCATATTATGCTTGAACACGTAATGAAGGTAATACTGCTGATTTGTTATAAAGACAAACAATACAGAGTTGATAAAAGTGTCATTACTTTATCAATCTATACCACGTACGAGTCAGCTGACCATTAAGTAATGAACAGTTACAAAGCCCTAGGAGATTAGGAGACAAAGCCGGCTACCCAGATTGTATGGGTAACCAAAGTACGTTATGTAATTAATTAGCTTGGACAGCTAGTTTGGTTTGTCCTTCGCTATGCTATTATTGATAGTGAACCTAATGTTGAGTAAGAAGCTGGTGGCTCACTTACATGACATTGTGCTAAGGTAAGGTAAAAATGTACAACCTAATATTCACCTGGCGTACATAACCTGTATCACAAGTAAGAGACCCAAAATAGCCTGTCATCTTTTTAACACCTTGTGGCCCACAACGTAATTTCCTTTTCTAATTTGGATACCATTAGATAAGTTTAATGAATACAAACTAGGGTTTATAGCTATGACCTGTTTAGTATCCATGTCCCCTAGCTAAATTTAGCTATTGTTCGTAATTTTATGGCTAACAATAGACGATTTTATATAGCAAAGGAAAGATCTGGGCGTGAAGGGTTAATAAGGCTTCTGGAATAAAAAGGAATTGATCATCTTAAGGGCTGGTGCGGGTTTGTCCTCGGGCACCATGTGTCCAGCTCCTAGTACAGTCAGCTGGTCCAGGTTAGCAAAACGCTTCACAAATCCTCCCACTTGGCCTCCCTGGAACCACATACTGCGCTCTTCCTTGACCTGTTGTGTTGTGGATGAAGAACCAGTGTTAAAATATTCTTGAGACTTTTTCTGACTGTAATGAAAATGTGAAAATGAATGAATTTGTAAGCAAGTGGAAACTTTAACCCCTTGAGGCCCAGAGCTTAATTTCCATTGTAATTTGACCACCATTAGATGATTTTTAATGAATATAAACAATGTGTTTATAGATATGACCTGTTTAGTATCGTTGTCCACTAGCTAATTTGGTTTATTTTAGTCACTTTTCGTAAGTGTATGGCTAGACAACAGACGATTTTTTATAGCAAGGAAAAGATCTGGGTGTGAAGGGGTTAATATGACCAACAACATTCTGAAAATTAACTTCAAACAACAGCTGTGGCAATAGATTGAATCCACAGTCCATGATCCATGATCCACCCCTAATCCTTGACATGAGTAAGAACATATGCCGCACTTAGGCCTAAAAGAAACTCACCTGTAGACCCAGGCTCTCCACAAACCACTGGTCGCCTAAAAAGTTACAGGCCATGTCAATATCCCCGTTGTAGACAAGTCCCCGAACCCGACTTGTCAGGTACTCGTATTGGGGCTTCATGGTCGTGTACTTATACTTGTAAAATATGTGCACAACATTACTGGAAGAGAAACAAGAGCTCCAATGTGTATGTACAGGAATGACTATCAATAATAATACACTTTTATCATATATTTGATATATATGGATCATTAAACCTGCTGCCCACGTACTTGCATATTTCAAATGGTTTGATCTTTGAGGGGATATGGAGGGCCTGGCGCACCGCAGGAGTGTTGAGATAAGTGGTGATGTCTGTGGCATTAGTGCAGGGAGCGTCATAGTTCATATTGTACCTGAAGAGTAAAAGCATATCAATGATTATGATCGTTCTTAGATCAAATAATTTCAACATAACAAATATATATTTAAAAAAAAAGCTACAATACTAGACAAACACTATGGACTCACTTAATATTGTTTTGTTTTGCTTCCATCATCATGGTGTCATTAAAGCCGTGGCGCCTCATCATATTGGAGAGATCTGCTTCGTAACGTGAAAATTTGCCCCCTGTTGTGTGGGGACACTTGGCATACATGTTGTATATGTTCAGTTTTCTAGAGTATACGGGGCGTTTAGCGTCTACTACCGCCTTGTCACACATGGGCGTGAGGTTGTCATGGAAGTTGCAGGTTTGTCTGGAAGCGCTGCCCCCCGTGCAGCAGTGCTCCACCAGGCGGTCCCAGAGGCTGACGGGACACACACTTACTCATTACCACCACGGGCTGACAACTACGTGGCAGGACATCAGTAGCTGAATATCAGAAGTCTTTTTAAGGCACATAAAAGAAAGAGAAGCATAAGTGTACTCACTCATCCCCGAAGAGGCCATGGTAATAAGCAAAGAAAATGAGTGAGTCCTCATTGAGGTCTTTGCTGGACAAACCATTGCCTATGGCGTAGCCCTGTAGGTTGATAGGGAATTTTTCTTGTCCTTTGAGAACCCTTACAGCCAAGGTGGGTATATATATACCTGCATAGGACTCTCCAGTGAGAAAGAAACTGTTGTTTCTGTACTCAGGAAACTGGGGAAAAATGGATGGGGGAGCATGTCAAGAGCTGAATGTAAAAATATAATTCTAATTAGATATTAGGATATAACATTAATTGTATCTCAGTCTCCAGGGGTTTTATGAATCCATAATCCATATCATCAACCCAACTTAAGAAAGTAATGTGATGCTTAATATTGGTGGCACGACCAATACCTTATTTGTGAAGTCCTGAAGAGCTAAGTAATTGGACAAGGACGTCTCATCATCCCCGGTGATACACTTGTCATTGTCGTCATAGGAAAAGCCAACACAGGCTGGGGCTTCGAGGAACAGCACATTGGCCATCTGAAGAAAATGTATCCAACGCCTTGGGATTAATGGAAAAGATCTTTGTCTCTTAACAGTAGATCAATCACTTATCGGGGGCATACACAGGGGGGCACGTTGCCTCGCCCACCCTACAACGCTACTCCCGGGTGTCACCACGCGCGAGTCCCCCATGCAGGCTCCTTTCCCATACCAAGTAACTCGACAGGCAGCATCAACTTGCCCCAGCCACGAACCTTGTGGTCGCCAAGCCCCCTTGGCCTCCAAGGTAGGGTAGCGTGCCACATGCTCATATAGCCGAAGTTGGCGCTGACGGACTATGCAGGTAATAGGCCTCGATTCAGTTTCAAGGTGCAATCCCTGATTTGACACGTAATCATCCCAGCGATACCCTATGATTCTACGAAGACACTTATTACCAAAGGAGTTGGCACCATGGCCCCCCAGGATACCCTTTTTCCATATATGCCATTTCACTACACCTCTCCTCATTCAGCCTCCTTTCGTACTGTAACTCTGCTGGCCTTTACAAATCAATGTACATATTCCCATGGTATATCAGTCACCTCTCCCTTGCACTAATACATACACTGACTCCATGTTAATTACCTGACTGAGAATATAACTGACACAATCTAAAAAGAAGAGTTTATGAATAAAACTTTAATTACTAAAGCCTTCCTCGATAACTTACGTTGTTCCAGGCATATGGATTCTTTTTCAGCGTCTTGCCGTCAGGGTTGATGAGGTAGGGTCCCAGTTCTACCAGCAGTCCCTCCAAGGAGGAGCAGCCGGGACCGCCGTTCATCCACAGCACCACCGGGTCGCTACCAGGATCACGGGACGACTCCACAAACCTGGCACAGGTAGGGCAGCTGATTATCATGGTGCACAGGTGACAAATTAATCTAAAACTGACAAATAGCCATGATTAACTGAATTAGTATTTAGAAACAATTCACAAATCTGTTTCAAAACTGTTCACACATGGGGTGGTAAATGATTGGAATGGACTCAGTAGACAGGTAGTTAGTGCGGAGTCATTAGAGAGCTTTAAAGGGAGGCTGGATAAATTCATGGATGGGGATGAAAGGTGGATGTGGGTAGTGTTAACTAACAGGAACTATCTCGTGTATGTCTCACGGCCTCTTATAGCTTCCTTATTTTTTCATGTTCCTATGTTTTAAACCGCTCCTGGCCGCCAGCCTACCAGTAGTGGAGATGCTTTCCAGTGTCGCCCGACAAATATCCGCTGTAGTGTTTGAAGGCAATGTCGTGGTTCAGGCCGGGCAGGTGTGTGATTTCATCAGCGGCTGGCGCGGCCTGGCTCCCCACCCACAGACACACCGCCACAACAGCTGCTAACACATACATTCTGGCTTGGAAGGAAGGGGAGGGAAGTGATGCACACAACTTATCGATATATGTTTATCTCTTAAATATAATAGTAGCCAGTTCAGAATAAAGTGCTGCCGCGACACAATACGCCACATTCAGTGCTGTTTTGGCAGCCATTGCACTAACACTACAAAAGACACCCAGATAGCTGTAGCTTTCCAAACCTTTATCCAGAAAAACCTGTGAGTAATATCAGAGCAATACCAGACATGTTGAGGCAGGGATATGTGCCCCACGTCAACCATGCCGTACCACTCACGTTTTTTCTCCGGAAGATCATAACACACTTAATTAAGAGAGGTAGGAAAAGTTCTTACGGCTATTAACCAGGGTAGAACAAGAGTAACGGATCAAGCTGGAAAAGCATAGATTTAAAAAAGAAATAGGGAAAAACTGGTTCACAAATAGGGTGGTAAATGATTGGAATGGACTCAGTAGACAGGTAGTTTGTGCGGAGTCATTAGAGCGCTTTAAAGGGAGGGTAGATAAATTCATGGATGGGGATGCAAGGTGGATGTAGGTAGTGTTAAGTAACAGGAGCTACCTCGTGTAGGTCTCACGGCCTCTTGTAGCTTCCTTATTTTTTGTCATGTTCTTATGTTCTTATGTAACACCATAGATCACTGTAAACCTGCAGGGCCCGTATTTATAATAGCTTATGGGTTTCC
>JACEEZ010025355.1:623814-646314 GCA_016584305.1 Chionoecetes opilio | reverse complement strand
ATAAATAACAGGTATTGTTGTAGTGCTTGCCCATACTCCCCCCTCTCCCCCAAAACAAGTTTTGGGACCTTGGGGGAATGCAGGATATTTAGCTGGGGTACAAAATATGCGTTGCAACCACATATAGTTATTGAGTTAGGAGTGGCGTAAAAATTCCCTAGATCTAGGGAAAATTGATTGGATTTCTTCAAAGTCAAGAAACCTGTGGACCTGACGATCCTCACAAACAGAATGACCGGAGTATCGAGCCCACCCCTCCCACTAAGTAAGGTAAAAAAAATTAGGCTACCGGGGGTGTCGAGGGGCCCCATTAGGTTAGGTTAGATTATCGGGTGATTATCGCTACGTTAGGATAGATTATCGCGGGCAGAGCCCCTCGCTAAGAGGTTAGGTTTAATTTGCTTAGGTTAGGTTAGATTACGAGGGGGGCCTCGTAATCTCGGAGCTTGAAGGTTAGGTAAATTTCCCATATCTAAGGAAAATTACCCTAGATATAGGTGATTTTGACTCCTACACAACTCCAAAAATACGTGTTTTCGACGCATTATTTAGTCCCCACCCTCAAACCCCGCATTCCCACAGGTCCCCAAGCTTGTTTGGGGCAAGGGGGAGAGTATGGGCAAACGCTAGAAATTTACCAAATAACATCATATTTCCAAATATAATGGCGGAAGGGTGACGGAAGGATACACACAAGGTAAACCATGTAGTAAAGGAGGAGAAAGAAACAATAGCCAGGGAGGAAGTGGTGACCAGCAGACAGAGATACGGCAGTATACGTAGCTACAGATACGGCAGTTTTTTGGGGTTTTTTTGTTTGAAGAATTTCGTCAGTTATCGACGCAGCTGAGATGGATCTCCACTGTAACCAGACAGCTCTCTCTCAGACTACCCCTAGAGAGCTGTCTGCTAGTGCTTATAGTGTTGGCCGAAGCCAGCACCCCGGGAGGCGGGTTACAAACCCCCGGCTAACACCCGGTACCCATTCACTGCTGGGTGGACAGGGGCTCGGGTTTTAAGGAAACAACCCAACTGTTTCCGCTCCGCCCGGGGATCGAACCCCCCGACCCGAACCTCTCTGTCTGATCATCACTCCCTCCCTGGCTTTTGCTCCTTTCTCCTTCTTTACTACGTGGTTTACCTGTTGTGTTTCCTTCCGTCACCCTTCTACCATTACTTTTGGAGATACAACATGTTATTGTTGTTCTTGTTTTAGGGCTGCGAGGATCCCTTGGGGAACACTATGAGTCCTGGTGATGTCCTATGATGCTATCACAGGCGTGGTAGTTGACCTGTCCTCCTCAGGAAAGCACAGGTGAGGCGGATGACGGCGTGTTGCCGTGAGGGGTGGACGCCCGCCGCCGCCAGCAGGGTGGGCAGGTCAAAGGTGGTGACGTTCAGGGCGATGAGTTGAGACTGTAGCACTACATGGTGTGAGTGGAAGCGCGGACACTGCAGCAGAAAGTGTTCAATAGTCTCCGGAACATTCATGCACCAGGGGCAGTGGGGGTGCATGAATGTTCATGCACCAGGGGCAGTGGGGGTGCATGAATGTTCATGCACCAGGGGCAGTGGGGGTGCATGAATGTTCATGCACCAGGGGCAGTGGGGGTGCATGAATGTTCATGCACCAGGGGCAGTGGGGGTGCATGAATGTTCATGCACCAGGGGCAGTGGGGGTGCATGAATGTTCATGCACCAGGGGCAGTGGGGGAGCATGAATGTTCCGGAGACTATTGAACACTTTCTGCTGCAGTGTCCGCGCTTCCACTCATACCGTGTAGTGCTACAGTCTCAACTTAACTCATCTCAACATGTTATTTATAGGGAGGAGAGAGGCAAGTGTTTACATCATTCCCGCGTAAAACTTTTCTACGGGATGTTATTTACACGTATATATGAATTAATCTTTTAAAATTGCTTTATTTTCAGTTCGTAAGGCTCTCACATAATTGATTGCTCATATTTTACTGATTTCAAGCGTTATTTCATGATCTAAGAGACATTTTAGGGTAATGTAATTGCTACGTTTAGCGGGAAGTTATGTCAGCAGGAACTGCTAGACCCATAGCATATGGCGGAGATCTTATGGGCAACTTTATGTTATGTCGAACCTTATGGGAACCCCATAGCCTTATTATAAATACCGGGCCTGGGTCTCAAGGGGTTAATTTCCATATGTACTGGTTAGGTTAGGTTAGGTTAGGTTATAATGCACTAACTTTTTCTTTCAATCAACATTCACACACACACACACAAACACACACACACACACACACACACACACACACACACACACACACACACCGGCACGCACACACACCGGCACGCACACACACACTCCGGCACGCACACACACACACACCTTCTATTTACTTCGTCCCTTCACGCTCCCGCTATCACCCCGCCAGTGTGTAGTGATGCAAGAAGCACTAACAGGCCTCATTCTGGTTACTGCTGCAAGGCGCTGCACACGAGATAAGGAAATGCATAAAGAGACTAAGAAAGCGAGGGGCGTGTGTGTGTTTGTGTTTGTGTGTGTGTGTGTGTGTGTGTGTGTGTGTGTGTGTGTGTGTGTGTGTGTGTGTGTGTGTGTGTGTGTGTGTGTGCGAGTGTGTGTGATTCTTGTATGGTAATAATTGAATAATGGTTATATTTGAATGAATGTTGGGAGAAAAAAATAGGCCACCACTACCCTTCCTTCCTTCCATCACCACCACCACCACCACCACCACCACCACCACCACAATCACCATCACCACCACCACCACCACAATCACCATCACCACCACCATAAACACGACGTTATAACAAAACTGACGCTGCGGTATCATAACTCAACACCCACCACCACCACCATCACTCCCCAACTCTACCACCACCACTATTCCCTCAACCCACCACCACCCACCACCACCACCACCAGTGGCGGATTTAGGTATGGGCGACATGGGCAATCGCCCAGGGCGGCATCGACTCGGGGGCGGCATGGAGCGTCCGCAAAATATATATATAATAATTATTATTATTATCATTATAATAATAATACACTTATCTTTCTGCTTCTCGCCTAACCTCTCTCTCGGGAGAGAAAAAGAAAAGAGAGAGAGAGAGAGAGAGAGAGAGAGAGAGAGAGAGAGAGAGAGAGAGAGAGAGAGAGAGAGAGAGAGAGAGAGAGAGAGAGAGAGAGAGAGAGAGAGATTCATAAACACGGTATTAGCCGAAGTGTACAAAACCATTCGGGTTGTCTTTCAGAGCATCATACTAATTACGGGTAACTTGTGCCCGTCTCCCAGACAGACAACTTGTCATCCCCTTTTTCACTCACAAGACTCGCGGTGACACAACGACTTAATCTGGTGATTTATAAAATAAAATGTCTAACACTTCTGTGGACAAAATAAAACTGTGCAAGTACATCCTGATCAGTGTGTTGGTGGCCGTGGGGGTGGCCCTCGGTGCCCTCCTGTGGGGCGCCTGGCAGGACGCCCTGAGGGACGCCGAGCGGCTGTCCGAGGTGGTGCAGGCGTGGGACCACAAGGCGCTGCACGCCACTGTGGCATGGCAGCTACGGGAGCTCCTGGCTCACCATGGGTGGCTGGGACCTCTGCGCCCCGCCCCACCTCGAGACCCCCGGGAGGCCTGCGTGGCCCCAGGGGATGTGCCGTGGTGGCACCGCCTGGTGGAGACTAAGCGGTTCCTCGGCTGCCTGGAGGTGGAGGTGGCGAGGGCAGAACACGAGCACGAGGAGTTTGAATCAAAACTCCTTTGTGTTGCTCTGTTTTTCCTCGGATTTGTTGCCCTGTTGGTTGTCCGGAGCTTCGTTTCTTACTTTTCTTGCGGCGGAACCAAGAAAGTGAAGCAAGATCGGTGTGCCGATGGTGCAGGCGTCGCAGCAGAAGCTCCAGACCAGGATAACACAGCGGCTGATCAGAATGAGACCAACTCTTCTGAAATGATTGATGAGGAACCATCAGAGGATACTGACGTGACAACTTCAAGTGTCATGAAGCAGCGCGGGGAGACGCGCGACCACGCCGAGGACCTTGTCGAGGATCCACAGGAGCAAGAAGCCCCAGCGGAAGGGAAAGGCTCTAAGAAGCGTACCAAACGGAAGAAGAAGAAAACTCTTGTCAAAAGTGAAGAGCCTGAGGACGACTCCGGCGAATGGCAAACTGTGTGTAGAAAGCAGAAGAAATGCCGTGACAAGGAGTCAGTCAAGGAGGAAGGCACCAAGGCTGTGCAGGAGAGCGTTGCGCCTCCAAAGCCAGCCAAGAAACGCGTTAAGGGCCGGCGACAAGCAGTGCCAAAGGACAACTCCCAAGTACAGGTGCGCAACTCCTGGAAGGAAGACACGGTGACGGTGTTGCTGACGGTGCCACCGGGCAGACGTCAGCACGTCATCGGCCCACGGGGGAACACTGTCCAAAAGCTGAGACAGGACTACCCCAGCGTGCGTGTGACGGTGCCCCTGTCCCAGGATCGCACCTCAAACCATGTCACCCTCACAGGCCTTAAGAGTCAGGTGGCCGCCGCCGCCAAGGACATCACCGGCCGCCTGGAGGCTGTCGAGGCACAGCTGCGTGAGGCAGCCGAGCGTCGTAAGGCGGCCAGAACAAAGGTGGTCCTTGACGTGGCCCCTGATATGCGGCGCCACGTGGTGGGCCCCGGGGGCGAGGCCCTGATCAGGCTGGCACAGGAGTACCCCGGCGTGAGGGTGTCGGTGCCCCCCGCCACCAACACAGAATCACGCCAAGTAAGGATCACGGGGCCTCCCGCCGAGGTGGCCGCCGTGGAGGCCTGCCTCAAGGCACGCCTGCAGGCGGCGGAGCGGCGGCGGCTACAGCGGCTACTGAAGCTGTACAGGCAACAGTATAGCGCCTATGCGGCGGCCAAGAAGTGAGGAGCTCGCTGATGATCACGTCATGACTCCCTCCTTGATGTCCTCCCCGCCGTGACCCGTGGTTCAAGCTGTGACCCAACACGGTGACCCAACACGCTGACCCAACACGGTGACCTCCGAACGCCTGGCACGCCACGCCTTGTGACCCATTCCCGGGTGTCTCCACTACTCAGGTGGTGACAATAATTACTATCTCATGTGTCTTTGATCTCTTTTCTTAAATCTGGTTATTTTTCTTGTACTTTTCTTATAATGGCCAAGGCTGACACTGCATGTTTGTTTGTTGCCAGGAATTCCCGACACCTCGTTGTATATCTAGGGTGTTTCCATTCGTCAAAATGTTTAATAGTTCTGTTTAATTATTTTTAATTTTATAATATATATATTTAATAATTTGTTATTATTTCTAAATTAATTTTGTAAAAATATCACTAAGACAAAATAAGTCACGATGAAAAAGTCGAAGAAAAAGAAAAAAATATTAAATCTTACTATAAGTCTTACTATAATCAAAGATTCTTTACCACATAGAGGGTCTTTGCTATCATTCACCGTCTGTCCGTCTGTCCGTGTGTAGGCCCACAGCCAAGGCTCCGCCCTTTCTGTCCCAATTTCACTCGAACTTTCAGGAAAGGTTAGTCATCCTTGAGATGGCTGTAAGCTATATTAGGCCAGGTTTATCCAATTTCTTCATAGTTCAGAAAATGGGGGGGGGTTTTGCAGCCTGGGGCATAGGCCTACCTGGCACAGGAGACACTTTTGTGTTTCTGATTTTCACCTTCCCCCCCCCCCCCCCCCCCCCCCCCCCCCCCCCCCCTCTCTCTCTCTCTCTCTGCCTCGAGGAAGATGGAAGGAGAGAGAGATTCATAAACACGGTGCTACGTGTACAAAGCCATTCGGATTGTCTTTCAGAGCAGCATACTTATTACGGGTTACTTTTGCTAGTAATAACAATAATAAATATTAATAATAAATAATAAGTAATTTTGTAGTTCCTAATATCTTAATAAAAAAGTAAAGGTTTGCCCAGGGCGCCACACACGCCAGGACCGCCACTGACCACCACCACCACCACTCCCCAACTCTACCACCACCACTATTCCCTCAACCCACCACCACCCACTACCATCACTCCTCTTTTCTATTAGCCCCAACCAGTATTTCCCCTTCCCTCTCTCCCCTTCCTCCTTACCCATCCAACACCACCACCACCACCCCAATACCAACTGCCCCTTTCCATTACTCTCTCCCATCCCCTTTCCCCTCCAACCACCACCACCACCACCACAATCACCACTCACACGTCACCAGATCTGACCTTCTATTCTTTTTCCCTCCCTTTATCCCTCCATTTCCTTCCTCTTCCCTCTCTTTCCTCCCCTTCCCTTCGTTTCCATCCTCTTCCCTCCCTTCCTCCCTTTCCTCCCTCCCCCTTTCCTCCCTACTTATCATACTACTACATCACTGGGCCTTCC
Source organism: Chionoecetes opilio (assembly GCA_016584305.1). Lineage (NCBI taxonomy): Eukaryota > Metazoa > Arthropoda > Malacostraca > Decapoda > Majidae > Chionoecetes > Chionoecetes opilio. The sequence goes on along the minus strand of JACEEZ010025355.1, from coordinate 639,936 downwards.
TTTATCCTCCTCCTCCTCCTCCTCCTCCTCCTCCTCCTCCTCCTCCTCAGTAATCTCTCGCTAATCTGTAACGTCTCCTACAGTAGCACCTGAACGGAATAGGGGAAAGGGTGAGGGAAGCCAGTGGAGGAAAAGGGAAGGAGGGGAGAGAAGGGGGGAAGGGTCAGGAAAAGGGGGGAGGGGAGAGAAAGGGGGAGGGGGGAAGGGGGGAGAGGGAGAGAAAGGGAGGATTACAAGCAGAGGAGGGAGGAAAGGAGAGGGGGGAGGAGGGAATTGGACTCTGAAGCTAAAGGGTTGCAGAAGAGGGAAGGAGGGAGAGAAGGAGGGAGAAGAGGGGAGGAATAACGAATGAGAGGGAAGGAGGAGGAGGAGGAGGAGGAGGAGGAGGAGGAGGAGGAGGAGGAGGAGGAGGAGGAGGAGGAGGAGGAGGAGCAGAGATTGGAAAGTAAAGGGTCGTGGTATAGCTAATTTAAAAGGCCAAAATAGGGAGAGAGACTGGAAGAAGGGAAGGAGAGGAGGGAGAGAGAGTGGGTAGCAGGGGGTTGTGGGTAGTAGGGGAGGGAGGGGATGTGGGAAGCAGGGGAGGGGCAGGAGGAGCAGGAGGAGGAGGAGGACGGGAGGAGAAGGAGGAGAAAAGTAGAGTTGGTATTGGCTGTAAAGGTGAAAAGCACTCTATCAATAGCTCTTCCTCGTCTTAATATTCAATATTCATCAACAGTTTCTTTCCTCTCATCCTTTACCCACGGTCACTATATATACACTTTTTATCATCATAGCTTTAAACATCATTTTTATTCATTTTCCCGCCATTTTATTTTTTTATTTCCTTTTTTTCTCTTTTCCCCTACTTCCTCTTTTTTGTTCTTGCTATTCCCCTCCTTGCACCTCTATGTTACTATTCCGTTACTTTCTCCTTTTTTTTGCTATTGCCCTCCTTTTCCTCTTTTTTTGCAATTCCCCTACTTTTTTTTACAATTCCCCTCTATCTGCTATTTTTTGCTATTTCCTCCTTTCCCCTTTTTCCTCCTGCTTACCATCCATTACACTCATCATTACCAGCTTCCGCCTCCACTTCCTTTCCTTTTCTCCCCTTCTCATTAATTATAATAAACATTACCGAACCCTTCCTCCTCCTCCTCCTCCCTACAATACAATATAATACTTTGGTGTATCTAGGGTGATTTTTTGAGAGGATTTTTGGTGTCTAGGGTATTTTGGTGATAATCTAAAGTCTATTTGATTTAATATGGTCAAAATGCCTAGTGGTCACGTGCTGTTATGTAGTGGTGATGGTGTGTTTGGTAGTGGTGATGATACGAGTAATCTGTACACACGTTGAACATTGAGTGCACCAATCAGCTGCCCTGTACAAAAGGTGGGGAAGGCAGGGAACGTGGCTTCTTTAGTGCATTTTGACCATACTAAATAAAATAGACTATAGGGTGTTTTTGTAGAGGATTTAGCAGAGGAGGAGGAGGAGGAGGAGGAGGAGGAGGAGGGAGGAGGAGGAGGAGGAGGAGGAGGAGGTATGCGAGGCTGAGAATAGCAACCGGATCAATCAATGGAGGGATGAATAAATGACATAACTGGGCGAGGCAGGCGGGCAGGCGGGGAAGAGGGGAGGGGGGTTAGGAAGGGAGGGGGGGGGCAATAAGGAGGAACAACACAGTAATACAAAGGAATACAAAGGAGCGATGAAACAGGTGGAGGAGGAGAAGGTGATAAAGACGTGAATGGATGGATGATAAGGAAGTGAGGAAGGAAGGATGGTAAGATGGAAGAAAGGAAACACGGAATAAAGAATGGAAGGTAGGAAGGGTGGAGGAAGGACAGAAGGAAGAAGGAAGAAGGAAGAAACAGAGGGAAAGCAGAGACAGAAAAGAATAACAAAGAGTTAGAAGGAAAAGAAAATGCTGAGAAAATATTTCGTGTTGTAAGTTACAGGAACATATGAGAAGGAAGAGGAAGAGAAGTTGAGAAGGAAGAGAAGGAGAGGAGGAAGAGAAGGTAGAGAAGTAAGAAGAGGAGAGGAGGAAGAAGAAGAGGAGAGGAGGAAGAAGAAGAGGAAGAGGAAGAAGAGGAGAGGAGGAAGAGGAGAAGAGGAGGAGGAGGAAGAGGAGGAGGAGGAAAGAGGAGAGGAGGAAGAGGAAGAGGAGAGGAGGAAGAAGAAGAGAAGGTAGAGAAGGAAGAAGAAGAGGAGAGGAGGAAGAGGAAGAGGAGAGGAGGAAGAGGAAGAGGAGAGGAGGAAGAGGAAGAAGAGAGGAGGAAGAAGAAAAGAAGGTAGAGAAGGAAGAGAAGGAAGAGGAAGAGAAGGTAGAGAAGGAAGAAGAGGAGAGGAGGAAGAAGAAGAGGAGAGGAGGAAGAAGAAGAGGAGAGGAGGAAGAGGAAGAAGAGAGGAGGAAGAAGAAGAGAAGAAGAGGAAGAAGAAGAGGAGGAAGAAGAGGAGGAAGAGAAGGATGTGATGGTGGTGGTGGCAGTAATGAGAGGAAAAAGATATGAGAAAAATAAAACTTTAATTAAGAATATAAAAGAAATTAGACAAGAAATTAAGAAAGTAATGAAAGTGTTAAGAAGAAAAAGAATACGCAGAGGCAGAAGCAAGAAAATAATTGAAAGAAAAGAAAAAGAAAAAGAAAAGATGAGGAACACGAGAGAAAATAAAACATAATTATAGAAAGATTATAAGACAGAAAGAAAGAAAGATGCGAAATTTAGAAACAAAAGAAGGAAATAACGAATGCAAATATTGAGTCCACGAGAGCGACATAGAAATAAAACTTGCAGAAAACGAGAGAAGGAGGAGGAAGGATGGAGGAGGAGGGGGAGGAGGAGGAGGAGGGGGAGGAGGAGGAGGAGGGGGGAGGAGGGAGGAGGAGGAGGAGGAGAGGAGAAGGAGGAGAAAACGAGGAAGAGAAGGAGGAGGAGGAGGATTTTTACATAGGATTACATAGGAATAACAGACACCAGGAGACCTATTGGTCCATGACGAGGGTATCTGCTGAAACTACATACTACTAACTATCAACTACATGTAAGAAAACAGTTGGAAAATGATACCATGTCCCTAAAAAATAGGAACATGGAAGTTTCGTAGTGCAGAAAGATAGGGTATGAAATATACTAACTACAACTACCACTACCACTACCACTACAACTAATCGATACGGGGGACTAGATACGAATTCGCACTATCAATACCCATTTACTTTACAGTGCGCGTCAAGTCTGTTTTTAAATGTAGTTATTGTGCTGGCTCCCACAACATTTTCTGGGAACTTGTTCATCGATCACGACTCTAACATTGAAATAATTTTTACGGAGATCGGTGATGCAACGTTGACCTTTTAGTTTTGAACCATTATTTCTTGTTGTCACTTGAGTTGAAAGTTCGAATAGGTTCTCTTGATTAATGACATCAAATCCTTTTAGGATCTTAAAGGTTTCTATCAAGTCCCCACGGATTCTTCGATCCTTTAAGGAAAACATATTAAGTTTCCGCAGTCTCTCTTCATAAGATGAATTTCGCAGAGATGGAATTTGTTTGGTTGCTCTTCTTTGCACTGATTCCAATTTGGCTTGATCTTTTACGAAACAGGGCGACCAGAATTGAACGGCATATTCCAAGTGCGGCCTAACCAAGGACGTGTATAATTGTGTCATCACTTTCGGAGTTTTATGTTCAAAGTTGCGTTTAATAAAGCCCAACATCATATTCGCCTTTTTACTGGCAGCTAGGCGGAGGAGGAGGAGGAGGAGGAGCAGGAGAAGGATTACATAGGATTACATAGGAATAACAGACACCAGGAGACCTATTGGTCCATAACGAGGGTATCTGCTGCACTACATACTACTAACTATCAACTACATGTAAGAAAACAGTTGGAAAATGATACCATGTCCCTAAAGAGGATAGGAACATGGAAGTTTCATAGTGCAGAATGATAGGATATGAAAAATACTAACTACAACTAGCACTACCACTAATCGATACGGGGGACTAGATATGAATTCGCAGGAGGAGGAGGAGGAGGAGGAGGAGGAGGAGGAGGAGAAAACGAGGAAGAGGAGGAGGAGGAGGAGGAGGAGGAGCAGGAGGGAGGAGGAGGAGGAGGAGGAGCAGAAAGAAGAGGAAGAGGTGGAGGTGGAGGAGGAAGAGGAGGAAAACTTATGGGAGGAGGAAATTGAACGCAAAATACGAGGAATACCATAAACAAATATAAAAAAAAAACGATATAAAACGAAATAAACAAATTCATCAGCAAATATATATACAGAATAAAAACAAATTAAAACGTAGAGAAGGTAATTATATAAAATCTGAATGGTAAAAAACATATGATAAATGATATTGTATTGACAATGAAATAACCATATAAAGAGATAGATAATGATCGAATAATAGATATGAAATAAGGATAAAATACAACAGAAATAGATAGGAAGGAGAAGAGGAAGGAAGAGGAGAAAACGAGGAAAGAGAGGAGGAACGAGGAGGAGCAGGAAGAGGAGAAGGAGGAAGAAGAGGAAGGAAGAGAGAGAGAAGGAGAGGAAGAAGAGGAGGAGGAGAGAAGGAGAGGAAGAGAGGAGGAGGAGAAGAAGAAAAAAGAAGAAGAAGGAGGAGGTGGAGGAAGGAAGAGATGTAGAGGAAAAACTTAGGAAGAGAGAAAATTAACGCAAAATACGAGGAATAATAAACAGAAAAAAAAAAAACGATATAAACGAATAAACAAATTAATCAGCAAATAATAACAGAATAAAAACAAAAGATTAAAACGTAGAGAAGGTAATTATATAAAATTGAATGAGTAAAAAGACACTAATGATAATAAGAATGGAATATTGAAATGATAATAACAAACAATAATAATAATAATAATAATGATGATAATAATAATAATGATAATAAGGATAAAAATAGCAACAAAAATAAAAAGGAGAAGAGAAGGAAGAAGAAAAGAAGAAGGAAGGAAGAAGGAGAAGAAGAAGAAGAAGAAGAAGAAGAAGAAGAAGAAGAAGATTAAGAAGACGAAGAAGAAGAAGAAGAAGAAGAAAGATAAAGATAACGAGAAGAAGAAGAAGAAGAAGAAGAAGAAGAAGAAGAAGAAGAAGAGGAAAAAGAAGAAGAAGAAGAAAGATAAAAATAACGAGAAGAAGAAGAAGAAGAAGAAAGGTAAAACTAACGAGAAGAAGACAAAGAAGAAGAAGAAGAAGCAAACGAAAGCCAAGAAGATGAAAAAATAATTGGAACAAAGTGCAGATAAGAAACAAAAAGAAAGAAAAGAAAAAGAGGCCGAGGGCACAGCTACCTTCCATCATGCCGCCCCCCTACCTACCTCTCTCTCTCTCTCTCTCTCTCTCTCTCTCTCTCTCTCTCTCTCTCTCTCTCTCTCTCTCTCTCTCTCTCTCTCTCTTCCACCCCATTTGGCCTGCCCCCCCCCCCTTCCATTCCAGACCTGTCCTGAAAGATGGAGACAAAGGATGAGAACGAGGAAGAGGAGGAGGAGGAAGAAAGATTTTAAACAATACTGTAAAAATTTCATCGCCTCCATTTTTCGAATTCAATAACAAAGAGATAAGGTGGAAACTCTGTCTCTCTCTCAGGTGGAAACACTCTCTCTCTCTCTCTCTCTCTCTCTCTCTCTCTCTCTCTCTCTCTCTCTCTCTCTCTCTCTCTCTCTCTCTCTCTCTCTTCTCTCTCTCTAATGACACAATGGTCACCTGTCAATAAAGTGAGTATACTATTTTTAATTGATTTCGCTCGGTTTGTGCCACCGACCCTGTGTCTTATTTTTGTCGCCAGAACTAACTCTCCTCCTCCTCCTCCTCCTCCTCCTCCTCCTCCTCCTCCTCCTCCTCTTCCTCCTCCTCCTCCTCTTCCTCCTCCTCCTCCTCCTCCTCCTCCTCCTCTTCCTCCTCCACCTCCTCCTCGTTAGATCACGACGTTAGATCTTATTCCCGTCACAAAAATCTGTTTCCGGTTGAATGTCAGTCCATTTTTTCCACCTTTTCGGTTTAGAATGCCAATACCTCCTCCTCCCTCCTCCTCCTCCTCCCTCCTCCTCTTCCTCCTCCTCTCCTCCTCCTCCTCCCTCCTCCTCCTCCTCTTCCTCCTCCTCTCCTTTCCTCTTCCTCTTCCTCTTCCTCCTCCTCTTCCTCCTCCTCTTCCTCTTCCTCTTCTTCCTCCTCCTCCTCCTTCTCTTCCTCCTTTCCCTCCCTTACTATATAAAGTCTCTTACTGTAGATTAAATGATATAGCTCATTAGAGTCTTGTAAGGAATAATATCAATATAGGTCAGTTGCTGTTTCTTCTCCTTCATAACAATAATAATGATAATAAGAATAGTACAAACTTACAAAGTAGTATACAGTAAAGTCAATATATAAATAGTAAAAAGTAGCAGTGAATAGAAATACCTGTCCAAGTGCAAGCTAAGAATTCTCGAGTCCCTTCACATTACAAAGGAAACCCAATACTTAACCCCTTCACGCCCAGATCTTTCCTTGGCTCTAAAAAATTGTCTGTTGTCGAGCCATAACATTAAGAAAAGTGACTCAATATACCAAATTAACTAGTGGACAAGGATATTAAATAGGTCATATTTCTAACATATTGCTTATATTCACTAAAAATCGTCTAATGGTAGTCAAATTACAATGGAAATTACGTTATGGGCCTCACGAAGTTAATAATACGTTATCAGCAGTATACCTCTGTATAGGGTTTGTCTTCCCCCACTAACATAATTAATTTAAAGGTTAAAAATAGTAAAAGAGGAGGAGGAGGAGGAAGGGGGGGAGGAGGAGGAGGAGGAGGAGGAGAGGAGGAAGGAGGAGGAGGAGGAGGAGGAGGAGGAGGAGGAGGAGGAGGAGGGAGGAAAGAAGAGGAGGAGGCTAATATGAATACCAAATAGACCATGAGACGCAATCCATAAGACTATTAGCTTAAGCATAAGATGGGGAGGAGAGGAGGAGGAGGAGGAGGAGGAGGAGGAGGAGGAGGAGGAGGAGGAGGAGGAGGAGGAGGAGGAGGAGGAGGAGGAAGGAGGAGGAGGAGAGGAGGAGGAGGAAGGAGAGGAGGATAGGAGGAGGAGGAGGAGAGAGGAGGAGGAGGAGAATGAGAGAGGAGGAGGAGGAGGAGGGAGGAGGAGGAGGAGGAGGAGAGGAGGAGGAGGAGGAATATAACTAAGACAACACACAGAGTAACGATAATGGAAGAGGAAGTAAAAGAGAAGAGGTGAAAAAAGAATAAAAAAGGCGAATGAGAAAAAGGAGAGAGAGAGAGAGAGAGAGAGAGAGAGAGAGAGAGAGAGAGAGAGAGAGAGAGAGAGAGAGAGAGAGAGAGAGAGAGAGAGAGAGAGAGAGAGAGAGAGAGAGAGAGAGAGAGAGAGAGGAGAGAGAGAGAGAGAGAGAGAGAGAGGAGAGAGAAAAAAAAAAAATATGAAGGGGAAAAATAAGGAAAGGAAACCTGGAAGTCTACTAAATCAAATTAAGTGAGAGAAGGTGTAAAGGGGAAGAGAAAAGCGACCAAGAAAAGAAAAAGATTATGAGATTATAAAAAACAAAAGAAGAGAGGAGGAGGAGGAGGGAGGAGGAGGAGGAGGAGGGGTGGAAAGTAGGCAGGTGAAACAGACACTGATGAGAGAGAGGAGAGAGAGAGAAGAGAGAGAGAGAGAGAGAGAGAAGAGAGAGAGAGAGAGGGAGAGGAGAGAGAGAGAGAGAGATGAGAGACGGAGAGAGAGAGAGAGAGAGAGAGAGAGAGAGAAGAGAGAGAGAGGAGAGAGAGAGAGAGAGAGAGAGAGAGAAGAGAGAGAGAATGTGAAGGAATACTACCTGGTTCGAAGTGGTTCCTCAAAAAAAGGGAATTAGAGAAAAAAAGAAAGAGAGAGAGAGAGAGAGAGAGAGAGAGAGAGAGAGAGAGAGAGAGAGAGAGAGAGAGAGAGAGAGAGAGAGAGAGAGAGAGAGAGAGAGAGAGAGAGAGAGAGAGAGAGAGAGGAGGAGAGAGGAGAGAGAGAGAGAGAGAGAGAGAGAGAGAGAGAGAGAGAGAGAGAGAGTAATGGCATCTTTCACTCTTCACATTTTCAGAAGCAATTTCAGACACTATAATAATAATAATAATAAGTATAATAATAATAATTAAAATAATAATAATAATAATAATAATAATAACAATAACAATAAAAATAATAAATGTAATAAGGGCGGGAGTACCATTTTTTTGCCCTTGACCAGTCCTTTGTGATGTAAAAAAAAAAAAAAAAAAAAAAAATTTGCGTGCACCTCACTCCACACCGCCGTCACTCCACCCACTCCTCCACTACTGACGTGGGAGTACCGCTACCTACTCTACTGCTACCTACTCCACCTACCGCCACCACCCAACTTCACGATAAAAGAGGGTATAAAAAGTAATGGGAGGGAAAGAAGGGCAGGACATACATACACACACACACACACACACACACACACACACACACACACACACACACACACACACACCACCACCACCACCACCACCACTGGGGCATGTGTGTGTGTGTGTGTGTGTGTGTCCAAAAAGGCAACGAACACCTTTCCCCTAAAAATTAGATGATGCAAACAATGAAACAATGACAATAGGAAAAATAATCCATTAATAATACGCCAATGATAAAAAAAAGAAATCAAGCACTCAAACAATGGAATGAATAATATCAGTGTAATAGTAGTAGTAGTAGTAGTAGTAGTAGTAGTAGTAGTAGTAGTAGTAGTAGTAGTAGTAGTAGTAGTAGTAGTGGACGCAAAAAATGCATTCAACACGATAAACAGAAAGACAATGCTCCACAACATTCGAATGAAGTGTCCCCCACTCGCAACATATGTGGAAAACACATACAGAGATCCTTCAGACATGTTCATAAGTGATAATAGAAAAAATAGTATTGTTAAAATTTTGAAATCAAGGGAGGGAACAACGCAAGGTGACCCGGTAGCCATGGCAACGTACGCCATTGGCCTATCAGTGCTTCAAGAGGAGATCTCATATGAAAAAACACAGGTGAAGCAAGTGGCATATGCGGACGACCTAACAGGGGCCGGGAAAATCTCAGAACTAAAGGCCCCCATCCACGGTACGATTGGTCGTACGATCTGATCCGACAGACCTGATCCGATGGATTTCCTACCACCCACTAACGATCCGACCGCACCTCAAGACCAGTTCAGTTGGTGATAGAAATGGTGGAGAGCGGTTCTCATGATGGGTCTATGCAACGAGGATCGAATTACTTTTGATGGAATCTGATACCACAACTGAGGAGCGTAAACATCATCCGCGTTCACACCAAATTTCACAGAGGCAGTTATTTTCTTAATATATTTCCGGCACACTTCTCATATATCTTTTTTTTTTTTTACTGTTTCAACATTAGCCTCACTCGCTCACTGTCGCTCCTCGAGTTTCTCTACCAATAGGTGTCTTGCACTGACGTCACGACCTAGCGTCTTCAAGTCAAATGCCGCCGTCTTCAAGCCAAATGCCGCCCGTCGGAGCGAGCTGGAGGACCAACAAACTCCACTTGCCGCCCGTGTTTGCCAGCTTATGATAATTTTCCCCTACCAAAGATATGTTTATCAGTATAAAAGATATACTGTTGTCTTCGGAAATGTTTGTTCTATAATATTATCAAATAAAAAACCGTAAAACACACTAAAGAAAGGCCATTATGAGACACTCAAGAAATATGCATTCACCAACTCCAGCTCCCATTTAATATTTTGCTCGCAAACTTTTTACATGGACAATGTCAATAGAAGCGGAATTTCATTAGCTTTCCATTGATATATTTCGTTATCTGATAAATGAATTAGAACCATGTATAAATTAGCGTTAACTAAATAAATAACCTCATCAATCGGGAAAAATTACCCGATATCATGATGTTATTTATTTAGTTAACGCTAATTTATGCATGGTTCTAATTTATTTATCAGATAACGAAATATATCAATGGAAAGCTAATGAAATTCCGCTTCTATTGACATTGTCCATGTAAAAAGTTTTAGAGCAAAATATTAAATGGGAGCTGGAGTTGGTGAATATTAAGTTCATGCATATTTCTTGAGTCTCATAATGGCCTTTCTTTAGTGTGTTTTACGGTTTTTTATTTGATAATATTATAGAACAAGCATTTCCGAAGATGACAGTATATCTTTTATACTGATAAACATATATTTGGTAGGGGAAAATTACCATAAGCTGGCAAACACGGCCGGCAAGTGGAGTTTGTTGGTCCTCCAGCTCGCATTTCCCGCGCCTGTCGCAGCCACAACAAGGGCTGTGATGTCACGTGCAAGACACCTATACTTCATAAGTTGCATTTTTCTTAAATTTATCCATTTACTCTTTGCTTTTTATTTCCCACAAACATTCAGTTTCTATATAATTGGATGAATTCTGTCCTAAAGTGCTTCTCATTAGAGAAACAATTCATCTTGGTAATCCTCTCGCGACGCTGTCAGTGGCGAAACTGACGGTTGGCCTCACGATCAGCACACTCACGGTGCGATCCGGTCTGAACCGGATGATCTGTCGGATCTAAAAACCAAACACTGCTTGGTCGCATCCGACCAGCTGTCAGTCGGTCGGACAGACCAAAATCACCCCACTCACGATCCAATCTGGTTGGATCCAACCAGATCTGTCCGATGGTCGTACGACCAGATCGCACCGTGGATGGGGGCCTTTTAAAGAAGTGGTGGGATCTTGTGAAGAAGAACGGCCCTACTATAGGATCACACCCAACGCCACCAAGTCCATCCTTATTGTAAAACCCGAACTTTATGAAAATGGAATGCGATTTTTCAGAGACGGGTCACTGAGTGGGGTCACTGTGACAAAGGACGGGCAGCGGCATTTGGGAGCAGTGATTGGAACAGAAGAGTTCAAGGCGAAATATGTTGAGGAGAAAGTATCAGAGTGGGTGAAAGAGGTGGGCGTCTTGTCCGGCATGGCCAAGACAGAACCACACGCAGCTTACTCAGCATTCACACATGGCCTACAACATCGATGGAGCTTCGTCAAGCGCACCATCCCAGGCATCAGCCGTCTCCTCAGACCATTGGAAGAATCCATCAGAAAAACCTTCCTACCAGCACTGTTGAAAACGAATTTCATCATAGGAGAGGACGTGAGGGAGCAGCTGTCACTTCCACCAAGACTGGGTGGGATGGGGATCACGTCCCCTGAGAAAATGGCCGAGGAAGAAAACCGAAACTCCATCAACCTCACCAGGTCCCTCACCGAAAAAATCATAGCTCAAGACGCAAAGGGCGAAACAGACCAGAATGTGATCTTGGAGCTATAGAAAACCATGTCTAGAAACAGACAAAGTGCACAAATGGAAAGCTTGGAACGCCTAAAAAACGTCATGCTAGTTGAAACCGTGAGGAAAATTCAAATTGCACAGGAAACGGGAGCGTCCAACTGGCTAACATGCTACCTATCAGAGCAGAGCAAAAGGCTTCAGCCTCAACAAACAAGAATTCGTAGATGCCGTTGCTCTGAGGTATGGCTGGCCAGTGGAGGGACTTCCCAAAACCTGTGTATGTGGAGATCCAAACAACGTCGACCATACCATGATGTGTAAAAAGGGGGGATTCGTGTGCATCAGACACGATGAGGTGAGAGATTTGACGGCCAGTATGCTCAGGGAGGTGTGCCGCGACGTCTCCACCGAACCAACTCTTCTCCCCCTGAATGGCGAACACATGCAGTACATGAAGGCCAACACCGCCAACGAGGCCCGGGTGGACGTAAGTGCTCGTGGTTTCTGGACCAGAGGACAGAGAGTTTTCATGGACATCAGAATCTTCGATCCAATGGCCGCCTGCTACCAGAGGATCTCACTGGAAGCTGCTCACCAAAAGAATGAACGGGATAAAATCAGGAGTTATGGAGATAGGATTCGAAATGTCGACCACGGCAGCTTCACACCCCTGGTCTTCACTACGTCAGGCGGGATGGGCCCCAAGGCCAAGTGCTTCTATTCAAGACTAGCAGATGTAATGGCAGAAAAGAAGCACCAGCCAAGGAGCCACGTTGTCGCCTGGATGAGATGCCGTCTCTCCTTCTCCCTGCTCAGGTCTGCCCTCCTATGTCTCAGGGGCACTAGATATTCCGCTCCCATAACCATCGATTTAGCTGGCCTGAACTACCAGGCCACTGCAGTGGAGAGCGGCATATTAGTGTAGGTGATGGAGACAGGAGAGTAATTAATAGATAAGTAGTCTATGGTTGGATGCCACAGTCAGTAGCGACCTGAGTTGGGGCTACTGACCTCCAATTAATGGAGCCCGCATATATTTCATAAATAAACATGTGGTGGAGGTATCATTTAGTAGTAGTAGGTGGAAAGTAGTAGTAGTAGTAGTAGGAGGAGGAGGAGTTGGAGGAGGAGGAGGAGGAGGAGGAGGAGGAGGAGGAGGAGGAGGAGGAGGAGGAGGAGGAGGAGGAGGAGGAGGAGGAGGAGGAGGAGGAGGAGGAGGAGGAGGAGGAGGAGGAATAATAGTAGTAGTAGTAGTAGTAGCAGTAGTAGTAGTAGTACTGTAGTTGAAAATAGTAAGTACGTATATTTCACCCCTCTCTCAAAACAAACAAAACAAAACAACAACAACAACAACAACAACAATTAGCAGGACGATAATTTTCACCCGACCTATAAACAAACAAATTTCGAGGCACCGACACTGATTCGAATTAAACGCCCTTTCCTGCCTCCTTACTCTCTCTCTCTCTCTCTCTCTCTCTCTCTCTCTCTCTCTCTCTCTCTCTCTCTCTCTCTCTCTCTCTCTTGAGTTCATTTCCTTTACCACAATACATTTTCTGGTTTCCTAGTGAGAGAGAGAGAGAGAGAGAGAGAGAGAGAGAGAGAGAGAGAGAGAGAGAGAGAGAGAGAGAGAGAGAGAGAGAGAGAGAGATGGAAACACTAGAAGGGAGGGAAGTGACAACCAAAAAGATAAACACAACGAGGAAAGGGCGAGGGGAAATAGAGAGAGAGAGAGCGAGAGAGTTAAGAGAGAGAGAGAGAGAGAGAGAGAGAGAGAGAGAGAGAGAGAGAGAGAGAGAGAGAGAGAGAGAGAGAGAGAGAGAGAGAGAGAGAGAGAGAGAGAGAGAGAGAGAGAGATAGATAGAGAGAGAGAGAGAGAGAAAGAGAGAGCAGTAAAATTAGTATTAGTGGTGGTGATAGTAGTAGTAGTAGTAGTAGTAGTAGTAGTAGTAGTAGTAGTAGTAGTAGTAGTAGTAGTAGTAGTAGTAGTAGTAGTAGTAGTAGTAGTAGTAGTAGTAGTAGTAGTAGTAGTAGTAGCAGCAAAAGTAGTATTGCAAAGAGTGATAGTCCTTGCTATTGTTATTATTAAAAACAAAAGTAAGATTAAGAGAAGGAAGAGAAAGAAGAGGATCAGTAAGTCAGCATACGAACAGGGAACAGCAAAATACAAAACAAGTAAATCACCTCTTACCTCCCTATACGTCACTGGCCTGAAACTTACCGCATGCATCATTACTGCAAGTGTGACGTAAGGGTAGTAAAGTGAGAAGGCTCCCCCCCTCCCCCTTCCCTCCACCACCACGCTTATAGCAAGGAGGAAGGGAGGCAAAAATAATATATTCGTTGGCGCTAAAATATATGGAAATTTTGTAGGTGGCTGAGGGAAATATAAGAGGAGAAGGAAGAGGAGGAGGAATACATAGGAATACATAGGAAGAAAAGATACCAGGAGACTTATTGCTCTATAACGAGGGTATCTGCTGAACTACATACTACAAACTATCAAACTACATGTAAGAGAACAGTTGTAAAGGATACCATGTCCCTAAAGAAAATAGGAACATGGAAGTTTCGTTGTGAAGAATGATAGGATATGAAGTATGCTAACTGATGCTACCACTAACGCTAATCAATCCGGGGGACGTTATAATATAATTCACAGGGCAATATCAAAACCCATTAACTTTACAGTACGAGTCTAGTCTGTTTTTAAATTAAGTTATTGTGCTGATTTCGATAACATTTGCTGGAAATTTGTTCCATCGATTGACAACTTTGACATTGAAATAATTCTTACGGAGATCTGTGATGAAGCGCTGGCCATTCAGTTTTAAACCGTTGTTTCTTATTGTCACTTGAGGAGAAAGCTCGAATAGATTCTCTTGATTAATGATATCAAATCTTAAGGATTTTAAAAGTTTCTATCAAGTCCCCAAAAATGGAGGAGGAGGAGGAAGGAGGAGGAGGAGGAATACATAGGAATACATAGGAATAACAGACACCAGGAGACCTATTGGTCCATAACTAGGATATCTGTTGTACTACATACTACCAACTATCAATTACATGTAAGAGGACAGTTGGAAAATGATACCATGTCCCTAAAGAAGATAGGAACATGGAAGTTTCGTAGTGAAGAATGATAGGATATGAAATATGCTAACTACAACTACCACTAACACTAATCGATCCGGGGGACTATAATATGAATTCGCAAGACAATATCAATACCCCAATTACCCATGCATTTACTTTACAGTGCGCGTCAAGTCTGTTTTTAAATGAAGTTATTGTGCTGGCATCGACAACATTTGCTGGGAACGTTCCATCGATCAACAACTCTAACATTGAAATAATTTTTACAGAGATCAGTGATGCAACGTTGACCGTTCAGTTTAAAACCGTTATTTCTTGTTGTCACTTGAGGAGAAAGCTCGAATAGTTTCTCTTGATTAATGATATCAAATCCTTTTAGGATCTTAAAGGTTTTTATCAAGTCCCCACGGATTCTACGATCCTTTAAGGGGAGAATCCGCTGTGAATTAAAAATTGCATCTACGGTCATGAATAATTTATATATTGTGTATATTAGTACCCTTGTTATCACATGAAAATTTCAAGCTGATCAGATGAAAGGAAAAATTTGAAAAATTTAAGGAAACAATTTTTGTCGGTTTTTGATGAAATTTTGAATTGCTTCTTCTCAGCCATTTTTTGACCGATTTCCTTGTGACATGAGCATCTGATAATTCATTGTTTTTCTAACAATTTGTTTTGATAGTTTTTTTAAAATTGTTTTCAATTTTTTCTTTTTTATTAAAAAAAAAAAAAAAAAAAAAAAATTTAAGGATAATTTTCCCATATATCAAAATTAAGACTTAAAAAAAAAAATCTAATCAGATTTTTCTACGATATTTGATTTTGTGTGTCCTAAAGTTTCGTGAAAATCGTGCCAAAAATAAAAGCAGAGATGAATTTTATGTTCATTTTATACTAGTTTTGAGAAAAACGCGTTTGAAGTTTTGCTAAAGTTTCTGCGCTCCAGTGAAGGTACTGTACTGTCAATGCTACTTGCATATGAATTTTATGGGATCAGTAATCACATATCAATGCATGCATAAAAGGATCTGCACCTTGTCCCCCCTTATAAAGGTATTAATTAATCGCTCAAAGGCGAGGGTGTCAGGGCGCGCCACGCCACTCATTGTTGCAAGGTTCCATCAAAATTCACCAGGTGCATAGCTTTCGGTTGGAATTCCTTTGTCTGTCTTCCTCTTCTTGTTTATTGTCTTCTTCGGTGTAATTCTTCTCTTTTTTCTCTCTCTAGTCCTTTTTGGATGTATACATTTGTTCCAAAAAATTTTGTGAACAGGTTGCACTTTTCATATCCAAAATTGTGTTCCAGAATTGTTACCTGGGTAACAAACTTCACCCTGAAGATTGCTGTTGTTGTTTTTTTCAAAAGGCTTAGTTTTGATATATGGGAAAATTATCCAAAAAAATGCAATTTTTGTTTTCTTTTTGTACAAGTTTTGAAAGTTTAAATGCCCCTCGCTATGGGCATTTAAATTTATGTCCGGCTGAAAAAAATTCCACCATTCGAAAGCCAAGGGATAGGGTGTTGCCGCCATTCAAGAACTTTTCTCCACCCGTTGCATCGCGAATCGGTATACAAGAATCAACAGAGGTTGACGCAACGGGTGGAGGTATGAGTCAGCTGATTCGCGACAACATGCAGATCCCACCTTCATCCCGCTGTGCACTTATTCGATCCTATTTCTTCCCAGACCATTACAGGTGAGTTTTCAACACAATCGAG
>JACEEZ010025355.1:613814-616314 GCA_016584305.1 Chionoecetes opilio | reverse complement strand
TCCTAGGGAGGGGCATTAAAAGGAATGGAGGAAGAGGAAAATGGAGGGGAGGAGGAGGAGGAGGAGGAAAAGGAGGAAAGGGGGAGGAGGAGGAAGAGGAGGAGGGGGGAGGAGGAGGGGGGGAGGGAGGAAGGAGGAGGAAGGAGGAGGAGGAGGAGGAGGAGGAGGAGGAGGGTGAGAATGGAAGATGAGGAGGAGGACGATACGAAAAGAAAAAATAATAACAACAAAAGAACAAAAAATGAGGGGGGAGGAGGGGAGAGAGAGACGAGGAGAGAGAGGGGGAGGAGAGAGAAAGAGAGGGAGAGAGAAGAAAATGAGAGAGAGAGAGAGGGGGGGAGGGGGAGAGGAGAGAGTGGAGGGGAGAGAGGGGGAGGCGAGATGGGGGAAGAGAGAGAAGAGAGAGGGGGGAGGAGAGAGAGGGGGGAGAGGGGGAGAGGGGAAGGGGAGAGAGAGAGAGAGAGGATAAAGTTGTTTAGAGGAGGAATAGATGTACGTAAAAGCTTTCAGAATTTATCTCGCTCTTACCTTTGTGAGAGAGAGGAGAGAGAGAGGAGAGGGGCGAGAGAGAGGGGGAGAGAGAAGAGATAGACGAGAGAGAGGAGAGAGAGATGAGAGAGAGGGAGAGGAGAGAGAGAGAGTATCGACATCCCTTTTTTCTTTTCTTTCCTTCAAATACCTGTTATCTTTTGTCTTCCATTCTCCCTCCCTCCCTCCCTCCCCATATTTTTTCCTCCTTTCTGGCTTCATATCCTGTTCTTTACTACATCAATTGTGCTTTTTCTCTCCTCCTCCTCCTCCTCCTCCTCTCCTCCTAATTCTCATCCTCCAAGTTTATTATCTATTCTTTCGACATTTTTCTGCTCCTCCCATTTATCAGTGGTTCTTGTCATTCTCCCTTTCTTATGCGGCCTTTCAATTCCCCTCTCTCCCCTCCCCTCTCTCTCTCTCTCTCTCTCTCTCTTCTCTATCCCATTTTTTTGCCCCAGGATACTTTCTTTCTTCTTTTTCTCTCTCCCCTCTCTCTCTCTCTCTCTCTCTTCCTCTCTCTCTCTCCTCTTCTCTCTCCTTCTCCCGTTCTCTCTCCTCTTTTCTCTCTCTCTCTCTTCTCTCTATCCATTTTTTGCCTCAGATTACTTTCTCTCTCTCTCTCCCCTCTCTCTCCTCTCTCTCTCTCTCTCTCTCTCTCTTTCTCTCTCTCTCTCTCTCTCTCTCTCTCTCTCTTCTCTCTCTCTCTCTCTCTCTCTCCCATTGTTTGCCTCAAAAATTACTTACTCTCTCTCTCTTGGGTTTTTGTTAATATTTAGTCAACCCCTGTGGTTGACGCGAGCTTTTGCCTATAGCAGCCCGCCTGTGGAATTTTGGCATACAATAAAAAAAAAAGGCAGTGTGTTGGAGCTACCTTGGGGGGGGGGGGGTACTCCCGAACGGTGGAGGGAGAGTGGCCAAAAGGGGGCAGATCTGATTACCGCAGCAGCAGCGGCGGCGGCACTGGATGGTTGGGCTGCGGATGAGGTGGGAGGCGTTTCCCCGAGGTGGGAGGTTGCCACGCAATTCAGGAGGTAGTGTTGGAGTACAAAGGGGGAGGTGACCTGGCAGTGATCACAGGTGATGTCCACAGCGCCCTGACGGATTTCCTCAAAGCAGGGAAAGCCGAGACGGAGACGGTGTAGTCGGTCCCGTACGTGTGGGGCGATGGATGGGTCTTGGGGAAGGGGGTGGTAGGCTGTGCAGCAGCGTACCAGGAGGCAGAGGGTGATGACAGAGCGACTGTGGCTGTGTTGCTGGCGTGGACAAGGCAGTGCGCAGCAGAGTTTTATTTTAGTAGGAGTTTGGAGAGGCTGGCAGAACAGCCGTAGTGGGCTGGGGAGGGACAAGCGGCTGATTTGCAGTCTGTTCAGTGCTTCGTTGCCACTAAGGCCTACATGGCTGGGAATCCAATTGAGGGTGAATTTTGCAGCCCAACGTGCAGCCAGTCGCTGGGCCAGAAGAAGACGTGGAGGGAGGAGGTGAATATTGTCTGTGGCTGTTTGTTTCTCGAGGGCCTGGTAGAGTTTTGAGTCTGTGTGTATGATGGACATGAGGGGAGATG
Source organism: Chionoecetes opilio (assembly GCA_016584305.1). Taxonomy (NCBI): domain Eukaryota; kingdom Metazoa; phylum Arthropoda; class Malacostraca; order Decapoda; family Majidae; genus Chionoecetes; species Chionoecetes opilio. The sequence goes on along the minus strand of JACEEZ010025355.1, from coordinate 614,222 downwards.
ACTCGCCAGGGCGTGGTGAAAGAGCCAAGAATGGCGACTAGTCAAGCCTGGATTCGGGCAGGCTGGCGCCATTTGTAGAACGCATTGTTTCTTGGTTTTGTCCGCTCCACAAAAGCCGCTCCCGCTGACCTTGGGCAGGATCTACTGACCCGTCTGTGAAGATAGTGATGTGAAGGCAGGGGTCGTCAAGTCCTCCATGACCTGTCGCATTTCCAAAGCGTAAGGCTCTCTCTCTCTCCTCTCTCTCTCTCTCTCTCCTCTCTCTCCTCTCTCTCTCTCTCTCCACTTATCTCTTTCTTTCCTTTCTTCCTATTCTTCGTTTCTCCCTACCACTTATAATTGTCATTATCATCTCTTGCTCCTTCTTTCGTACCCTCCTCCTCCTCCTCCCCTCATCCTACTACTACT
>JACEEZ010025355.1:521314-601314 GCA_016584305.1 Chionoecetes opilio | reverse complement strand
AGGAGGAGGAGGAGGAGGAGGAAGGAATTTTTTTTACATAGGAATAACAGACACCAGGAGACCTATTGGTCCATGACGAGGGTATCTGCTGAAACTACATATTACTAACTATCAACTACTTGTAAGAAAACAGTTGGAAAATGATACCATGTCCCTAAAAGATAGGAACATGGAAGTTACGTAGTGAAGAATGATAGGATATGAAATATACTAACTACAACTACAACTACCACTACAACTAATCGATCCGGGGGACTAAATATGAATTCGCAGGGCACTATCAATACCCATTTACTTTACAGTGCGCGTCAAGCCTGTTTTTAAATGTAGTTATTGTGCTGGCTCCGACAACATTTGCTGGTAACTTGTTCCATCGAGGAGGAGGAGGAGGAGGAGGAGGAGGAGGGGAAGGGGGAAGGAGGAGGAGGAGGAGGGGGGGAGGAGGAGGAGGAGGAAGGAGGAGGAGGAGGAGGAGGAGGCGGAGGAGGAGGAGGAGGAGGAGGAGGAGGAGGAGGAGGGGGGCGAAGAGGAGAGGGAAAAGGGTAGGAGGACAAGGTAGGAAGAACGAACTCAATGAACTTAACTATGCATGAAAATATGGATTGAAGCGATTATTCCCTTCCCCTACACACACACACACACACACACACACACACACACACACACACACACACACACACACACACATATATATATATAACAGCCTGACACCTCCTCGCCCTATATTTATTATTCCTTTATTTTTCTTTCTTCAAACTGCCCATCTCTCTCTCTCTCCTCTCTCTCTCTCTCTCTCTCTCTCTCTCTCTCTCTCTCTCTCTCTCTCTCTCTAATATACATAACCTAGTGCTGCATTATTGGGGTAGGGGTGGGGGTAGGGTGGCAGGGGGGGTTATGTAGGGTCAATGAAAGGGAAATCCATGTTTGTGTAGTGTCTCTAGTCCCTGCCTATATGAAGGGGCTGGCTGGCTAAGGGTAAAGTTGTTGGCACCGGGCCCTTCCTTCCCTTCCCTTCCCTTCCCTCCATTTGATTTATCCATCCCTCTCACTCACTCCATATCCTTCTTTTTATAATGTGTTCTTTCCCTCCATTCCTTCCTTCCTTCTTCCATTCATCCTTATTTCTTTCTCCCTTCCTTCACCTTTGATTTCATTCTTTCTTGCCTTCATTTTGATGTATCCTTCCCTATCAGCTTATCACTACCTCCATATCCTTTTTATTTCTAGGCGTCCTTTCCTTATCTTCATTCCTTCCCTCTTTCATTAATTCTCTTCCCTTCCTTCCTTCCTTTATTCCCCTTCCCTTCTTTCCTTTCTTCCTTCCTTCCTTCCCTTCCCTTTTCCCTTTTTTTTATATATATCTTTCCCTATCACTCCCTCTATATTTTTTTTAGGTGTTCTTTCCCTCTCTTCATTCCTTCCTTCTTCCATTCGTCTCCTTCCTTTCCTTCCTTCCCTTCTCTTCTTCCTTCCTTTTGATTTATCCTTCCCTATCACTCCCTCCATATCCTATCTTTTTTAATCCATGTGTCTTTTCCCTCCCTTCATTCCTCCCCTTCCTCCATTCATCTTCCCTTCTTCTCTCCCTTCCTCCCTTCACCATTCATCTTCCTCCTTTCCCTCCCTTCCTCCCTTCACCATTCATCTTCCCTTCTTCTCCCTTCCTCCCTTCACCATTCATCTTCCCTTCTTCTCTCCCTTCCTCCCTTCACCATTCATCTTCCTCCTTTCCCTCCCTTCATTCCTTCCCTTCCTCCATTCATCTTCCTCTCTCTCTCCCTTCCTCCTTTCACCATTTATTCCAATCTGTCTTGTCATCATTCCCTGCCTTTACTCTTCCTCCCTTCGTCCATTTCTCCTTCTCTTCACCTTATATTCCATCCTTTCTGGCCATTATTCCCTTCTCTTACTCTTCTTCTCTCTTCCCTCCCACTTGTTTCTCTCTTTTTGCTGCTTTATCACTTCCTTCCCTTCGTTATCGACACCTTCCTCCTCCTCCACTCCCCAAGTCTCCTTCCCTTCTTCCTTTCTTTCCTTTCTTCCTCCACTCTCCAATTCTTGTTCCTTCTTTCTTTGCCTTCACACAGCTTTCTTCACGCCTCCCTCTTTCCTTTCCTTCTCTTCTTTCCTACTTTCTTTTCCTTCTTTCCTTTCCTCCTTTCCTTCTTTCCTTTCCTTTCCTTTCCTTCTTTCCTTCTTTCCTTTCCTTTCCTTTTCTCTTTCCCTTCCTTCTCCTTCCCTCCATAACTTGTCACAAAACTCAAGGGTCAAAACACTCAATTTAAAACTACGAAAGGCACCCCATGACACACACACACACACACACACACACACACACACACACACACACACACACACACACACACACATACACACACACACACACACCTACGAGCACACGAATACTTTGGTCATGAGCTTATGTAATCATTTCATTATTACAATCCTCGACAATTGCCATTATGCCAATATTGAAAGGAAACTTGCACCTGAATACACAATTATCATTATCATTTGTATCAATAGTAGTTATGGTAATAGTAATAGTAGCAGTAGTATTAGCAGAAATAGTATAGTAGTAGTAGGAGTAGTAGTAGTAGTAGTAGTAGTAGTAGTAGAGGTAACGGTAGTAGTAAAAGTAGTAGTAGTAGTAGTAGTAGAGATAACGGTAGTAGTAAAAGATGTAGTAGTAGTAGTAGTAGCAGTATTAATATAGTAGTAGTAGAGGTCACGGTACAAGTAGTAGTAGTAGTAGTAGTAGTAGTAGTAGTAGTAGTAGTAGTAGTAGTAGTAGTAGTAGTGTAAGCAGTATTAATATAGTAGTAGTAGAGGTAACGGTACAAGTAGTAGTAGTAGTAGTAGTAGTAGTAGTAGTAGTAGTAGTAGTAGTAGTAGTAGTAGTAGTAGTAGTAGTAGTAGTAGTAGTAGTAGTAGTAGTAGTAGCAGTAGGTATTAGTAGACTAGTAGTAGAAATAGTAGTAGTAGTAATCCTATTTTGAAAGGGAATTCCTATAATACATATCAAAGTATAAACATGGAAACACTTATTTTCTTTCTGTCCTGCCTCTCGCTCTCACACTGCCATTGCCTCGGTGAATCACACTATAACGGCGCCGCGCTGTGAAAAATCCAAAGGTAATATTTGTCCCGAGCATAAAACTCCACATGAGATAAAATGCCCAAGTCTTGTAATTTAGGACGAACATTTCTAGAATACTGGTCATAAAAAATATCCCTTTTAGAGTCCACTGCAGCGCGTGATACAAACATAGAAAAATACACCAATTTGTTGCTAAAAATATGTACTAATAAACTTTTATAACCCACGAGGGAAAACATTGCACCCGATAGAAGACTTAAAAGGGATCGAATCGTACAACCACGTAAACAAAATCAGATCGCATTGTTTTCTGACTCAGTATGCATGGCCACGCTGAGAACATAAGAATATAAGAACATAAGAAAATAAGGGAGCACATAAGAATATAAGAAAATAAGGGAGCTACAAGAGGCCGCGAGACCTACACGAGGTAGTTCCTGAGTTAAGAGTGCCATAAGACAGTTAAGAGCCTGAGTTAAGAGTGCCATAAGACAGTTAAGAGCCTGAGTTAAGAGTGCCATAAGACAGTTAAGAGCCATGATAGTTAAGAGCCTGAATTAAGAGTGCCATAAGACAGTTAAGAGCCATGATAGTTAAGAGCATGAATTAAGAGTGCCATAAGACAGTTAAGAGCCATGATAGTTAAGAGCCTGAGTTAAGAGTGCCATAAGACAGTTAAGAGCCATGATAGTTAAGAGCCTGAATTAAGAGTGCCATAAGACAGTTAAGAGCCATGATAGTTAAGAGCATGAATTAAGAGTGCCATAAGACAGTTAAGAGCCATGATAGTTAAGAGCCTGAATTAAGAGTGCCATAAGACAGTTAAGAGCCATGATAGTTAAGAGCCTGAATTAAGAGTGCCATAAGACAGTTAAGAGCCTGAGTTAAGAGTGCCATAAGACAGTTAAGAGCCTGAGTTAAGAGTGCCATAAGACAGTTAAGAGCCATGATAGTTAAGAGCCTGAATTAAGAGTGCCATAAGACAGTTAAGAGCCTGAGTTAAGAGTGCCATAAGACAGTTAAGAGCCATGATAGTTAAGAGCCTGAATTAAGAGTGCCATAAGACAGTTAAGAGCCATGATAGTTAAGAGCCTGAGTTAAGAGTGCCATAAGACAGTTAAGAGCCATGATAGTTAAGAGCCTGAATTAAGAGTGCCATAAGACAGTTAAGAGCCATGATAGTTAAGAGCCTGAGTTAAGAGTGCCATAAGACAGTTAAGAGCCATGATAGTTAAGAGCCTGAGTTAAGAGTGCCATAAGACAGTTAAGAGCCATGATAGTTAAGAGCCTGAGTTAAGAGTGCCATAAGACAGTTAAGAGCCATGATAGTTAAGAGCCTGAATTAAGAGTGCCAATAAAGACAGTAGTAAGAGCCTGAATTAAGAGTGCCATAAGACAGTTAAGAGCCATGATAGTTAAGAGCCTGAGTTAAGAGTGCCATAAGACAGTTAAGAGCCATGATAGTTAAGAGCCTGAATTAAGAGTGCCATAAGACAGTTAAGAGCCATGATAGTTAAGAGCCTGAGTTAAGAGTGCCATAAGACAGTTAAGAGCCATGATAGGTAAGAGCCATCCATGATAGTTAGGAGCCTGAATTAAGAGTGCCATAAGACAGTTAAGAGCCATGATAGGTATATAAGAGCCATCCATGATAGTTAAGAGCCTGAGTTAAGACTGAAGAGTGCCATAAGACAGTTAAGAGCCATGATAGGTAAGAGCCTGAGGGAAGAGAGTGTCTGGAGAGCCAAGCAGGTGAGTGTAGGCAGTGACCCCGATGAACCTTTCACGCGTGTCATTTCCTTTCTATCAATTAATGATTCACAGCCGACACACTTAATGTTGAAGGCGGCTTATAAGGGCACTATGTTCACACACACACACACACACACACTCCCCCCCCCCCCCACATAAAAACAAACACACATGAGAGAGAGAGAGAGGAGAGAGAGGAGGAGAGAGAGAGGAGAGAGAGAGAGAGAGAGAGAGGAGAGAGAGAGAGAGAGAGGAGAGAGAGAGAGAGAGAGAGAGAGAGAAAAAGAGGTAGGATAGGGATGGAGGAAGAAAGGATATGAGGGAAGGGAAAAGAGAGAGAGAGAGAGAGAGAGAGAGAGAGAGAGAGAGAGAGAGAGAGAGAGAGAGAGAGAGAGAGAGAGAGAGAGAGAGAGAGAGAGAGGGTATGTAGTAAGTTTCACTCATATTTATTACATCTATAAAACAATAAATTTCCTCAGATACTCAACAATACATTAACCTACATAGCTAAGAGGCAACGAAGCGCAGAGAACTGTGAATCACCTCTCTTCAAACCAAGGATAATAACATACACAAGATGATAATACAATGTAATACAATGTTATACAAGATATACTATCCTTGCTTCAAACCCTCACAGACACCACCACTGCTTGCCCGTCTGTCGCCCGCTCGATGGCACGTCGTTGGCTCACAGGAGAAGTCAATACGGATCCAATAGTGCGTAATCTGTGACCGCTATCAAAAGGGAGTGTCTGTGTTTGAAGCAGCGCTCACAAAGGGAGGGGCAAGCAAGCACGCTGTATACACCACTCACTGACCAGTCCTCATGTTGCTATTGTTATTGTTCTTCCTCGTGTGTGTGTGTGTGTGTGTGTGTGTGTGTGTGTGTGTGTGTATTCATCTAGTTGTATTCATCTAGTTGTATTTTACAGGGCCAGAGCAACGCTCGTATGGCCCCGTCTCCATATCAACATTTATTTTTCTCATTCATCCTTAGTGTTGGCCGAAACTACCACCCCGGGAGGCGGGTCACAAACCCCGGCTAACACCCGGTACCCATTCACTGCTGGGTGGACAGGGGCTCGGGTTTTAAGAAGACCGCCCGTCTGTCTTCGCTCCGCCCGGGGATCGAACCCGGGACTTCTCGGATGTGAGCCGAGCGTGCTAACCCTTACACTATGGAGTTCCCTGTGTGTGTGTGTGACATTTAAATAAGAACGACATAAATGGGGAGCAACAATAAGGGGGCCATAAATCCTGGCGACAGCATTTTGGCAGCCACGAAGGCGTCCAGTCCACCATCAGATATTCAGACCTGCCCGCCCGCCGCCGCTCGAGGGGGACATCCGGCCGCGTTAAAGCTGGCATGAACGGTCTGGAGGTGTTGGTTTCAGCGACCTGAGGCACCTCCTTATGACCAACACAAAATACAAACTCTTTAACCCCTTGAGGCCCAGAACGTAATTTCCATTGTAATTTGGGTCCCATTAGACGATTTTTAGTGAATATAAGCAATATTTTATAGATATGACCTGTTTAGTACCCTTGTACACTAACTAATTTGGTATATTCAGTTACTTTTCGTAATTTTATGGCTAACAACATATTTTTTATTATATAAGGAAAGATGTGGGTGTGAAGGGGTTAAAGGTGTTTCTTGAGTGGTGTGAAGGGGTTAAAGATGTTTCTTGAGTGGTGTGAAGGGGTTAAAGGTGTTTCTTGAGGTGTAGGTAGTTTTCTTGAGTGGTGTGAAGGGGTTAAAGGTGTTTCTTGAGTGGTGTGAAGGGGTTAAAGGTGTTTCTTGAGTGGTGTGAAGGGGTTAAAGGTGTTTCTTGAGTGGTGTGAAGGGGTTAAAGGTGTTTCTTGAGTGGTGTGAAGGGGTTAAAGGTGTTTCTTGAGTGGTGTGAAGGGGTTAAAGATGTTTCTTGAGTGGTGTGAAGGGGTTGAAGGGGTTTCTTGAGTGGTGGTTAAGGGGTTGAAGATGTTTCTTGAGTGGTGTGAAGGGGTTAAAGGTGTTTCTTGAGTGGTGTGAAGGGGTTAAAGATGTTTCTTGAGTGGTGTGAAGGGGTTAAAGGTGTTTCTTGAGTGGTATGTAAGTGGTGAATATCACGTGTCAGTCTCCCTTCAAACGCTCCTCCCCCGCCCATCAGTGACCAGACAACATGTCAACATCGAATACAATCAAGTGTGCAGGGAACAGTTGCACATTGCAGGCAGATGAAACGCCGCGTGTGATCTGTGAGCCATCGTTCAGACAAGATATCACCTGCATGCACTTACATCTACACTACTGCTTTCGTATTCCTAATGGCACATAATGCATCTACGAGAAAAAGCAACGAAGCCTTTTATCAAGATTTGTAACGCGCACTAAAAATGGATAAACGGATTTGAAACCGGCATTTTCATCAGGTCCTCTTAGGAAATTTGATCGTAACTGTGAACGAAGAATATAAACTCGCTAATTCCCATTAAGAAATTATCTCGCATCAGTGGGCTGTAGTTTGGCCTGCAATGCGCAAGACGTGCACATGTACACTTGGTGCAACTTGCTCCTGGAAGTACTACAGAACACTGCTGCTGATGCTGATGCTGATGCACACAGGCGGCTGGCTTCGGCCAACACTAGAGGAGAGGAGAGGAGGAAGAGGAGGAAGAGAGGAGAGGAGAGGACCTACGAAGCGATACTAAGCGGTAGAGGTCACAAGAAGGCAGGCGGCGTGTGTCATCAGCCCATCACACGCCAAGCTGCTGGAGACGTGCTTGTACTGGACCCAATGATGGAACACACACCATCAGGGCAACGCATGCAATATTAAATGTTCCTGGAGCAAGGGAGGGGCGCGGGGCTGATGACCTGTCATCACCACTGGCAGGCCCTTGATCAATGACCAGCCACACGCACGCAGCAAGTGTCAAGGCGCTCTCACCGGGTGTAGGTGTACCAAATGTCACTCCTACTTGTAACACTTATACATTTCACCACCACGGAATTCACGTTCTTACTACATAACACGTGCCGCAAAGTTCATGTTGGTGCTGTCTCCACGCTTTCATGTCCTCCCATCCCCGCATGGAGGAGGTAACAGTAACACGCCGCCCGTACTTCTTGCTATCCATTTCTTGCAGACATAAATGCATGCTTCATAAAAAATGTTACACCGGCGGCAAAGTGCAACCTCATTTATGGTACAAAACGCCAGCTTGGTAAGTAAGAGTGTTCATGCATGCACGTGGTAGGCGGGACTGTCACGGATGGCTGTCATATGCCTGGTCAAGCGGTTCACGTTATTCTAGCAGAGCATTTAAAGATTAAAAACCGAACCCATGCCACTGCCAAGCGTTCGGGTTGACACTGCACCACCGCTGTACACACGCTGGCCTCGAGACTAGTGCAATCAATACCATCAATAAGGACTTGGCAGACATCAGCATACTCACCCTTAACGACATTGTGTGATGATGTGCTAGTATTAATCCCTTATCCGCATGTAAAGTGACACCCGTCGAGCGAGCGGATCACCACAGCCACCTGCCATTGCCTGTGTTTACAAGGTACTGAGCGGCAGACGGCACGCACCCCCGCGCAAGTGCCAGGTGCCGCCAGCCTCGCGCCCACCCCATCTGGCGGCACTCTCAATAAACACCCCACGCCCACTAACCACCCATACCTATAGGAACATCAGAAAATAAGGAAGCTACAAAGGGCCGTGAGATCTAAGTGGTAGTTCCTGTCACTTCACACTACCTACATCAATCTTTCATCCCCATCCATGTAATTGTCTAACCTTTTAAAACTACCTAATGACTGCACTAACTACCTGACGACCGTTTCCATTCCAATCATTTCCCACCCTAATACTTCCCATACCTATATATCCCAATTCTAATGCCACATACCTTTATCAGCTCTAACCAATGTGGCAATATTATGGAATTAGTAGTTTGTCCATACTTCCTTTTAGTGGATTCAATCTAAGGAAATTTAAAAAATTCACTATGAAATTACTACCAACCCAACTGAATCGCTAGTTATCCATTTTTCAGACTGATGTGAAACCTTGCCGCTCAAACACTCATACTCACCAAAGCTCCCCGGGTAGGCCATCATACAAAAACCGTGTGAAAAAAGGAGCAAATATATATTTTTTTTCGCTGCAGTGGTAACAAAGCTATTACATTGATTTATGAAGCTTACTGGTTACACCGTGAAACCTTTCCACAACGTAGATTCATAGATTTATCTCAGTTTAAAATAAATAAAAACTTGTCCAGACATAAAATACAGATCATGTTAATGTAATATCTTGCTTAATCTGTCCATGTAACAGAGGCAGTTTGTTGTTAAAGCTCGTATAATGCAGAAAAAAATGAACATATATAAATCTGGATTATTGTTAAGTCTAAACATCTTGAGTAGTTACAGATGAACCTATCAAAAAGTGGCGTATCACAAGTCAGAACTTTTCAAATGTCCTTTGGAACAACCCCTTGGTGTGCTCTTAAGAGGCAACAGCAAGGCGTCTGACCCACCAAGACCCTGTAACATCTATTATAAACATTACATTGGTACTGAATTTCTTTTTTTTGTACAAACTCAACCTTATTATTCAGGAGTTACATCACATTACATCTCTCAAACTTGAATAAAACAGATCTAAACTTTCAGCTGCACTACATAACATTTCCATTCATGTACACTGGGATTTCAGCTGCATTGGAGAACTAATAACAATTCGTATGGTGGCAATACCTGTTGTTGGAAATGAGACAAAAAACAGAAGAAAAAAAAAAAAATCCATCAAATCAACAAGCTACTGTAACACCCATACAAATTTGTTTCTATTAATGATCCGAAAAACAAATAAAGAAATATATATACAGACATTCAAGACAGTAAACTTTGGAATGACATATCCTTTGCAGTACTTAGCATGCTTACACTACAACTAGAGAAGAAACACATCTGGAAAATTCACAAGAAAAGGTTTTAATGCCACCCAATACGCCACGACACCAAGGCCCCAAATGCTGCTGCTTAACCTCAAAGGAACAACACCCTACACCAGCTCAGCCAGAAGGTCACTGCTGCTTACAATCTGGCGGCTGCTGACCCTTGGCGGCCTTGTCTTTCGATGGGTCATAGTCAGGGTCATCTTCCTCCTCCTCATCGTCTCCTTCCTCGCCTTTAAAATACGAGTTGGGATAAACTCAATAACAAGACACAAAACCAAATATAACTGATAATAATAAGAACGTTCTGGGATATATCATGATATTATCACATCAAGGTTTGTTGTTCAAAAATAACATTTAGGTATGAGAAGCACTTTGTCGCATCACATTGGTAAGATCATGGTAGGTAGGTAGCACAACTTTGTAAACAACCTACTTGCTGTAGCAGATTTTGGTCAGTATCAGAATGCATGAGCAGCTTTAAAGCAACTAAGATGCTAAATTTATTTCTTTTATATTACTTGATTTGTATGATTAAATAATTACTTTAATGTCACAGATTTTAAAACAATACAACTGCACCCAAGACTCCAGCAAATCATTAGCCACTCCGCTGCTTTGCCAGGATCGGTCAAGCCCAGTATCGCAAAAGTATCATGTCATAACCATGCAGTATATTTCACACTACAAAATATAGCAAAGCATCTAGACACTATTCAATTTTTGTATTTTTCAAAGCTTTTTAAATGACCATCTGCCAACATGCAAATATTCAACAGCTAGATATTTACTATTATAAGTTTTAAACTCGGTAAAGTTAGTCATTTGTTAGTATACCTGAAAATCTGGTAGATGCTATGGTGCTACACTGAACTGATTATTGACCCTGTGAACATAACAGCCTTTTATTGATCAAGTAGGATTTCATAAGATGTTACAGACTTCTTAATCTAATGGAACAACAAACCTTCAAATGATAGTTAGACATGGACTTTATGAGAGTAAGGCATAACCTAGTGTGGACACAGACTATTAGATATGGCATTCACTGAAATTTCCACCTAAACAATGACGCCGATGGGGTATAAAGCTATGATCTTGAAAACTTTTGTAGTAATGTGCACAATTTTGTACCATTCAGGGAACAGTAGTACCACGTGTCATGATAGAACGAAGCAGGTCTAGTCACACCGGAGTCTCATTCCACTGACATATTACAACGAATTTACGACAAATATTTGCATATAATTATGTGCTAATTATGAAAAGTAACAGTCAAGGTTTCTTTGCTGCAGCATCTTATTACAATTATATCAATTTCATGTTACGAGGAACCAGAGCAAAGGTTACACAGCTTCCATGGGACTTAAGATGTCTAGGAAGTGTACTTTTATACTGACATCCAGAACAAAACACTGACTTGCAGGTCTCAAACATCTAGATGCAGGGCAAGGGCGGGAGGGGGGAGGGAGGGGGAGGGTTACACTACACTCAGCATAGAACCATTTGATCTATAATTTAATAGAGATTTAAAGGGGAATATATAAGGGAATATAGTTGTAATGAAATAAATATGCAGATTGTATAATTAATTGTATACGATAAATATGTGTTGGAGGGTGAGTGCTTAAACCTATCTTGGTACACGATTCCCAGCGGCGTTGTGACTCACGCGGCCATAAACAAACTCATCATTAGCAACTACTCTGGAATATAATCTCATTTCAGATCAAGACTTAAAACTAAGGAAAACCAATGTAATAGTAAACACCTGAAATCAAACAAATGTACAAAGTAATCATATTCTTTGTAGAGAGAAATCAGTCACAGAGGAAAATAAACTAAGCAAAAGAAATTTATGATGTACTGTAGAGCCATTTGAATCAATGAGTTATGATCCAAAAATGCACCAATATATTCACAAGTAGCCAGGAGTGGGTCAGTGTCTCTCCCTCCTCCAGAAGTATGGCCTTGTATCCCCATTAAGTATGAGGTCTAAGTGATTAGGGACACTGTCAACGTGTAGTAAGGTGGGGAGGGTAATGGTTATGGTTACAATATATCCAAAGTGTTACATTTTCTTGTCATGAGTTTACAGTTGACACCGACCAATGTTGTTATCTAAGCCCAGGAGTTAGTGGTCCTCAACTTGTGGGTGACTATAGAGTGCATAAAGTGCGTCGCCGGTTGTGTTAATATCCTATAAGTATATTCTCACCTTCTTCTCCCTCTTCCTCTTCAAAATCTTCGTCGTCTAAAGCTTCGCCGGTATAGAACAGCACTGCCCGGGGAATAATGCGTTCCCGGATGTAGTGGCCGATCTCAAAGTCTGCCGTTAGCAAGGCTGGGTGTCTTCGTCCATCTCTTCGTTGGGATCCTCGGGTACTGAAACAGCCATTCATAAGACACATGAAACAGCCATTCATAAGACACATGAAACAGCCATTCATAAGACACATGAAACAGCCATTCATAAGACACATGAAACAGCCATTCATAAGACACATGAACAGCCATCATAGAAGACCAATGCATAAACAGCCATTCATAAGCACATGAAACAGCCATTCATAAGACCATCACTTCATAAGACACATGAAACAGCCATCATAAGACACATGAAACAGCCATTCATAAGACACATGAAACAGCATTCATAAGACCATGAAACAGCCATTCATAAGACACATGAAACAGCCATTCATAAGACACATGAAACAGCCATTCATAAGACACATGAAACAGCCATTCATAAGACACATGAAACAGCCATTCATAAGACGCATGAAACAGCCATTCATAAGACGCATGAAACAGCCATTCATAAGACACATGAAACAGCCATTCATAAGAACATGGAGACAGGAAAATCAGCTCAACTATAAGGAAAAAGGAAGGAAGAGGAGGAGAATGGAAGTAGGCAGGCCATAGAGGTAGGGGGGGGGGGGGGGGAAGGAGAGAGAGAGAGAGAGAGAGAGAGAGAGAGGAGAGAGAGAGAGAGAGAGAGAGAGAGAGAGAGAGAGAGAAATGTTAGTAATTATAACATTTACACCCGTGCTAGCGAGGGGATGTTAAGAACTAAGATAGAATAGGAAGTATAAGAGCGCGAGACTACACGTGTTGTTCCGTGAAGTCAGTAAAATCAACCCAACAGAATAATATGGACGCTCACAATCCCTCAGAATTTCACCCTACGGAATGTCCATGGGAAAACTAATATAGTTTAACTAAGCAAAATCCCTTTAACCCCTTCACGCCCAGATCTTTCCTTTCCCCAAAAAAATTGTTGTTAGCCATAAAATTTACGAAAACTAACTGAATATACCAAATTAGTTAGTCGACGAGGATACTTAACAGTTCATATCTATAAAATATTGCTTATATGAACTAAATATTGTCTAATGGCACCCAAATTACAATGGAAATTACATTCTGGGTCTCAAGGGGTTAAAAGTAGCACTAAAGATCCAAAGATTAAAACTACATTCCGAGTGCAAGTTCATTTCCAGTGACACTATTTTTCAGGTCACCGGGAAAACCCTGAATAACGTAAATCACAAAATAAAAAAATTTGGATAAAAAGCTGAATAAAAGGCCTTAATAAATTGCTGAATAAAATAAATCACAACAATAAAATGAATAAATAATAATAAAAGGCAAACCCTGTATGAATATTTGCCAGGAAGTACTCGCCAGTCTCCCCCCGACCCCTATCACCACCACCACATCACCCCTTCACCCACTATCACCACCACCACATCACCCCTTCCCCCTATCACCACCACTATCCCCTTCCCCCACTATCACCACCACCACATCACCCCTTCCCCCTATCACCACCACCACATCACCTTCCCCTCCTATCACCACCAACACATCACCCCTTCCCCCTATCACCACCACCACATCACCCCTTCCCCCTCACTCACAACCATTAGCCCCTTGAAGCCCAGAACGTAATTTCCATTGTAATTTGGGTACCATTAGACGATTTTTAGTGAATATAAGCAATATTTTATAGATACGACCTGTTTGGTATCCTTGTAGACTAGCTCATATGGTATATTCAGTTACTTTTCGTAATTTTATGGCTTAACAACAGACAATTTTTTATAGCAAAGGAAAGATCTGGGTGTGAAAGAGTTAAGCAGTGTCTCCGGCTGCCCTCTACTCACCTGGTGGAGGATTGAAGAAGTTGAAAAAGGAGTCATTCTGCAGCGTCTTGGTGATGGTCCTGACGGCGCCTCGAGATTTATGCTTCTGTTTCTTCTTGATCGTTTTGACGGTGACATTTTTACCCTTTTTCCAGTCTATGGTGCAGCCCTGGAACAAAAGTATCAGCTCTATCAATTCTTAATGATGTACACAATCTTGCTTCAAAATGTTGTAGTGTTGAATGAGGTTCTTACAAAAGGAATGGATCAAATAAGAACATAAGAAAATAAGGAAGCTACAAGAGGCCGTGAGACCTACACGTTCCTGTTACTTAACACTACCTACATCCACCTTTCATCCCCATCCATGAAATTATCCAGCCTCCTTTTAAAACTTCCTTAATGACTCCGCACTAACTACCCCATGACTGAGTCCATTCCAATCATTTACCACCCTATTTGTGAACCAGTTTCTCCCTTTCTTTTTAAAATGTACATTTTTCCAGTTTGAAATGAATGGTTCAGGTACACATGAACACACCAGACACCTGTGGAAGGAGTTACTAGTCATTACTGGTACATTACTGGTAATACATATTGATATCCAATAATTACTAATTACAGTGAATTACCGGTACGGTGTACATCCATTAAATTAAGAACGGCACAAGTAAGCATTTAGAGTAATAGATTATAAAACATTGATAATTTCACACATGATGTAGCAGTAATTAGGGACCTCATAAAATGTGCCATACAATTTGAACATGCTAAACATAAGATAGTTTTGATAGCTGATAAATAACGAGAAAATAATAAAAAAAAAAAAATTCAATTAACTATGAAGTGAACAGCAAACCTTAGAAGGCATGAGGTAGAAGGCCCAAGGACAGATTAGTTTTATCCTTCAAATGCAACTAACAATTATAGGATTAAGAACGGCAAAGTTATCACTGTACTTAAGTTCATTCCCTCATGTCTGTAATCATGTTACCAGTGTACAGAGAAAACCAAATAACACTAAAATAACCTACAATATATAACCTTTAAGTAAAATAAACTGAAAAAAAGTGTAATTGAAAATCAAATAACACTAAAATAAACTAAAATAAAACTAAAACAAACTAAAAAAAGTACTCAAATAACACTAAAATAAACTAAAAAAAAAAGTACATAGAAAATCAAGCAACACTAAAATAAACTAAAATAAACTAAAATAACCTAAAAAATAGTAGACTCAAATAACACTAAAATAAACTAAAAAAAACATAACCTAACCTAAAACAGAAACTACAAAAAGTGTACATAAATTAATCTTTCGTTGTTTTTCCTGTATGCCTTCGGGTGAGAATAAAATTATCCTTATTATTATTATTATTATTATTATTATTATATTATTATTTATTATTATTATTACTACTACTACTTCTACTACTAACCTTGCACTTGAAAATTTCTGGTCCCTCAAAGCCAAATGGATCTTCTTTATCTGGAACACACTTCATTTCGTAGTATTTAGTTAGGACCTTGTTGGAGAAGTATTCGTTTTCGGTGAAGTGGAACTCTAAAGTGAAGCCCATGGGTTCATCGTGGAACTTGAGCATGATGTCTACCAGGTGCTTCAGGATCGGGTCGTCGTATTCCTGAACCATCTCGGCCAGTAGATCGACATTCTTGAAAATAGTCAGCCAGAATTCCGGAATGCCTTTGGTGTTTTCATCAAAGTCGTGGATCCTTGGGGGAAGAAAAGGTGCAAAATTATTAGTTTTTAATCTTGATGGATGAAAAAATGACATTCATCTTTCAAACTAATATATATAACAAACCTTAACTTAATCTAAATAAACCTAATCAAACCTAAACGTAACCTTACCTAGCTATTATTATTGAGAAATAAGTGATATATTTTTGGTTTCCGGAAGTAAATTACTACTGCACATTATACTGACCCGAAAATAATCGAGAAAAGGTAACCTGTATGGCCTATGGAGTCTGCCAACTTCTGCTGAATATTAACCCATTCATCTTTCAAACTACTATATAATGTTGGAAATTAAGGTTATCTCACAGAGTAACTGCCACCTACTTTTGTTAATTTTTTTTCATAAATTTTTGCCTTCTTAATCCTTAGTTTTTAATCTTAAGTGATGAAAAAATAACAGTAAATCTTTCAAACTACTATATAATGTTAGAAATTAATGCAGAGTAACAGCCACCTACTTTTGCTCGTCCTTCTCATCACTTTTGGCCTTCTTAATAACCTTAATTCTTAGTTATTAATCTTAAGTGATGAAAAAATAACATTAAATCTTTCAAACTACTATACAATGTTAGAAATCAATGTAAAGACTAACTGCCACCTACTTTGACTCATCCTTCTCATCAATTTTGGCCTTCTCCTCCATGTCTTTACTTAGGTTCTTCTCATCGTCCGTCTCATCATCCGAGGGGAAATCACATTCATCTTCATCGGGTTCATACTCGGAGCCCACCACTTGCCGGCGCTTCTCATAGAGAGCTTGGTGCATCTGGTCATATTTTACCTGCAAAAAGAGTACAGTGAGTGAAGTGAATAAAAGCCATGTAGTGGAGTGGGTGCGGGTAAAAAGGGTAGTGAAGTGAATCAAAGCCATGTAGTGGAGTGGGTGCGGGTAAAAAGGGTAGTGAAGTGAATAAAAGCCATGTAGTGGAGTGGGTGTGGGTAAAAAGGGTACCGTGAAGTGAATAAAAGCCATGTAGTGGAGTGGGTGCAGGTAAAAAGGGTAGTGAAGTGAATAAAAGCCATGTAGTGGAGTGGGTGCGGGTAAAAAGGGTAGTGAAGTGAATAAAAGCCATGTAGTGGAGTGGGTGCGGGTAAAAAGGGTAGTGAAGTGAATAAAAGCCATGTAGTGGAGTGGGTGCGGGCAAAAAGGGTAGTGAAGTGAATAAAAGCCATGTAGTGGTGTGGGTGCGGGTATCTACCTGGTTGTGGTAAATAGGATTGATTGATTGATTGTAATGCCAAGAAGGGGGAAATACGCCAGACATCAGAGGTCATGTGGCACTATGGCAAAGCATAAAAAAGGGGAGGGGTTAGTGAGAAAGAGTGCAACGGTGAGGGAAGGGGAAAGGAACGGATTGTTACACCAGGATGGTTACATCAAATGAAGGATGTGTGAAGTTATACTCAAGAGTTCTTGTTTCCATATCTCATTTGGTCAATCTTAACTTAAAACTCTTGAATACTCTTGGCAATTACTGCATCACTGCCTACAATTCAGTGGTTCCCAACCTTTTTTCTGTTGTTTCCCCCTTCAACCATCCGGGTTTCCCCCTTCATGTGGACAAGGAAAAAAGTAGCCAAAGCAAAAAATGTACTTGCTTAATAACACATGTATATAGACACTATCCTCTATAGCTATGTGTACTTGAAGAAAAGTCAATAGCCGCATTCTAAGAAATTTTCTTTTTTGTCGACTAAATGCTTGTAATTTAATGTCCCTCGGGATAATTTTCCCTCAGAATACTAAATTTCCCCCCGGGTTGGGAAATACTGCCCTACATTATTCCACACAATACATTGATAAGTAAAACTAGAAACCATGACCAATAAACACCAGAGAGGCGAGGGGCATTCTTGAGGTGACAGGAAGAACTCATGGCTTTTCAGCATTAGCACAACTTACCTACCTTGTAAAAGATTAGGGTATACTAAATAAAGGAATTGGATTAATTAAAATATCAAGCTATAGTCTATTCACTTAAGCTGGATTCTTGGGAGCTGCTCGATGCCTACCTGAGTATGTAAGGACGTCGCTGATTGGCTGAGGCTACCAAAATACCACCACCATCACCACCCAGCCCGCGTGCATCAGCCAATCAGCGACGTCCTTACATACTCGGGTAGGCATCGAGCAGCTCCCAAGAATCCAGCTTAAGTGAATAGACTATAGTTTAGTAGTTATGCTTCTGTAGGCAGACTGTATGTGTGTAAGAAATATAAAAGTATAATCCATAACTGTCCAAAAAATTCTAGCCTTCTCAGCATAATATATAAAACAATCTTTTTTTCAGGGCTTACCACCATAAGAACATAAGGAAGCTACAAGAGGCCGCGAGACCTACACGTGGTAGTTCCTGATACTTAACATCCCCATCCATGTTATCCTATGTTAACCTTTCATCCCCATCCATGAATTTATCCAGCCTCCTTTTAACCCCTTCACACCTAAATCTTTCCTTTGATAAAAAAAAAAAATTATGTTGTCGAGCCATAAAATCACGAATAGTAGCTGAATATACCAAATTAGTTAGTGGACAAGATACTAAAGGTCATATCTATAAAACCTTGCTTATATTCACAAAAATTGTCTTATGGTATACCCAAAGTACAATGGAAATTACGTTCTGGGCCTCAAGGGGTTAAAGCTCCCAATTGACTCCGCACAATATCAATGCACCGACCTCCACCCTCATGACTCACCTCCAAAGCGTGAACCTCCTTGTAGAAGTCAGCCTCAAGGGACGTGTACTGTAGTTGTAGCTTCTTCAAAGCCTTTATGCGTCTCTTTACCGCTACAGGCAAAGACTGAAAGTAGACAGCTAGATAATATTTCAGAAGCACATTAATCATGCAACTCATTGGATATGATACCTAGCTTCACCGAAATACAAATTCCAATGAGTTTTTTGCTTACCGAATATCCATCGTCAGAAATTTGTCAAATCACTATTGTGGAAATAATGAAATCTAAATAAATGTTATGCTTCAACCTGCAAGTTTACCAAATTAATAAAAAAATCCAACATATTTGAAACTATTCACATAAATATACATGAATATCACAATGAAAACACTGCATGAATTTGGATACCCGTCAAACCCTAACATGTAATAAACTGGCTACATATTACTGCAAAGAAACAAAATATTATGGAACCGAAGCTAACTCTTAAAGATTGGAAATGAAAACACTGAAAATATTCCCCCACGTGTACTGTTATCATTACTGCGGTGGTCATAAACTACACCAATGGAAAGCAAATGACTGCATTACTTTATAACTATACAAGTACATCAGTGGTTCCGCAATATCGTATGTATTAACAAAGGAAATTAAAGTTTAAAAAAATTACGCATTATCATTAAACGGATTTTCATATTTACCTAACGTCAGGGAGAAAAATGGGGTTGAAAAATATGACTGCCAAATTCTTGATACTGGCTGTTACTATTTCCCTCTTATCATTCAACAATGACTAAATATCTTTGATTAGCTAATGTTGATGACGTAATGGTGACAAAAGCAGTGCAACAGCAATTCTTAATTAATTGTAATGTTAACTATGCTTTCAAGGATGCATGTCTTTCTTGCAAGGCTACTTACTTCATAGTGTTAGTGCAAAATAGTAGCAAATTAAGTCTCTACACAAAATCTATTTCTTGAAGAAAAAAATCATAAGGTTGGCAATTTTGCTCTTTTTGACAAAATTCAACAAGTCTGCCAAAACACTGGATAAAGCAAACTCAAGAGAATTCCCGAGTCATCACTCCCTACATCACTGCCAACAGGGTTTTGGCAATGACCTTGAAATGCTAAATGTTTGCAATTACAAAAATATATCAATACAAAACACATATTAAAACATCTGAACTTAAACAGTGCATTGAAAAAAGGGAGGCATGTACGTATATATATACATATATGCGAGAAGCAAGTAATAGCAGTCATGCAAATTACATAAGCAAAAATCTATGCAACACATGATATGCAAGTTGACAAAATGCATTGCCGTGAGCCGATAGTGCTATGGGAAAATTTCAAGTCATGCATTTAACACCGAGCCTCATGTCATGCATTTAACACCGAGCCTCATGCTATTTCTAATGTGCAAATAAACCTCACAGCAAGGGCGAGACTCACGAATAAAATATCAGTGTTGAGCCTTTCTTCCAAAACCCATCCAAAGTTACTGGTGAACCTCAAATCTGCCGGCCATGACACTGGTACTCCCTACCGTCAATAACACTATAGTCGCCACTGCACTAATGTCGCCAGGTGCCATATATTTCAAATTTTAGCATCACTACAGATTTGTATGTGCCACTAAAGACATGTACATAATATAAGCTACTATCCATGCCTCTTTAGTGGCACATACAAATCTGTAGTGATGCTAAAATGTGTAATATATGGCGCCTGGCGACATTAGGGCAGTGGCGACTAGTGTTATTGACGGTAAGGTATACAAATAACGATGTGATGGAATATCTAGCAGCCTATACAAAACTAAAACAATCTCAAGTGCATGCAGTATTTGATACACTTTTGGAGATATAACTGATTTCGTTCCTTTGGATTGGTAATCATGTGTTTTTGCACGCCATGCAATCTAATTCAGAAGTATAAACTCTCATACCTAATATAAGATTCAGTCATTTAAAAATTGTCATGCTTCTTACTTTGTGTATGACCAGACAACACCAGTAATATTAAAATCTTCAATCACAAAAGACGATATCTCATCTATTATCAACTCGCTGCACATTCCAATATTAGGGGAATCAATTTATCTTCTGTTGCCTGTCCACCACTTCGTGAAAGTTGAAATAGCTTATAAGGGAATGAATGCTGGCCTCCCACTCCTACTAGGCAATTGGGTCACAACTCTTAAGGACCTAATTTTCCATAGCACAAAGCTCTACCCTTAAGCTGTAAAGTGAATTTCAGACTAAAAATATGTCCAAAGAAATAAAATGTGCCCTTCCCTTGAACGTGTGGGAAATAGTGATACCAATCCATGGAGTCATGCGAAACTAACACAACACCTTCCCCATGCAACAAATGAGAGCCATGTTAGACACAGGCGTCAATGCAGGATGTTAGGACAGGTAGGTGAGCCATGGTTCACACATAGCTGGAGTTGTATTTGTAGTAAATAATCCAAGAGATCCATTCCCTCACCATGTTGTGGTGGGAATAAAACAAACTAGTAACCACCACACAAAAATTACACTTCAACCAAAAACAACAACGAGTCCACATTTTACAGGGTTGATTTCTTTTTGTTCTTTTACTTTTTTTGTTTTTTGCTTTATGAACACTGGGTACATGATTTATTTGATTTTTTTAATTATCTTCTTTACTGTCTTCAGAAAAAGACTTACTTCACCTCGTGATCGTTAGGCGAGTTGCCAGGTGTTAATGTGACCCACTTCGCAATGACTACTTATAGACTGGTTGAAATCACTGGAGGAAAGCATGGAAAGGTGATTATGGAGCCGGTTGTCTATAGTACTAGATTATTATATATACAGTCTGCAAATATTATATATATATTATAATATATATATAATATATATATAATATATATATATATTTATATATATATTATATATATATATATATATATATATATATTTTATATAAAAATATATATATATAATATATTTATTATATATATATATATTATATTATATATATATATATATATATATATATATATATATAATATAATATATATATATATATATATATATATTATATATATATATATTATATATATAATATATATTATATATATATATATATATATTATAATATATATATATAATATATATATTATATATATATAATATATATATATATATATATTAATATAATATATATATATATATAATATATATAATATTTTATATATATATATATTATAATATTAATAATATATTATTTATATATATATATATATATATATTATATATATATTATATTATATATATAATATATTTATATTATATATATATATATTATTATATATAAAATATTTATAATTATAGATATATTATCTATATATATATATAGATATAATTATATATAGATAATATAGATATAATTATATATATAGATATATATATATATATAACTATATATTATATATCATATATATATATATATATAATTATATATATATATATATATATATACATACACATACATAATACATACATATATATATATATATATATATATATATATATATATATATATATATAATTTGTTCATTACTTTAAAAAAAAATTATGCAATGATGTTGAAAATGCATTAATATGAAATGCGAAGATAATCAAAAGCCTGTTAGTCTGCATAGCGTGACCTTCTAGTGTGCAAGCACATGAACTACTCAAGAGTCTTAAAGCATACCTTGCTGCGACAGCTTAAGTCCTGGCAATATATGTTTCAATATCATTATACTTCTCATTGAGAAATCAAATAAATCATTTAAAAATGAACTGTTTTCATCTCAATTTAATGATTTGTGATCCAAGTACTTCTCAACCCTGTATCTTACACTAATATAACCCGAGGGTGTGCCAAGGTAGCGACGGAGTTTGCTCTGAAGGGCAGCCAGCACCTGAGGGTCCTTCATCAGTTTGTCCACCAGCCCCTTGTTCTGTCCTCCCTCCTCATCCTCCACCTCCTCCACATCCTCCTCGTCAATATCCTCCTCCATGGCGGGGGCGGGGGCGGGGGCAGGGGCGGGGGTGGGGACTGGGGCTGAGGCGGGGGCTCCCTTCTCCGGGTCAGACATTGCTACTGTGGATGTTTAAGGCCTGGAAGGATATAACATACACTATATAAGTATATGGTAAGAGATAAACATTGCAAAACATGTCTAGCTGTGCCATAGCATCTATGATCCTGCAAGCCCGGCGAGAAGGTAATGCAATACCCACACAAGACAGGAAAGGAGTCCTCCTAAACACATTCAATAATATCAATAAGCCAAATCACAGTACACCAAAAAAAACCGAGAAAGCTCATTACTAGTCTTTTTTTTTTAAAGAGGTGAAAAATCCTGACCCCTTGCTGCTTACTGACTGATATTTGATGCCAGAAGGGAATACTACACTTCTTAATTTCAGCTGTATTTTATCATAGTTAACCATATTATCAGGTATACATAGGCATCATATGAAGCATGAGACCTTAAGACAAAATGGAATTTTCGCCTCGCCAAAAAAAAAGACTAGTGTTGTGGCATCAGGCACCAACACTCCTGTGGCAATTGGTCTGGGCTTTTTTTTTGCCGAGTTGTTAATACAAGAAACCAATCTTCAGTGATACAAAGCTAATGCTGGTTAACACTGGCAACTTGAAGCTACGTATTCTGCTACATAGTACAGAACACAACCGAACTAAAGATATAGTCGGAGTGGTTTTGAAGTTATCAAAGGTGATTGTAATCATGTCAAAATACAAAAATTTAAGTAGAAAAATCATGATATTAAAATGAAGTACCGAAACTATAACTGAGCTTCTGTATGACATTCTTCCTTGAACAGGTAAGATATCCTAATATTCACAATTCAACTAAAACTTAAGTGTTACTAGAGTAAGCTGGCCTCAATCTACCACGACAGGAGTTACATGGCAGCTCTGTTCAATAATAGTTTTGGTAAAATTTTACACTAGGACCAGAATTATCTACACAATTGGGAGTATGATTTCTGTTTGCCTTAATGGATTTTAAGAAACTTTCTCTAAATGAGTTTCCGTCACAAACCACTACTTTTGGGAGATATAAGATGTTTTTAGTAGGAGGGAGAGTGTATAGGATTATGGAAATTAACTTCCCATTTCCATTTCTTCACATTTTCAGCAGCAATGTCCGGATTCATGTCCAACCCATTCCTATGCTGATGACTATCCTGCATTTAGTTATTTGTTAGCTGGTCTAACTTCCCAACAGGAAATAGAAAACTCGTGTCGTTACCAGATTACTAGAAAAAAGAATGAAAAAAAAGAGGCAGGGACGATCATGTGACCTTCAATAGTACTTACAACATTGCTTCCCTTCTAGCCTTGATGAACCCTTCCATTACTATTCCTCCACTATATAGTACTCGGCTAATTTCCTCCTATTTAATAACCCAAGGATGTCATTTACTCAATAATATAAAACTGATACCAGGCTTGAAAGTACCAGGGCAAAAATCTCCACATGTTACCAGCCACAATCTAGTCCTGTTGCCATAGGGTGTTTTGAAATAGCGCTCCCTCAACAGAAAATGGAAAACTTTGCACACAGCTCATGAAAAATCAATAGTTTTCAGGTCACATAACTGAATCACCTGAATGAACTTTTCTCTTCCACACAGGTGAACTCTAGTCGGCCGAAGGAATGGAAGGCCAGTCGTTTAATTGATCAGTAATTACATCGCAGGTTTCAAAGACAATTAATTAATGTTCCCGGCCAGATATGATTGTATTCATTTTAGTTTTAACTCTCTTTAACCCCTTCACGCCCAGATCTTTACTTTGCTATAAAATATTTGTCTTTTGTAGTCATAAAATAACGAAAAGTAACTGAATATACCAAATGAGTTAGTGGACAAGGATACTAAACAGGTCATATCTATAAAATATTGCTTATATTAACTAAAAATTGTCTAATTAATGTTAGCCAAATTACATTGCAAATTACGTTCTGGGTCTCAAAGGGTAAAGAAATTCTCCATAAGTGTTGTTTATCAATGGTACGTGAGTGATGATGTTTATAGATAACATGGTGCTGTTGTTATTCTTCTGATGTATTAGTTTACTGTTTTGAAAGTGAAGTAGAAAGAAAGCGAGTAGTTCTGCACAGGACAACTGTTAACCTTTTGAGTGTGATCATTTGTATTACTGCATTTGGATCATAACTCTGTTTGCATGCTCTGCAATAGGGTCGATATTGGTCTTTCTATCATAATACTCCTAAGAATTTAATATACTTTCCACACTGTTTTCATCAATGACATCTGTGCAAAGATATATTGACATAAAAGAACAGGTGGTCGTAAATAACAAAGAACAGTGTTGGGATAATATTACCAACATTTAGAAATTTCAAGATGCCTGAAAATAAATATCAAATATAGTACTAGTCCTCGTTCTAATGGTAATAAATTGTTCAAAGGCAAACTTTCATCCTCCTCCGCCAAGCTACGGTAAGACCCTGACTGACGGGCTGGAACGTCCGGACGGCATTGATCAGCCTCCAACTGGTTTCCAGAGGACAAACTACACTACTACAGATTGTCTACAGTATATAATGCCAGGGATATTCATCAACCCATCCTGTTACCTTGCTGTTCGTTGTCATCTAAGCTATCATAACCCTTTGGCCCCAAGCTCCATCCCCTGGTGTTCACGTTTCTAATAATTTCTGATTGATTAACCTGGTTTTATTATAAATGGGTTTACACCTGGACTATCTGTTATCATAGGTAGCCACATATATTGCCACATTAAAGAGCATGGCCACAGAGCAAAGACATTTTGTTTGCTTTAGTACTTTAAGTTCATTCACTCATGTCTGTATAATGTTGTTTTTCCTGTACGCCTTCGGGTGAGAATGAAATTATTATTATTATCGGTAAGTATCTAAAAAAGAAAGCACCTGGTCAATGCTATCTTGAATGCATATTTTTTGTTAAAGTAAAGATATGAAACCCAGCATTGTTACTTCTTATATCTCAATATTGTTGAAGTAACATTTTAATGTGCCTTGGTTGTTCAAACAGGCAGTGACTTCCGTCTCCCCCACCCAAACACCCCACCACTCCCCTAGGTTTCTTGGGGTAGAGGGGAGGGGGCATCTCTACCCCACTTTATATTTAAGTTTTAGAGATATCTGTGAAGGTCTGGAGGAAAATAGCCCACTAATAAGGGCGGGAAAGGACTCTAGAATGTTACCGATCCGTCTTAGCAGCACTGCCACCTTTAAAGATATCACTGGACAAATATCGATGTACTACAAAAATAGTGCTTGATCCATGTGCTAAAAGAGAGCTTTGGTATTCTAGGTAAATATATACCTTATGACTGTTGCAAGATTTTCAGCCAAGTTAATTTTTTTTTCGCTTACTTAATATGGGATGTTTTTCCAAATGGAGATACTTTGTTCCTGTGCAAACCTAAAAAAAATGTGAAGCTAAAACCTATTTTTAGCACAACTGAGGAGTACACAGCATCACAAGACACTAATAAAGGCATCAACAGCGATGCAAGTTATCAGTTTGTACGACAAATGTTTCACAATAATTAAAGTATGCAAGCACTAAAGAGTAAGTCTTAAGCTGTTTCAGCATCATGCACTACCCAGCATACTTGTTCATGCCCCTCACGATAAAACTCAATAATTAAATCACGAAAAACTCAGTACTTTACACCATTTGGTATGAAAAGGAAGAGACTATCTTATCAATATAAAGCCGCAATTTGTGCTAAACCGTCAGAACTCATATTATGAACGAAAACTTAATTCCTCAAAAGTCAATGAGAAATTATATTCGAGCATCATTTCACCTTTTCTGACAGCCAGGAAGAAAACAATAATCGCGCCATTACCTGAACACAGTGGTTGCCACCACTTACATGTTACTCCCGTAAATTAAGGTTAAAGTTTAATCTGTTATTGATCACTAGAAAACAAACCACAGTATCGACGCACTATCACAAGTCCCTGACAGCACCTCGGCGTGGCAAACACAACACGACAGTAAAATACTTCACCGGCTATTAAAACCCTTCTGCGGCCAAGGCAGGATTACCCCGGGGGTTTGCAGGGCCCAGCCACATCAATACCTCACACCCTCAACCCGCAGCTGCACCATCACTACCTTCCCCTTTAGGTTTGGGGAGCACGGCCGTAATCCCGTGCACCAGGGCCCCGCTAACACCACCACCACCCACGGCCGTACGCTGTGTCCGCACCTTTACTGGTAAACGTCGTGGTCACCTCAGAGCAGGCGGCCTTCTACCCCACCAGGCTTAAGGGCTGTGATGGGCCGCCTGCTTCCTGCGCAGCAACCTTGGTAATTGAACAGTTCCTAAAGTAAGACCAACCGATACACTGATGACGTCAAAACGAAACCATTTTGTGACCCTTGTCCTTTGACAGCGTCCAGTCCTCGGCCCTGCAGCCTGCAGCCCTACAGCTGCACACCCTGACCGTGGCCAGGCAGCGATCCCTGGCATGCAGCAGAGGGCGGCCAGGCAGGGTGCGGGGTGGCGCATGGCCATTATGACCCACGTGAGACATCACACAAAGACATTATGGCATTCACCTTCACACCGCCCCCCCACACCTGTCACCCCCACCTCGGCATGGCCGTCATGAGGCCCCCGCCATACACCGTCAGGAGGGCAGCGGACCAGGGTAAGGGGCTAGGGGCGCCCCTAGCAGCGAGACATTGGCAAAACTGCCTAGCGGGTCGTGGCGGACTAAAACGTGTTAATATATTTGCTAAATTTCTCGAAAAAGTATCAATTTTCGAAGGAAATGCTATAGAGTAAACCTCCCACTAATTAGATCAAGGAACACGAATATCAATTCCAAAATAGTGTAGGTGATTACGGGCAGTAGATGCAATAATAATGAGGCGCAGAGCAGTGCAGGCCGGGCTGCCACAAAGCCTTGCCAGGTCCACCACGGCCTTGCAGCCTCCCTCGCCACCCATAACACCTCAAGCAACATTGCCTGCGTCTGCGTGACCAGTGAAACCCTTCAATGACAGGATATAAATCAATAAGTAACAGGCCGGAGGATCCCGTGCCGCCACTAACCTTCTCTCAGCGGGTTCCGGAGCCAGACAGGCAAACATGCGGCAAAGATGGCGGGAAACGATGCGTCACGTGACCTAACTGGATTTTGTATGGAAACGAATTCCTCGTTCAAAGAAGTATGGAGCCTATATAGCATATTCACCTATCCTTATAACCAATTCTAACAACACAAATACTGAAATTCTCTTAGTTTTTAGGGTGGTGTGATGAGAAGACAAGTTAGGCAGCATATGTTCTCCACTTTTTGGCTGCGATGCATGGTGTGACGTCACATTCCCCACCAATCAGGGTTCAGTCTTACAGTAGATTTGGCGGGAGAATGACTGTCTCATGAGTCAACCTCCGGGCTATGGAATGTACTATTTCAATGAATAGTTGCATCAATGGTCTTCTTATTGAGTATTATCGTTTGGAATAAAAAATGCGATGTAGGTTGCTTAATCTTGCAAGTATCACAAATACGCTCTCTCGATCTATCTCTTTTCTCTGGACAAAAAACTACAACATAATGAAATGAGAGAGAATTGTCATCATTAATGTTATCATCTATATTTTGATGACGATGATAAAATGATGATTCGACATACTCATATGCATGTCTAAAAGGCGTTCTAATGTTCTGTGGTATATCATAACATTTGAGTATGATTCATGGGACACAATCTAGGTAGAGAAAGGGAATGGAAAGGGGATAGGACAGGTAAAAGATGGGGAAATGGAGCCAATGTAGTGACGGGTTCTTCGCATTAGATCTATCATGCAAGGGTTCATGGAGTACTCGATCGTCCTCGTACTTACATTATATGGAAATAGCAATGGCCTTGAAATCGACTCGCAGAAATTTGTAATGTGCGTGTCTCTTTGATCGTACGTGCACCTCTTGTCTCATCTCATCTCTATGCTACCTATGTATTTATGTAAATTGATGCACATTTTTTACTATTATCACCTCTAGCTTCCAGTCCATTCCAGGATAATGCTACGGGCAAAGCTATATATATATTGATGTGTGTGTCTTCCTGCTGGTGTCTGCATGGACTCGGGTACATATGAATAATTTATGCTAATGGTATTATTTTATTGCTGCGTAGATGCACGACTATAATGATATAATGATTGCATTTATCGTTGAATTGAAACTATTTTCCGTTAGGCGTATCAAATCATAGCAGCTGGTTCACTTTACCGTCGGCAGGTGTGATAGATAATGCAATCAACGGGTCCACACAGGTACAAAGGGACAGTGGGGAGCCATCAACCTCGGGAAAAATTGTAAAATTGCAAAAGTAATTTAGAAAGAGAACAACCAAACCTAAATCAAACCTAACCTCAAGCTAATCGGGCGGGTGAAGCTAGTCAGATCGCTGCACCGCCCCATATGACGACCTTGCGTGTCGGGGGTCGGGGGAAGCAAAGGAGGCGAACCCAGACAGTAAAACTTATGTAAGATGGAGGGAAGAGCGCTATATAGGGTCATTTGAGTCTTGATTTTATTACGACCCGTACGTGTGTGTCGTAGAAGGGATTTACATTAAATCTATATTAATAAAAGCGAAAGTGTGTGTGTGTGTGTGTGTGTGTGTGTGTGTGTGTGTGTCTGTGTGTGTGTGTGTGTGTGGTATAGGTTCCGCCCTCCGTGGCGGAATCCCATCATATACCACATTTTTGGAACCAGGTGACCAGGGGAAGGCTTTAAGCCCACTTATGAGATGATCCGATCACTTTTTTTTTTCTTTTTTTTTCAGCAGCCTATTAGCGATAATTGTGAAAAAAGTGGGTTGCGAGAATTCCAATGAACTGAAACTCGAGAAATGCCAGTGTTCGCTAGCAGTTTTAACTCAAAGGTTGGTCTACTTGTGTTTTGGCTCCGCGACTAATATTTTTCATAAATTAATTTCGCGATAAACATTGATGCACCGCATCTGAATACCAAAAGATATAGTTCTTCTGTTGTTCTACTAATTATATGGATGACATGCATTACGATGGAACGTTCTATAATAGCAATTTAATGCAAATTACTCGCCTCGAGTAGCAAAGCTTAATATATTTTTTACATGTATATTGTGGCATGTAAAATTTGGGCGATGTTCACACTGTTTTCTAAGACATTACTGCTGCGTCTGGCAAACGCTTGTCAAAATACAATAAGCAATGCCTTGGAAAAACGAAGAATAAAGAATGCCGAAATCGGCTTGTTGCTGCGACAATGTAGGTTATAATTAGAGAGAACTGCAACTCCGAAATGCCAGTGGTCGCTGGCAGTTTTAACTCACAATTTGGTGAAAAGTTGGTCAACTTGAAAGAAAAATATGGGCTTATTCCACTGCACTTAAAACACAAAAGTATAATTTTAAGAACGATTTTCTTCTATATGTATATTGTATAGAAGCCTGATTCTGTAAAACATGTATTTAACCAAATAACCAAGTAGGTTATAGTTGAGGAGGCGAGGTAAATGTTACTCTATGATATTATACAGTCAATAACGTATGTTTAGAAGTTATCTATACCTAGGCAGTCATATGTTCCTGTTATTATTGTGTATCAATCAGATAGAAAGCCTGGAAGTGCAATGAGTCGACGCGTGAAGTAGCAATGTTTTGATTCAATCTCCCCGCCACAATCTCCCCGCCACCACTCCCCGCCGCGGCGTGTCGCCTCCACAATTATAACCTACATTGTCGCAGCAACAAGCCGATTTCGGCATTCTTTATTCTTCGTTTTTCCAAGGCATTGCTTATTGTATTTTGACAAGCGTTTGCCAGACGCAGCAGTACTGTCTTAGAAAACAGTGTGAACATCGCCCAAATTTTACATGCCACAATATACATGTAAAAAATATATTAAGCTTTGCTACTCGAGGCGAGTAATTTGCATTAAATTGCTATCTTAGAACGTTCAATCGTAATGCATGTCATGCATACACTTACTAGAACAACAGAAGAACGTTCTTTTTTAGTATTCAGATGCGGTGCATCAATATTTATCGCGAAATTGATTTATGAAAAATATTAGTCGCGGAGGGAAAACACAGTAGACCAACCTTTGAGTTAAAACTGCCAGCGACCACTGGCATTTCTCGAGTTTCAGTTCTCTCCAATTGTGGAGGCGACATGCCGCGGCGGGGAGTGGTGGGCGGGGAGATTGTGGCGGGGAGATTGAATCAAAACATTACGACTTCACGCGTCGACTCATTGCACTTCCAGGCTTTCTATCTGATTGATACACAATAATAACAGGAAAATATGACTGCCTAGGTATAGATAACTTCTAAACATTCGTTATTGACTATATAATATCATAGAGTAGCATTTACCTCGCCTCCTCAACTATAACCTACTTGGTTATTTGGTTATATACAATGTTTTACAGAATCAGGCTTCTATACAATATACATATAGAAGAAAATCGTTCTTAATATTATACTTTTGTGTTTTAAGTGCAGTGGAATAAGCCCATATTTTTCTTTCAAGTTGACCAACTTTTCACCAAATTGTGAGTTAAAACTGCCAGCGACCACTGGCATTTCGGAGTTGCAGTTCTCTCTAATTGAGGAAGCCTTGATGTAGGGTGATGGGTAATGGGTGAGTGAATGGGTGGGGTGATGGGTAATGGGTGTGGGGTGATGGGTGAGTGAATGGGTGGGGGTTGATGGGTGAGGGAATAGATGGGGGGTGATGGGTAATGGGTGAGTGAATGGGTGTGTGGTGATGGGTAATGGGTGAGTGAATGGGTGGGGGGTGATGGGTAATGGGTGAGTGAATGGGTGGGGGGTGATGGGTAATGGGTGAGTGAATGGGTTGGGGGTGATGTGAATGGGTTGGCGTTAATACATACATTTCTACATCCATGATTTCAGGAAAGTTAGAAGGGGCTATCTGGAGAGTCTGTGTTTGGTGGGCCAAAGGCCCACCAAACACAGGTGGTGGGCCGAGGGCCCACCAATAGCCCTCCGCAGGAGCTAGCCAAAAAGTCCGCCCGGCGGCTTTGCGGCTAGTGAGTAATATAGAGCACATACAGGAGAGAGAGAGAGAGAAAGAGAGAGAGAGAGAGAGAGAGAGAGAGAGAGAGAGAGAGAGAGAGAGAGAGAGAGAGAGAGAGAGAGAGAGAGAGAGAGAGAGAGAGAGAGAGAGAGAGAGAGAGAGAGAGAGATGCACAACTAGGAAGACCATGATATATAGGGCTACCACTCAATATGATATTAACTCTTGTGTAAGGAAAGAGATAAAAAAAAGACGTATAGATATGAATGAAAATTGCACTTCAAAGAATATACTACCTGTAGCTATTCAGAAAAAATGACGACTCGATATATTCACAATAGAGAAGGTTCAGTTCCACGTAATGAAATGAGGAGAATTAATATTATATTACGATAGAAATGCGAGGATCAGCGTGAATTACTGCAATAATTTAATCAACGAGACGGAGAATCACCAGGCAAGTCAAAAGTGTTCCATAGCGGCTGTAAAGGCAGAAATGTCTACGTGTCTGATATGACGCCTGACGGGATATGATCGATGGACATGGAAGAACTGAGAGGGAAAATAAGAATAAATTTAGGCCTCTTCCATTTGCGACATTTCAGGAACCAGTTCACGGAACCCAAGAATTCAGGCGTTCCATTTGCGCACGAAAACCTGGGTCCGAGGCGACGCGCGTAGTGATACAGCAAAACCCTTGAACTTTCTCTACCCACATAGGGCGGTCGGTAGCCTGGGTAGAGTTTTCAGTTCATCACAAATATTGGCCGCCTTGGGCCCTATTTCTCTTATCGTGAAGGGTTTTCCGCATGCACGAGTCGGAGAGGATGTCAGACAGGCCTATTAGTCTACCGTAGATAACAGTGAAGTCGCCAGTTCTACGTTTCTTTGTTATTTACAGACGTGTGGTGGCGTTAATACTTAAATTTCTACATCCATGATTTCAGGAAAGTTAGAAGGGGCTATCTGGAAAGTCTGTGTCATTTTGTGTCTTCATCTGTGTCATATTAGGGCTATAAATGAACAAATTACAAAAATAAAACCGAGTGGCGACCTCACTATACCTACTACAATAAAGTCGCCAGCTAGTATTTTAATATCAGCTAGTATTTTAATCCAATAGTTGAGTCGCCACTCTGGGGAATTCAGGGAAATTAGAGGTAAAGTAAAACAAGTCTCTATGTATATTAACTGCGGAAGATGCTTGGATATATAAAAATTCCTCTGCCAACGTGAAAATAAATTCTATTCAAGTTTGAAAGATCTGGCAAGTCTGCGTCCTGCCGCCCGAAAAGCTACTGTTTACTGTCTGTCATCGCGCGAAGAAAAACATGAGAAGCAAAATGCGCAACAGTTATATTTGCAGATACAAAGCATAAAACAACGCTGAAACAGGGTAGATTATACAATCATGATATAAACTACTGTGTAACATCTTCAGTGGCACATAAAAATCAGTAGTGATGCTATAATTCGTAATATTTGGCGCCTGGCGACTTCACTGCAGGTGACGACTTCACTGTTATCTACGGTAGCACTGGTGGAGGAAATTGCGGTCCCGCGATCTTAAACTTTATATGATCCCTTCACATCACAGCTGAGTTACCACTTTTAATCTCTCTCTCTCTCTCTCTCTCTTGCCTCGCCAGCTGAGTTTGTTTGTAAACAAAAAAACGGGGTTTTTGCGTTCCATTTGTGACACGCGAACCCAGAACCAGGAACTTGAACCCAACCCTGAACTGAAAGAACTGGTTCCTGGAACTTGGGCACAAATGGAAGGCCTCTTCCATTTGTGCACATAAGGAAAAACATAAGGAAGCTACAAGAGGCCGCGAGATCTATTAGAAGTGGTAGTTCCTGTAAATATGTCAAATCTTGTCCTAATTTGAACTCGTAATGAAAGGAGTAAAGTGTGAACTGTATGTAGCCTACATATATACGGTATGTTCAGAGAGAGAGAGAGATAAAAGAAAAAGAAAAAAATGAAATCCTCAATCATCTCATCAATTAGGGAGGCATGCTGCAGCTCTGTCCCTTCTCATTATATTCACAGATTCCCTATCCAATACCAGCAAGTCCCTTTGATCCCATCGTTTCGTATATCCTGTGACATTATAGTCTATCTCTCTGTGTCTCCGTGTGGATACCATAAAAGAGTCATCGATGGTAGGGTTGTCCCTGTGTCCACCCTTCCCTTCCTCTCGTTGGCACGCACGCACACTCGCAGTCTTGAGGGCGACATGCAACCGCGTCCGTCACTCACACATAAAGCCCCTATCTCACATACACGATTTAAGAAATTGCGAACACGATTTAAGAAAGTTGAAAATCGTGTTCGAATTGTGCCGACCGTGGTTAGCAAATTTCTTAACCAAACCGACCCTCATCGACCTTCTACGACTGACACAACTTCCATACGACCCCATAAGATACTTCATACGATACAACACGAATTAACCCCATTAACACGACCCCAATACGATGTCATACGACAAACACGACCCCATGTAAAACGACGCCCATACGACTCTTAACACACGAATCACATACGACGACCGCCATACGATTAAACACGAATCATTACGATGTCCATACGACTACAAAACTAAACACGATCTCCATACGACTGAGCAAGACCTTCATACGACATATTTTTGTTTATTTTGGTCACGTGGGTCATCTATCTATAATAATATAAGCGAAAGTGTGTGTGTATGTCTGTGTGTGTGTGTGTGTGTGCTATAGGTTCCGCCCCCCGTGGCGCAATCCCATCATATGGCACAGTTTTGGAACCAGGTTGACCATGGGAAGGTTTTAAGGCCATTTTGGGGATGATCCGATAACTTTTTTTTTCAACACGACTGAACGCGACTGAACACGATCTTCATACGACTGAACACGATCTTCATACGATTGAACACGACTGTCATACGACCTTCATACGACTGAACACGACTTTTCAGCTCGGCTTAAATCGTGTTATAAATTTTTGCATTGCAAAAATTTATAACACGATTTAAGCCGAGCTGCGACGTCCATACGACCGCGCGCGACCGACCACGACTTAACACGAATGAGTGCGCGACCTTCATACGTTCTAACACGATTTAAGGAAAAACGTTAAATCGTGTTCATTCGTGTTCAGATACGTGAATGTGAGATAGGGGCTTAAGAACACAAAATTGATTATAATGCCAAAAAAAGGGGATGTGCCAGACAAGAACATAAGAAAATAAGGAAGCTACAAGTGACCACGAGACCTATACACATAGTACGTGGTAGTTCCTGTTACTTACTTAACACTACCGTACCTACATCCACCTTTCATCCCCATCCATGAAATTGTCTAGCCTCCTTTTAAAGCTCCACATTGACTCCACACTAACTGCCTGACGACTGAGTCCATTCCAATAATTTACCACCCTATTTGTAAACTAGTTTTTCCCTATTTCCTTTTTAAATCTACGCTTTTCCAATAAGAACATAAGAAAATAAGGAAGAGATCACTTTTACATCACTGCACGCCACCCACCCAACCATGGCTGCGTCCGTGAATGTAGGACAAAATGCTTCACGTGAATGTCTGCTCACAACGAAGATCTCGATAGAATGCAATGCAGCGCACGTACACGAAACATGGAAAAAGCTACCGTAGATCAATAGACTTTTAATAGTTAGTCAGTTAATCTTGAAAAAAAGAATCGTGTGCGCGCGCGAATGATTCATATACAAAAAAAAGGGTCATGCAGTTGCAATGTGAATACTGAAATCGTTGGAGGATATATATATATATAGGCCCCCCTTTTCAATTTTCTGGGTACGCCACTGTGTACAACATATCTCTCTCTATACGTGGTGAATGAATGCCTCATGAACTCAACATTAATTACACACGGGCCGTCAAACGCGACCATACAATTGAATTCATTTGTTCTTGTTAATAGTTTTTATTATCCCGTTTTGATCAAGGATAGTATATAGAGGTATAGTATACTTTAGAGGTATAGTATATACTTTTAAGAGATATATATATACTTTAGAGATATAGTATATACTTTACCGTAGAGATACAGTATTCTTAATTTTTTTATATTATCCTTGATTTTGATATTTGTGGCGCTCAGTCTCACCACTGTTTCCTTTTATGTGTGAATGGTCTGATTTCCCTCGCTGGTGTTTTTACAAGATTCACAACCTCGGCCTAGTTTGTCTCCTAGACCAATCATGGCCATTGAAAAGGCTAATGGAAAGAAAGGAGGAAAAATAACCATGCAAAAATCGTCACGCCCCAGAGCGAGGTAGCGGACGACACCCACGAAGCCGTCTCCCCCGCCACCACCCTGAGACCAAGGCCACCGACCTCGAAGTCCTCACACGTCGGCACCGGGCACAGCTGTGAGGGGTCATGCCTTTACAATGGAGGTGGAGGGGTACAAAGATTGCACATGAGATTGCCGTTTTTATTGTGCGCCTCAAAACATTGGCTGCAACAGGTTCAGAGAAAGACACTTGTTTCTTTAGGACGCGCTGCTCTGACACTAACTACGAAAAAACTAACAGCAGTTTGTTCTCTCTCTGACACTAACAGCAGCAATGAACTCCTGTTTCGTGAGGTGAGCGTGCATGCAGTCACTGCTCCTCTGCACGCCTCTGCCTCCCTCCCACCTGACGCACACCTCGGCCTGCCTCCCCTCCTACGTGTCGTCTGCTGCACACACAGTACACTATTCTCCTACATTGTGGCCTTCTCATGAGTCGCCACTCGTGCAGTTTTTATATTTCACAAATACATAAACTATTGTAAAAAATACTGATACATGGAAAATATATATATATATATATGTATATTGCACAATCTTCTTATTCATATAAAGGCAGTGTGCACTGCTTTCACTCACGTGTTCCTGAAAGAAGTGAAGCAGATGATATTTGCATAAAAAATATGGTACATTCTCTTGATTTCTTATATTAACTATAGATAGCTATATGCCAATTACTAAAGCTAATTAACATATATATATGTATATATATATATATATGTATATATATATATATATGTATAAGGAAGCAGACAGCGTTGGGAACTATCTACATCCTTGAGCCTGAAACCTTAAGCAAAAAAAATAGTTTCCAAGCTGTCCTACGTGAACACACTCACTGCTTACTGTACTTGCCAGCACAAACACTTCTTGTCTGCAACAAAGTGAAATCGTTTGAATGAATTAAACGAGTAGGATGAGTTGAGTGTGATTGCTGCTGTAAATGATATCTTGATAAATTATAAACTAGAATACTTTGGACTGACAGCATCAATAATGTGATTAATTTAATGGCTTCATCCCGTGGAGAAAGGATGAAAATGAAGGTGTTGAACATTTCAAAGTAAAAAGGTAAAATCCCAGAAGGCAGATCAAAGAAAACATGAGATGAGTACGTCCTCCACAACCCAGAAAGCTAAACATTCAACACTTATATCACATGAGCATGTAAATTGATGAGTTAACATCAGGTTACAGTATCTAAACTGCATGAACATGTAACCTGCCTTTTATAAAGGTGACTCTTATCCACATCAATAGAGTAGTAATTAAGTAACAGGCAAAGTAAAATAAAATAGTAAATGGGTCAAAAACGCTATCTTAACTCCAATCATGGTTCAGTTCAGGAAGGTCTGTGAATGTTTCTTTGGAATTCACTGTGGTGATAAGACTATGTTGAAAAGGATAATTGACAGAATGGAAAGTTACATATATTTTGGATAGGAAAGATGTGGAGGCGTGTCAACAAGTAGATCAATGACGACCTCAGATGAGGCCTGGAGAAGGGAACTACTACTGTCTACACGACTTGGCAATTATGTTTCACATGACAGTGTGGCTGAAGTGGTGGCAAGAAAATGTGGATTGAAGGAGTTGAGTACAGTGCTGAGAGTAAGGCGATTGTTTGGGGACGTAAAGAGAAGAGAAGGTGGTGAGGCATTGGGGAGAGCAGTTAGAGTTGAAGTTCCAGGTCGCCGTCCACCGGGCA
The DNA here is from genome assembly GCA_016584305.1 of Chionoecetes opilio. Lineage (NCBI taxonomy): Eukaryota > Metazoa > Arthropoda > Malacostraca > Decapoda > Majidae > Chionoecetes > Chionoecetes opilio. The sequence continues at coordinate 563,747 of JACEEZ010025355.1, read as the reverse complement.
GGCCAAGGAAGACATGGAGGCAGTGTGTTGAAGCGGATCTGGCAGCATTGGGCATTGAAAAAGTTGAGGCAACGGACAGAGATAGTTGGAAGCGTATCAGCGGCCGTCTAACCTCATAATAATTATGGGAAAAACTGACGTTATACAGAAAGAAGTGTGGCTGAGTGCACTGCCATCAGGTGACTAAGGCAACACCTTTCATAAGGCTAACCATGATGATGATGGTGACGATGATGATGATGCCATGCTTTCATCCTACAATATTCACATAGCCACAAGGATAGCCATGTAATGTCCTACAAGGTGGCGGCCTGTTTGAGGGTGATAGGGTTTTACTTTGGTGCAGACAATTAAGTGTTTCAGCAAATAAGGTAAACAGTGTGGTGGATACAATAAAGAAAAACCTTTTTAATACTTTCTGACCTGCCCTTATATATTTCCTCTAAATAATATTGATGATATGTAAGTATCATTACGTCCCAGCCATAACATGCTATGACAGTGTGCACGCAGTAATGCCAAGACTTTTCATGTAACAAACTTATATAATTGACTGAATAAACATAAGTCCAGATATTTTTCTCTCATGACAAGAACATTCACAGTCAGCAATGACATCTTGATGTGCATAGCACAGTCTGGCTCCTATTTCAGTGTTAACAAGTATCCTGACACAGTACATGCATCACTATACAATCTTCCTCTGTCACTGTATCTTTTTAACAAATAAAACCTAAAATTACAATTACAAACACATACAGCTTGGAAACAAAATGTCAAATCAAATGTAGAAAAACAATATCATAACAGAATATTTTTCACTCTCACGTAACAATGAATAACTTGAAGAGGATCTGGCAGTATTGGGCATTGAAGAAGTTGAGGCAACGGATAGAGATAGTTGGAAGCAGTGGCGGCTCGTGATAAAATAAAAGGGGGGACTGCAGCTTCACACAACAGTAGGATACATAAATTTTACCTATCTCAGGTATGAGTTGTAGTTGATGTTCACGGATTTCAGGGCATGGTAGTAGTGGTGGTGGTAGAAGGATGGTGGAGGTGGTAGTGTTGTCAGTAGAGGGGATGGCTGAGGTGGTGATGGTAGAATTACAGTATTACTTGAAAATAAAGTCAGTACCGCTTGATTTTGCCGCCGCCCGCCGTCACTTTGCACACCGTCTACACGCACTGTGGGAACGAAACTAAAAGCTGGGGGACGAGACTAAAAGCTGCACGGCTGCAGCTCTTGGCGTTCATAAGGGGCGCGGCGGCAGCACAGACATGAATCGTACAGCAAATATGAGAGTAACTTACATTTAGGTCTGGTTTTAATGAAAATTCACTTAGTAACGTATTGAAAATAACCTATAATGACTTTTTATTATGATATATTTGTTAGTAGTGTATCAATTCTGCTGTGTCTCTAAAGACATCATACACCTGGCAGTGAGCGTCTGGGAGTGCTGCAGCTCCGCAGCCCTATGCCACGAGCCGCCACTGGTTGGAAGCGTATCATCGGCCGTCTAACCTCATAAAATAATATGGGAAAACTGACGTAGAACAGAAAGAAGAAGAATTAGTTAGTTACATACAAAAGAAAATATCTATAATTGTCATTCTGTACCAACTTAATCTTGGTATGTATTCATAAATTTCACATTTAATCCATCATTTTCAGAATAAAGTCTAGTATATTCTTTTTATCTACCAAAGAGAAGAAAGTAAGTAGTATAGAGCACATGAGGACAGAGTTGGATGGGTAGCTCAGGTAGGTGAGTAGCAGGAAAAAGTGAGGCTACCGAATAAGGGAGTCAGGGGAAAATAAAAGGGACGGATGATTTACGGAACGATCTGATAAAGTTTTTAACCGCTTGAGACCCAGAACGTAATTTCCATTGTAATTTGGGTACCATTAGACAATTTCTAGTGAATGTAAGGGGTTAAGTGGTTCAAGGGATACAATAAAGGAGATGTAGGAAAGTTCTTACGGCTATAAACAGGGGAGAACAAGAAGTAACAGATTCAAACTGGAAAAGCATAGATATAAAAAGGAAATAGGGATAAACTGGTTCACAAATAGGGTGGTAAATGATTGGAATGGACTCAGTTGTCAGGTAGTTAGTACGGACTCAATAGGGAGCTTTAAAAGGAGGCTGGATAAATTCATGGACGGGGATGAAAGGTGGATGTAGGTATATAGTGTTAAGTAACAGGAACTACCACGTGTAGGTCTCACGGCCTCTTATAGCTTCCTTATTTTCTTATGTTCTTATGTCATGCTTTCATCCTATAATATTCACATAGCCACAAGGATAGCCATGTAACAAGGTGGCGGCCTTTTTGAGGGTGATAGGGTTTTACTTTGGTGCAGACAATTCAGTGTTTCAGCAAATAAGGTAAACAGTGTGGTGGATACAATAAAGAAGAACTTTTGAATACTTTCTGACCTGCCCTTATATATTTCCTCTAAATAATATCAAAGTAAGGAATGTGTCCAGATTGATTGATTGATTTAATGACTAAAAAGGTGAATGTGCCAGACATCAGAGGTCATATGGCACTATGGCAAAGCATATAAAGGGGAGGGGTTAAAGAATAATAGTGAAATGATGAGGGAAGGGGAAAGAACGGAATGTTACAGCAGGATGGTTAGATCAGATGTAGGATGTGGATTTGTTGGAGGAAGGAGGTTAAATTTTCCAGGGAGGAGGGGGATTCCGGGAGAATGTCCGCAAGATAGGGAGGTCGGGAAAGGGAGGACAAATGAGGGAAGGAACTGGAACGGGCAGGAGTAAGATGGGGGCAGGATATTAGGGGAATGTGTCCAGAAAAGTCAAACAAAACAACATCCTAGTATTGGCTCCCTCCCTAACACTCCCCATGGAAAGTGGAGATCAGCAATACAATGAGTCTGACAATGACTAACAAAATATACTAAATCTATTTCCTCATAAAAATATACTAATCAACTGAAGTTAAATAAGATAAACTATACATTTAAAATATCAACTGAGATTTCAATAGAAGTATTTTGTTCATACATCAGGAAATAGTCCTGGGAAAACCTTAGACATTACAATGCCACTCTTCATTGCCGGCCTGGCTTGTATCCAGGCACGGACAAACATTATTAAACTATTACTTGCAGATTTTGACTTGCAGATTACTTGAGTTTTTGATTGATTTAATGCCAAAAAGGGGGAAATGTGCCAGACATCAGAGGTCATGTGGCACTATGGCAAAGCATAAAAAAGATGAGGGGTTAGTGAGAAAGAGTAAAACAGTGAGGGATGGAGATGGGAATGGATTGTTACACCAGGATGGTTAGATCAAAATAATGAAGGATGTGGATTTGTTGGAGGAAGGAGATTAAATTACTCGCAACTAAAAATTAATTCGCATGATGCAGTACTCCACAAAAATGTATAAGAGCCATTTGATTAGATAATAAACCTTAACCCTACAAAATACAAAAATAATGTTTGTAAGTTAACTTTCTTAAAATATTACACCGTGATGTAGAGAAAATATTTCTAACGTACGTAATGTATTTTAGATAACTATAATAATATGTGCTTGTCTATAGGGCACAAATGTAGCTGCCTTCTCTTAAATACTTACAAAACTATCGCTGCCCATCACAATATATCAGATCATGGCTGCTGACAGTTATTAATGCAAAATAATGCTAAATAAATTGCCAATAAGCTTAGAATAAATCTTTGATTGTGACTACATGCATTCCGAAGCTGAAATGACCCCAATGTTGTGCATGTCCCTTTGTGACACGTGGAAGAGTGAAACAGTAAATCCCGTTAACTGTGATCAAACTTAAGATTTGCTCAATTGACGTGAGTAAATATGGTATATATAACTTTGTAGGAAGTTTTAGACTACAGCACTCGGCTGCAACTCTGATTCATGTGAGTCACGGCACTCCCTTACTTACGAACATTCCAGTTGCATACTTTCAGAGATACAAACAAACCAGTCTGTAAATATAAATTGCAGTCTACACAGATAATTTCTAATGACCCATCTAATAACGGGGAGGCGGTGGCCGAGTAGTTAGCGTTTGGAACTGGCAAGCTTGGTGTACAGAGTTCGAATCCCGCCAGTTGCAAAAATATTTCAGCAACGACCTAAGAACACCCACACGCTGCCCATTAACTTCACCTTCACCAGCGAGTGCATTGGAGGACACAGGGGGGCCACATGAGCCTCTAATCACAGGCACCACCATAAAAATCCTGCCTGCAGCAGTTCTGTATTGTATTCAGTACCAACAAGAGTACTGCTTCATTTATATTATGCCCAACAACCAATTACGTTTGTAAGTAGGGGAGCTCATGTATTTGCAAATGTGTTAAAAAAAATTGTTTTCATTCTGTTTGATGAACCTTGTGCCTTGCGTTGAGCACAATCCTAAAGGTTTGAGAAAAGGCTGTGCATATGAAATTTAACCATTCATAACAATACCATGAAAAACATACGAGTAACAACCTGTAGTAATTGGTGACCTTTTTCTCTGTTCATGAAGGTCAGGGTCAAAATAACAAGTGCAGGACGTGATCTGCGCACATTGAACACACACCAAAGCTGACGGCAATGAACACTAGCATAGCAGTGTCAGTCAGCCCACTCACTCACTTTATTCATATAAATCAAGATGAATTTGAGCTTTGGAATTGTTGTGGTAGAGTTCTGATCAGAGTCCTGCTTCGAATGACACATATTTTCAAATGCATTAAAGGAATTCTGCAACTTGGATGTCCATGGAAGGAATGTATGCACATGATCGTTGCTCCGTGTTAATGGTTGATACCTTCATCACGCTATGGAATGATTTAAGTGCTTCATAGTTGCATAATTACATAAATAATAAAAGCATGTTCTGCAAACATGAGATAACGGTTAAGTACAAGCAGTTGATGTGAACACGTTATGGAATGTCATGCATGATTAGCTACTGTTGCTTACACCCATCTTTACTGTTAGACTTCTCTTTGGGAGGCTTCAGGCGACGTTTCTTTTCCAGGCTGGCAGTCCGTCGCTGGCCTTGGATAGGCATGTAGGGTGGCACGGGGTAGTCATCATCATCATCATCATCATCAAATACTGAAAACCAACAAATAAAGGGGTAAAAACTAAAGCCAATACCTACCTTGATCGCTCACAAGGAAGCATAACCACAATGCAATGAAAGTCAAGTAAAAATGTAAAAATACCATAGAAGTCCATCACTGCAGTTCAACAAAATCTATAAATGTTTAAGCTACAAACAATGGTCTCATACCTGGAGGGGGCAGTGGGGAGATGGGTGAGCTGATAGAGGCACCCACTAAGCCTCCCGTGCCACTGCTAGTTGTGGAGGATGAGGAGGAAGACTGGAGGGTGGCCTGAGGAGAGGGTGCCAGCTCCCCGCGCATGACCCGGCGTTGATAGGTCGGGTCAATGGCACAAGCTATGTTGGTGAAGCCCATGCCGGGACTGGGTTCTATGCTACTACTGCTGGTGCTCTCTCCAAATACTTCACCAGGAGCCCTTTCAGGATCAGGTAGTCTGCAAACAGTAAAAATATAGCCTGAGGTTTCTTCTCCGCGTAAAATGACGTATGAAAAAAAGAATGCATGCATTGGTAAAAGTACTGCAAAGGCTGAAGATGAGACACATTGTTCACATTGTTCACACCCGGCTACTCATGCTACACACTCAAAACATGGCAATGTGCACACAATGAAGAACATTTTGTATGAAAGGTCAGACTTATCTGAGAATGATATTTATCACAAACTATTGGTGCTAATGGGGAGTATAATATAAAGTTATATCTTGAATAAATACATGCTCGCCCAGACCGTTTGTTATATCCAAAATTCAGTATAAAAGGGTTTGTTGTATAGTGGGTTTACTGTGTTTACTGTAGTGTCATTGTAGTGAGGCATTGGGGAGAGCTGTTAGAGTGGCAGTTCCAGGTCGCCGTCCACCGGGCAGGCCAAGGAAGACATGGAGGCAGTGTGTTGAAGAGGATCTGGCAGCACTGGGCATTGAAGAAGTTGAGACAACGGATAGAAATAGTTGGAAGCGTATCATCGGCCGTTTAACCTCATAAAAATTATGGGAAAAACTGACGTTAAACAGAAAGAAGAAGAGACTGTAGTGTCATTGTAGTGAACGGGTTACTATGGCCTGTTCGTACCTAGCTTTGTTAGTCCTTCCCACCGAGTAGTTGTGGTGGGGATTCCTTGAGGGTTCCTGGTGAATGAATGCACTGGTGGATTGTGAAGACCCGGGGAGATCCAGGGAGTCAGGCCTCTGGAGACGCATGCCCTGGGGGGGAGGGTGCCAGTGCTGGTCCATGTCTTGCCGTGGAGACTCCGGAGACATGTAGGTTGGGCTGGAGCCACCGTAGTCAGGGGGACCCGGGGAGTCGTGGCTCGGGTATCCAGATGGTCCAGGGGCATTAGAGTCCACAGGCAAGGACTGCAGGGGGGAGCCAGTGCACCTGATCTCCTGTGTAGTAAAGAGGGAATATAAAGGTTGTTCTTTACAGCTTTGCATGAGTTGAAAAACAAAAGTCAATCTCTTTATGAATGGTAAGATACTAATGAACTATAGTCTATTATATTTAATATGGTCAACTATAGCAATGGAGAAAAAATGCTTTGATATAAGATCATGATAAACATAAGAAAATATGGAAGCTACAAGAGGCTGGGAGACCTACACGTGGTAGTTCCTATTACTTAACACTACCTGCATCTACCTTCATCCCCATCCACGAAATTATCTAGCCTTCTTTTAAAGCTCCCTATTGACTCCGCACTGACCCCCTGACGACTGAGTCCACTCCAATCATTTACCACCCTATTTGTGAACCTATTTGATATGTTATGGATGAGGCTGTGCAGCAGGAATGCAGATGATGAGTTGTGAACGTACAAGTGTACATAAAGTTCATGCTGTAAAAGTTCAAATTTACTTTATCATATTTTGTCAAGTGGTCTATTTACTATACTAAAGTGCATGAATGGGTTTGATAAGCTTAACAAATATGTGTGTGTGGATATCTCTCTATTTACTGAAAATAATTTAAATCAAGTTATCATTTCTTCATATTAGATAAATAAATCCATGTGTAATCTGTTAAATTAATCATTGTTTACTATCCTCGATGAGTAAAACAATCATTTAGGAGTTCTCATTAGGAGTAATCATTTTAGGAGTTATGAGTTCATTAGGGAGCTTTAAAAGGAGGCTAGACAATTTCCTGGATGGGGTTGAAATGTGGATGTAAATAGTGTTAAGTAACAGGAACTACCACGTGTAGGTCTCACAGCCTCTTGTAGCTTCCTTATTTTCTGATGTTCTTATGTAATCATGCAACATTGTGTTCTGCCAGTCTTCCCTTGGTCTCCCTGTCAACACTCAACACCAACCTGTGGACTGTATCCCGTGGCTCCCCGAGATGAATCTGGCGGCGGGGCTTTTCCATCGGTCTGCTTCTTCTTCAGTGCCTTTTGCCTGGCTTTCTCACGAGCTTTCTTGGCCTTGGCCCTCTCCTGCATAAAGAGATTTCAAGCTAAAGAGCAGAACACTACACCAGACACCATGAATTAAAATTGTTAGTCCAAATATTGAGAGTCCTGTATGTATCTCCAAATATTTTATTTATGTTTTTCTGGTAGTAGGTTATTTTGTATTATCACTCCCAGGTCCTTTGTGTGTGTGTGTGTGTGTGACTGAGTGTGGTGCGTGTGTGTGTGTGTGTGTGTGCATGGGGGGGCGTGTGTGTGTGTGTGTGTGTGTGTGTGTGTGTGTGTGTGTGTGTGTGTGTGTGTGTGTGTGTGTGTGTATGTGTGTGTGTGTGTGTGTGTGACTGAGTGTGGTGCGTGTGTGTGTGTGTGTGCATGGGGGGGCGTGTGTGTGTATTCATCTAGTTGTATTTTACAGGGCCAGAGCAATGCTCGTGTGGCCCCGTCTCCATATCAACATCTTTTTATCATTCATCCTTAGTTGTGGATGGGGTGTTGGCCGAAACCAGCACCCCGGAGAGCAGGTCACAAACCCCGGCTAACACCCGCTACCCATTCACTGCTGGGTGGACAGGGGTTCGGGTTTTAACGAAACAACCCATATGTTTCCGCTCCGCCCGGGGATCGAACCCGGGACTTCTCGGTTGTGAACCGAGCGTGCTTCCCCTACACCACGGAGTACCCCCGTGTGTGTGTGTGTGACTGAGTGTGGTGCGTGTGTGTGTGTGTGTGTGCATGGGGGGGGTGGGGGGGTCTCACCTGTTCCTGCAGCACCTTAGCCAGCTCCCGGTCCTGCGCCTCGATGGCCAGCAGCTGGTCCTCATGCAGCAGGTCTCCCCGCCTCTTGCCGTCTTGTTCCTGAAGTAGCCGAGCTAACTCCTGTAAATCAGTTGTGCTCACAGGCACCAAAACTGGACATGTTGCATGCCAATATCAAGTCAATGTGATTAGTAAAGTGTAAAATGCATGCCAAACATACGGTGCACTTGGTACAACAGACATATGCTCTTCACCCCTTGAGGCCCAGAACGTAATTTCCATTGTAATTTGGGTACCATTAGACAATTTTCAGTAAATATAAGCAATATTTTATAGATATAGATATGACCTGTTTAGTATCCTTGTCGACTAACTAATTGGGTGTATTAACCCTTTCACGCACGGTGACGCGATCGCGTCAAAACGGGCCCGTCTACATCTGAGCTTTTGACGCAAACTGCGTCAAAAAACATTTAAAAATTCGCCAAAAATAAAGTATTTATCAGAATCGCGTCAAAATTTGCTGCGTAAAAGATCCAAGCTAGGGCTATAAAATAAACTAATTATCAACTCTCTCGTGTGAGTGGATTTGAAGTAATAAGGGCCCGTGTTGCAGCTCACTCTCAGCAGGCAGCCTGTCAGCGCAGACTGCCCGTCCCTTTAAAACGTGTCCCGAGCCGGCTAAGCCATACTTGTAGCCTAATCCATCTTCCAACATGTGTTTCAGTTTTCCTCCATTTTCTCAAGAACTACTGGCCATATGAAAATTATAATGGTAGCGTTGGAATCCTCATAAAAATCCGCTTTTATTGGCATATAAACCATAAAAAGTTGACTCAAGAAGTATCGAGCTACGAAGTGGTGAACGTAATTATTTCCTATTTCTCTTTACTCAATGTTTTTTCTAAGTCGTTAAACTCCGCTATTTACTTGCATTTCTTGTTATTTTTGTCTTTCATAAGGCAGAATAATCTCTTGCAAAACCAACGATATATAATAATGCCAGGAAAAAAAAATAATCGTGGTTGAAATTGATAACATAACCAAAACATTCGCCGCAGAGTCGGGGCATTACGCGGGACCCCTTAGAGAGCCCCAGACTGATGTCGCAGTGGACGGAAAAACTTATTAAACTTTTCGGGCGTGAAAGGGTTAAGTGACTTTTCTTAATTTTATGGATCGACAACATACAATTTTTTATAGCCAAGGAAAGATCTGGGCGTGAAGGGGTTAAGACAAAATCTAATAGTGTGGTACGTGTCCATGCTATATTGGGTAAGTGAAAAATAATGTGATATATACAACTAAGGAAAAAATTGTTTCCTCTTGATCATCCCAATTAAATTTCTAGGGTGAAGAATATTTATATCTATTACTATATCTACAATGATAACATACAGCTACTTTATAGCTTAACACCTCTGATGGAAATAAAAGATACAAATAAGCCTTTCATTAAGAAGTGCAATATTGGTTAGAAATCTGGGACTATCTCAAGTTGTGCCCAGTAAAGTGGATTAAAGCATTCATGAGCTCCACCTTTAATTCATGAGCTCCACCTTTAATTCATGAGCTCCCCCTTTAATTCATAAGCTCCACCTTTAATTCATGAGCTCCACCTTTAATTCATGAGCTCCACCTTTAATTCATGAGCTCCCCCTTTAATTCATGAGCTCCCCCTTTAATTCATGAGCCCTTATTCATGAGCTCCACCTTTAATTCATGAGCTCCACCTTTAATTCATGAGCTCCACCTTTAATTCATGAGCTCCCCCTTTAATTCATGAGCTCCACCTTTAATTCATGAGCTCCACCTTTAATTCATGAGCTCCACCTTTAATTACAGCTTTACCGTCAATAACACTATAGTCGCCACTGCACTAATGTCGCCAGGCAAATTTTATAGGCAAATCTTATAAATTTTAGCATCACTACAGACTTGTACGTGCCACTGAAGACACATACATAACATAAACTACACACTGTGCATGACTCTTTAGTGGCACGTACAAATCTGTAGTGATGCTAAAATTTGTAATATATGGCGCCTGGCGACATTAGTGCAGTGGCGACTATCGTGTTATTGGCGGGGCATGTTGCCTCAAAACTATCATAACATTGCAAAACCTTGTACACATTTTGAGTGCAATGCAATAGTATAGCTCTTCATTCTCCAACATAAGTAGAAGCCATATCAGTATCGATTATCTACATCTTTCTAATGGGCTAAGCACATACTAGCTATTTACAGCTTTGCATGAGTTGAAAAGCAAGTCAATCTTTTTATGAATGGTAAGATACTAATGAATTATAGTCTATTTTATTTAATATGGTCAAAATGGAACAAGTAGGCCACACTCCCTGCCTTCCCCCCCTTTTCTACGGGGCAGCTGATTGGTGCACTCAATGTTCAACGTGTGTACAGATTACTCGTATCATCACCACTACATAACAGGACGTGACCACTAGGCATTTTGACCATATTAAATAAAATAGACTATATACATCTATTGACAGCAAACACCACCACAAAACTTACAGCATCCTGATCTTCCTGTAAGACTCTCTGTTCCTCCTCGTCCATGTCATTTGTGGGTTGAAGGCAGAAGTCACTGAGGTCTGACAGGTCTGAGGACACACCACTGCTGCTGGCCGTGGCCGGAGCTGAGCCTTCACTTGTTGCCCCTTGACTGGCGCTATGCTCCCTGCTAGTACAAGGGAAAGCATGAGTGCGGACCGTGCCATGGACTGACGTGCCCTGCCCTACCATTTCACGTCTATGCAGGGTCCAAGAAAAGTACACCTATAAAAGAAAATATGACTCATAAACCCCTGATTGATTGATTTAATGCCAAAAAGAGGGAAATGTGCCAGACATCAGAGCAGGGTTGTTGATTTTTTTTATTTAAAAAAAAAAAAAAAAAAAAAAAATCTGATTAATTTAATTTAAATCGGATTTATTTAATTTAAATCGATTTATTTTATTTTTATTAATTAGATGTTCTACATGAAATCTAACTACTAAAGGATATTATTTAGCATACTTATAACTAAAGAGATAGGAAAAGTGAATAAAAAATGCATATAACATGAAATACAGATGAATTTACATATTTTCTATTTCTGTGATGGACGTTTTCACATCAATAGGCCTAGGTCTATAAGCGCGTTTTTGTGAAGTTTGCCAGGCCAGCCTAGACCGGTCTAGGCTGGCCCAGGGTGTACTGATGCTCGCGAAAACACATCCAGACTGGCCGTCCCATTCGTGGTTCCTATTGGCGGGGGGATCGTGTGGGCGGTCTTTACCGTCATGCAAGCTTTAACCCCCCCCCCCCCCAAGACACACCAAATGGTTATTAATTTGACCTCCGGTAATAGCCTCCTAGCTGGCATATGCAAGGTCATCATTCTGTCTGTGATGAGAGTCGGCTACACAAAATATTGCCTGATTTTGCTATATCATACTGTTCGGCCTAATTTTTCAGTAATCCTTGCTACTTGACTTCCCAATGGGAAGTCAATCGGATTCAAAGGGATTTTTGTTGTAGTAATAATTACTTCGGCGGTTAAACAAGAAAATTATATATTTTGTTTGATAAATAATTAATTAATCATAATGCACATTAAACTTTGGTTAATATCACTTTGGCTTTTTATAAACAAAAGTAACATGCACATTCAACTTTTGGTTATAGTAGTGTGGCTTTTTGTACAGTACAACAACAAAAAAAAATATATAATTGAGAAAAAAATATTTCTGCTGTGAAAACAGCCACATGGCAATTTGGTATCTAAAAGTGCCACAGTGGATTCCCCGCACCACTCATTGTGTCTCATTATGATATAATTATACTACAATGATAAAATTGGTGTTCATAAAGCCCATTTGCTTAATTTTCCTTCTATCCCCTATCGTTTTCAAATAATGATAAGGTTATGATTTAAATCAGTGATTTAAAAAAAAAATTAATTTGATTTAAATCAATGATTAAAATCAACTTGATTTAAATCAAACAACCCTGCATCAGAGGTCATATGGCACTATGGCAAAGCATGAAAAAGGGGAGGGGTTATAAAGAAAGTGAAACAGTGAATTATCATAAACCCCTGAGCCTGATGAACTCTTCTTACGCCTCCATAGGGTTGGTACAAAACCTGTATCAGTAAACTTTCTCTATAAAATATAAGTTTTCAAAAGTTTGCAGTTTATCCCTGCATGTCTGCTGGTGAGTTTATATAGGATGCTTATGCTCTGTTTCCAGATACGTACAGCTTTGAATGACATTTTGTTTTGAGATAAGTACAACAACTGATTTCAAAGTTATTTACCTGCATGAATAAGTCAAGAGAGAGGTGCCATTCAAATTATGTGGTGTTGGCTGTGACCAAAGACTCACAGATGCCATAAACATAGAAAAGTTTCAGGAGTGTGGTTGATGGAGGCAACCAATCATTATACTATTTAACCCACAAATAACTGTCTGCCTCCACAGTGCTCAGTAGGGACACCATTCTATGAAACTTGACTGTCATTTTGAGATGGCAGCCAAAAAGTTTTTAAGATATGCAAAATCCTAAAGCCTTGTACGACGGCCTCTCTTGTTGAATAAAGCACCATTACGAGGGAGTCTAAACAGTTGTGATCAGTAATATCCAGCCCATATCCTTTTCTCCTTTCTTTTAAATGATTGGAATGGACTCAGTCGTCAGGTAGTTAGTGTGGAGTCAATAGGGAGCTTTAAAAGGAGGCTGGATAATTTATGGATGGGGATGAAAGGTGGATGTGGGTAGTGTTAAGTAACAGGAACTATCACGTGTAAGTCTCGCGGCCTCTTGTAGCTTCCTTATTTTTCTTAAATAAAGTGTCAGGAAGGGGAATGCAGCAGCAGGGGTACACTGGATCTTTACATAATGACAGCACTGACTGGGCAGCAGAATCTTCAGGACACCAACCCCCTTTCCCTTGGACATCATCACACATGAGAAAAAAAGTAACATCACAAAGAAATAGATAAAACAGTAATTGTTCATAAACTTTAATAATACAACGGACACTTTGAAAACTGAACACTTTACCTCCTTTCTTTGCGTGATAACAGAGCCACATTATCACTGCCGGTGTTGATGCCAAGGTATGCCGCCTCTCTCTCCACCTGGCGCAATTCTCGAACCTGTCTTACAGTATCCTTCTCTCGTTCCTGCAAGCGCAATAGAAATTAAACTTTGCAATACTCTTAAATCATGAAAGGACATTGCATAAAATGGTTAACGAACATGCAATTAATCTACCCCTCCCCTTAAAAAAGGCTGGGAAACTACAATAAAATACAAGGAAACATAAGCAACAATTCTTCAAAATTCACAATACTAATCACATTCATTGACAATTTTATGATCAATGAAAAAAAATGGTAACAGGCTCCCATGACTTGTTAAATTTGATGCTTAACTGACAATTGATTGATTGTAATGCCAAAAAAAGGGGGAAATGTGCCCGACATCAGAGGTCATATAGCACTATGGCAAAGCATAAAAAAAAGAGGGGTTATAGAGAAAGAGTGAAACGGTGAGGGAAGGGGAGAGGAACGGATTGTAACAGCAGGATGGTTAGATTAAATGAAGGATGTGTATTTTTTGGAGAAAAGAGATTAAACTACTCAGGGAGAAGGAGGGGGATACTGGGATTTTAAATTTGATGATGTAGATTTGATGCTTACCAGGCAAACATTTTCCAAACCAACTCACAAACTGACCATTATACTGCGTGCATACATCATGTCTTCTTCCTCTTGTTGGTGCTTTTTCTCCAGCTCCTTTACATTGAGTTGCAGTGACAAATTGGCTGCCAAGTCTGCATCTCGAGCTTCCCTGAGTAACAGTGCACAAATCACTCATCCCACATCAAACTCCCAAGCACATGTAATACTTACCAGAACGAAAATGTTGGTCCCATCAATGTAAAGAGTAAGTAGCTTTGTGACAATGGCTTCAGTCACACACACAGTATACCAAAGACACAAACACACACATGAAAAAGCAACAATCACAGAGCATTTGTAAGTGTTCCTAAATTGTACTACCATGCATCTGGATTTGCCCAGACATACAATTTTCTTTTATTACAAAACTTGGGTTTGGGAGGAATTTACTGATGGATCAAGTGTCAGGAACTGCAGTTTTCATATATTGTCTCATTTAAAGATGCTAAAAATCTATATTATTTTATTATCTACCATTCTTTGCCTTTAAGTCACACAAGCTGGCCTTATACCTATAAGAATTCTGAATATAGTCTGGGTTTTTTTATGAGGCAAAAAATCCTGACCCCTTGCTGCTTACTGACTGATATTTGATGCCAGGAAAAGGGAATAGTACAGTTCTTCTTAATTTCAGTTGTATTTTGATCATAGTTAGCCTTGACTGTAAGTAGCACATAAGGCAGGCAGGCAACAGCAACACAGCTCCTTGAATCACACAGTTCATCACTCAAAAGAGAATACTTTCCCACAAATCATCTTATGACATGGAAAGCGTTCCATATCTGTATTTACAAGTGAATAAATAAGCATACATTTCAGACATTTCCATTAGCCATACATGACTTGTTCACAAAAAATGCCACCACACCACGTCATAATCTTCAAGATTAATAGACATACTATCTATTCTAAAAGATAGTATGATACATAAAATAAAATAAATAGTAAAATACTATTTAAAAGTCTATAGATCTTGATAATCTTACCCCTTCACGCCCAGATCTTTCCTTTGCTATATAAAATTGTTTGTTGTTAGCCATAAAATTACGAAACGTAATTTAATATACCAAATTAGTTAGAGGACAAAGATAGTAAACAGGTCACATCTATAAAATATTGCTTATATTCATTAAAATTGTCTTATGGTAGTCAAATAACAATGGAAATTACGTTCTGGGCGTGAAGGGGAAATGTTAGTTAATGCAAAGCTCCCTCATCCTTATGACCGGAGGAACACTGGTTGGGTACTCACTGGCGGGCCAAGGAGAGCTCAAAGGCGGTCTGGGCCATGGCAGCCTCATGGTCCTCCCGGATCTGTTCCTCCCGTGCCCTTGGGGTGTCCTGCCGCAGCAACTGGTTCCTCTCACGATTGGTCAAAAGGTGGGTCTGATCTGAAATAAAAACATAAGAAAATAAGGAAGCTACAAGAGGCCGTGAGACCTACACGAGGTAGTTCCTGTTACTTAACACTACCTACATCCACCTTTCATTCCCATCTATTAAATGGTCTAGCCTCCTTTTAAAGCTCCCTATTGACTCCGCACTAACTACCTGATGACTGAGTCCATTCCAATCATTTACCACCCTATTTGTGAACCAGTTTCTCCCGATTTCCTTTTTAAATCTACGCTTTTCCAGTTTGTTTCTCCTGTTTGTTCAATTAGTCTTACAGTATCGAAATATTAAGTGGTTTTTTTCGACACAGTTAAGCTTATGAACATTTCAAGACCAATGAAGAATGCACTTATTTCTGCTTTTGCATGAAGACAATTATATGTCATACAGGTACAGAAAACCTTGTAGAACATTAGAATTAATAGGATAACACGGTCATTTAAGAAGGTCCACTCAAGACAAACTATTACATTTACAAACTTTTTAATACAAAACACTTTTTCCCAAACACGTGGAGTGGAGTGGCAATCATTTTCTTCATGTCAAGGAACCATAACAAGTCTGCCAGCCATGTTATGGCAGAACACGGGGTGTGAAGAAAGGGGGGGAAAGAAGAAAAAGAGAGAAAGAGAGAGAAAGAAAAAAAATCGGCCCTTGGGAATCCCAACACACTAAATATTGTGTACCAAAACATGTCACCAGCTGAACAATAACAAATTAGTAGAAAAAAACCCCAGATCCAGTCCTTACATTCTTCATTCTGCAGCCGGTGCGCCAGCGCTTGGTCCTCATGCATCAGCCACTCTCGACACACTGCAATGCAGGTTCAAAGCTTCATTAAAATTGTAAGTGAACACAAGATATCTGTATGATTCAACCTGTAAAGCACTAACAATCAATCCTAACTTAATGATTATTAAAATCTGCCCAGATCCCCAGAACCTGGGGCATCATCCCCTGGTGCAGTGCCTCCTGATGTGAAGAATGCAGCCCCATAGGGTCATTACAGGTTTCCCTTGGATCACAAACATACAAATATTCACTTGTTAAACTTGGGGTATTATTTTACGACAGCACCAAACTTCCCTACATAATTGGGAGTATGGTTTTTGTTTACCTTATTGTATTCTAAGAGACATTTTCTCTTTGAGCTTTCCGTCGCAAATCAAGTTTCGGAGATATAGAACATTTTAAGTGGGAGGAGGAATACGTCTCCTTGTATACAAAATGCCTCCCTCTTCCTCTTCTTGTGACCTGCATCGCTTTTGTTTGGTATTTTATTAAACTTTTTTATTATTGGACCCAGTTAGGAGGTTAAAGGTAAGGTAAGGTAAGGTAAGGTAAGGTAAGGTAAGGTAAGGTAAGGTTAGGTTAGGTAGGTTAGGTAAGGTTCAGGTTAGGTTAGGTTAGGTTAGGTTAGGTAAGGTTAGGTAAGGTAGCCACGGGTGCGCCTCCGAAACAAAAGCGACGCAGGTCACAAGAAGAGGAAGAGGGAGGCATTTTGTAAACAAGGAGACTTATTCTTCCTCCCACCTAAAATGTTCATATCTCTTAAACTATTGATTTGCGACGGAAAGCTCAAGGAGAAAATGTCTCTTAGAATACAATAAGGTAAACAAAAACAATGCTCCCTATTGTGTAGGGAAGTTTGGTGCTGTCGTAAAAATTTACCAAACTTGGCATTAAGCCACAGGCAACAGGCAATATTCTGTCGAGAGATGATAATATAAAATACTTTGATCCTATCTAGACACTTTGCAAGTACCAACTACAAGGTTATTGACTATACAAAGCGCCACCACGCCAGGACGAACTTGGTGGACTCGAACCGCTGACCGAATGCAGGGAGTCTGCACACGAATCCGTGACTACCAACCGCGCCACCCTGGCGGGTGTCGAGAGATGAAACACATGTTTATCTTCATTGCATACATAAATAATGTTTGAGATAAAATCATTGGCTGTCAAACTATTTTCGAGAACGAGAGTTCTTTGGTGTTTCGATGAGAATTTCGGTCGACGACGAGTTCCATAACACTGGGGAACAATTTGAAGAAAAAAAATTGTTGAGTTAGATTTTTGAGCTTATTTAGACTAAAATTGGCATGTTGATTCCAAATCTGTAGTCTGTTTTTTTCTAGCACGTCAAGTTTTTTCTCCACAGCTTACCCTCCAGATAAGCAAAATTCCACTTGTGAGCTGTAGTAAAACTTCTACACAATGGCAATTTGTTTGGCGCAGTCCCTATTGGGCATTCGGTCTGTCTTCGTGAAGAATATGGAGATGTAAAGAGAGTCATTGAGTTATTGCAATATGACAAACACAATTGGATCATCTGTGTTGACCTTAAAATGGTGTCCTTCCTTCTTGGTCAACAACGTGGATACACAAAGTATCCCTGCTTTCTCTGTATGTGGGATAGCAGAGCTCGAGAGAAGCATTGGGTTCAGACGAATTGGCCTCCGAGATCTGATCTTAAACCTGGAGATCCTAACATTGTACATGAGCCACTTGTTGACAGGAAGAAAATAATATTCCCACCTCTGCACATAAAACTAGGTCTCATGAAACAATTTGTAAAAGCATTGTCAACTGATGGCGACTGTTTGAAGTACATCATCTTGGCATTTCCTGGACTGTCAATTGAAAAAATCAAGGCCGGTGTGTTTGATGGTCCACAAATTTGACAGCTCATCAAAGATGAACATTTCAACGGTACTATGTCAGATCTTGAAAAGAATGCTTGGCTATCATTCAAAGACGTCGTCAAGAACTTTCTTGGAAATACACGTGCAAGTAATTACACAGAAATTGTTCAGAAACTATTGGAGAGCTACAAAGTGCTTGGTTGCAACATGAGTATTAAAGTACATTTTTTGCATAGCCATCTTGCCAACTTTCCGGAAAATCTTGGTGCTGCTAGCGACGAGCAAGGTGAACGATTTCACCAAGATTTGAAGGTTATGGAAGAACGTTACCAGGGTAGATGGGATGTGCATATGATGGCTGACTATTGTTGGAGCATCAAACGCGATAGTCCTCAAGTTGAACACTCCAGACAAAGCTACAAACGTAAATTTTTACCTTAACCTGCACACAATTATAGCCTTATCCTTTCTAAAAACATGATAATGTTAAATAAACATTCTATTCATGCCTATTTCTTTCATTTTTCATTGTATGTTAACATTTGCAACTTTTTATAAAATAAGCACTGTTACTGTTATGTACAGTATTTTTCATATTTTTTAAGAAAACGAAAATCCTACAGTTCAAAAACTTGACGTGATAGAGAAAAACTGAGATCAGTTTTGGATTCAGCACCCAAAAATTACTTAATAACAAGTGTCAGACCTAACTCAACAAAAATTTGTTCCCCAGTGTAATCCAAGCCCAGCAGGTGATGTGCGGGGGTTAGTCTCCCTTACCAGATAGGCCAGAGATCCACGCCCTCCTCTGGGCCGATACATAGGTGTTTGCAGGGCAGCGAAAATAAGTGAATTTCCGAACAAGTCATCAGATCATTGCCAAAGAAAAATACCTGAAAATCTGTCCGTAAAAAATATAGTCGTCCTCAACAAGACATAATAAGGTACTGACATTAATACCTACATAGCTAGTTTATAAGAAATGCTAAACACAGGGGACACGAGACACCACCCAGGTAACTCATGTATTAAGAGCAAGCGTTGACCTGCTGCTCGGATACCAATGAAAACAAGAGTGTTCCAGATCGCCAGCCAGACCTCACACTCACCCTCTGTCACTCTTCCCCGCTGTGGCAGGTCGTCTGGGGTGTTGCCGTCTGCCATGGCATGCACTTGAAACTCCGCCATTGTAATACTCTATAAGTTGCTCAGGGGCTTGAGTACTCCCCTGGAAAGGCTTGAAATCCACGATAGTAATGAGGAGTCTGGCGTGCTCCCAATACACTTCCTCCGCCCTGTTTGACTCCGTGGAGCCATCTCGATGTACGGACAGTCGCGGTCTTTTGTTTATTTATCGTATTTATCTCACGTATTTGTACTATATACATGGACTGAATTATTTGTACTATTAACTATTGATCTGAATGTGGTGAAATAATGGTAAATTGCAGTGTTTTCAGTCTAGGCCACAAACCAGGAGTAAACAGGGCTGTGTTTCGTAGTACGCACGCAGACCATTCATGTGTGACGTCATGGTGTGTATGGATGACGTCATTCTCGTACAGCCTTCTCCCCAACGTCATTGTGTGACATTCTCGTACAGCCCAAGGCCAAAAAAGGGCCCTTTCTTGGCCTTGGTACAGGCCAATATGCGCCCATATGCACCTCCGTGGTGTAGTGGCTAGCGCGCCTAGCTACAAATCCGCGGGCCCTGCTTCGAATCCCGGCCAGTTGGTGTGCAGCAATAGCTGTTCACCATATCCTTTCGGGGTTGGTCGATAAATGGGTAGCCTACCTGGGGAAACCTGGGGAAGGTCATTGTGGTAACCCGGATGTCACACTATAGCCCTGTGTCCCGGGGTAGCGGGTCACCCACCACGTACAAGCCCTGAGGGAGCCAGCCGGAAAATAGGCTTTGAACCGGATGAAAACCGCGGTTTAGCTCCCCACCTGGAAAGAAGAAGAAGAAGGCTCAATTAAGGGCTTATGTGACAAGAGATGAGCAAAGAGGCCACGTGCAGCTTAGCGTATGCCAAGATTAATATACTTTTAATCATAGTGTCTATTAATCTTGGCGTATGCCATCTTTACTCTTTACCTTTTCCCAAACGTCATTGTGTACATTCATGACGTCATTCTCGCAGCCTTCAACGATTCATATTTTTTTTCCTTTTGACATTTGAGCCTATAAAAATAAAATAGTTAGCGCTTTTGGGCTTAATTAATTTTCTTTCTTTTTTTCTTCCATTCGCCGTAGAGGGCTAAGGGGGTTTGGCTCTGTATGTTCCTACTGGAGGGCTGTGGTGGTGCAGGCTTTTTTCTCAAGCCACAGGGGCGGCTAGGTTGTAACTTCGTGGCGCCGCGTAGAGTTGCACCTGCCCCGTGGGGCAAAGCGGGGCGATCCTTATAACCCTACCGCGTGTGTCTTGCAATGCCCCAGGCGAGAAGCCACAAGGTCAGATGCGATGCAGGGTTTTCGTGGCGCCGTAGAGTTGCACCTGTCCCGCGGGACAATTGCAGCCTGCAGAGAGCCTCGGGGCGCGGCGTCTCTGGAAGCCTTGGTGCAGCCAGGGTCATGGATAATTTCTATGACCCTGGGTGAAGCTACGGGAGCAAGGGTAAATGCCGACACTCACGAAGGAACACGAAGGTATGTTTCGCTCTTTTCACTAATACACTAGTCTCGAAGGCACTGAACAGTTCTCAACCACAACGCAAGGCGCGCATGCCCGGGATCGTGTCTCGATCGACGCATATTGTCCTTCCGCCCCCTGCATAGGATCTTCGTGGGCAGGGCCCTTCGTCTGCAGCTGGGTCTGCAGCTGGGGTCAGTGGTGCTAACGCTCACGAGGACCCTCGTTATGTAGTATACAACCAATTAGAAACTCCGGGGACAGGGTTAACCCAAAGACTACTGTTTACAGTACTGTATACAGTAGTCTTTGGTTAACCCCTTAATTTACGCCCAGATCTTTCCTTTGCTATAAAAAATCGTATGTTGTCGTGCCATTAACCTACGAAAAGTAACTGAATATACCAAATTAGTTAGTCGACAATGATACTAAACAGGTCATATCTATAAAATATTGCTTATATTAACTAAAAATAGTTTAATGGTAACCAAATTACTATGGAAATTACGCTCTGGGTCTCAAGGGGTTAATTATCTGTCACATGTTGATAAGGGTGAACTCGTCCTCAAGCGTGGGCGTTAGTTATCCTGCAGAGGGCAGAGGTTATCAGGTCATGTTTGTTAGTTAAACAGCTGAGGTAACATAAGAAAATAAGGAAGCTACAAGAGGCCGTGAGACCTACACGTGGTAGTTCCTGTTACTTAACACTACCTATACATATCCACCTTTCATCCCCATCCATGAAATTATCTAGCCTCCTTTTAAAGCTCCCTAATGACTCCGCACTAACTACCTGTTAACTCCTATCTTGGAACACATGAACAGAGTAATGTTATTCATGTGTGATAATCTGCAATTTTGTTTCCCTCATATATGTACACACACACACACACACACACACACACACACACACACACACACACACACACACACACACACACACACACACACACACACACACACACACACATGCACACACACAGCACATATATAATCAGACATTCATACACTTGCAATGCAATATCTCATTAAAACAGGGCACAGGAACTACCACGTGTATATCTATAGGTCTCACGGCCTAATGTAGCTTCCTTATTTTCTTATGTTCTTATGTTCATTCTCTCTCTCTCAGAAAAAAATGGTTTGCAACGTATAGTTTGTGGACATGAACGAGTGTGGGCGTCGGTGGCACCATTCATGTGTCTGGCATCATGCAAACATACACACACAAACACACACACACATGCATACACACACACATACACACACACACACACGACCCACGCATCCAGCTAAAGCCTTGCTCGTCGCAACGCGCGGCCGTGTTCACCATCTTGCCATATCGATTTCGCTTGTTCACCACACACACACTGGGATGCTGGCTGCTTCCTTCCTGGGTGTTACAGAAGCGCTCATTGGAGGACAACCAGATATATCTATAGAACAATCTTTACTCTCCTTTTCATATGGAACTGGCAGGGCCGTTTAATTTCTTACAATATGCGAACTACGCGGTTGCACAGAACCCCGAAGCCACCAAGGGCCCCCAAGCTGCCATTATTTGCTTTTTTTTTTTTTTAGAATCTAGTCTCTTTCCTTATTAAAGAACACCAGATTAGTGTATTTGAATATCTAAGGCATGCCCCCGGACCACCTTAGAGGGCTTGGAATCCTTCCACCATAGTTTTACAAAATAGGGCCCCCAAACAGCATTTCGCATAGGCCCCAAAAAGGCTAGAAACGGCACTGGGAACTGGAAGACAACTCTCAAACTCACATAGGTCACAAATATAAAAAATAAATAAAACAGGGTCTCGGACTAATTGTGATAGATATATGAACCTGTATTCTACAATCCATTTTGATGATTTCGACTACAACAAAGCATAGTGATAATACTACTAACTACTCAAGAACAACTATATCCTAGTATCATACAACATTCGAGGATGTGTAGTACAGGAAAACTTTGCATCTGCCCTGGACACACACACACACACACGCACCAAATGTCAACAGGTTACGGTATCAAGCTTCTATGGTAAGTAGCGCCGGTTCTCTGTTTCCCACTTAAAATCACTTGCCCTAGAAATACGACAGAAAGTGGGAAACAAATGCCTACTGGTGGCGGGAGATGTGCGACACGCAGCGACAGTGCGAGTCTCGACCAGCAAACCGCGCCAGTCAGCGAGCAGCATCCGTTGAGTGAATACACGCCAAGCCAACCGCGCGACAAGGATTTTTTACCCACTCATCTTAGCAGTTTGCCGTATTCTTATGAGTATCAATTACTATCAGCCGAGCATTAGGGTCCCCCGCGAGAGTTACAGTGGTGGTTCCTGCCCGCGGTGGCGAGTCAAACGGCGGTCAACTGTTGAAGTGCCCCCAGGCGTTGCATCCCCTTTGCCCGCCGATCCTGTCACTCTCCCCTCGCACCCACTTCCCGCCTCTCCCCTCGCTCCCTCCTTGCTCGCTTCCCCGAACTCGTCCCACACATGCTCACATCCTCAACCACTACTGGGTCTCTTCAGGTCCTGCCCTGAAGTAACCATATCAGGGAAGAAGACATCCCCGCCGCTCGTCACCCAACGACCCCAACAGCTGATTTCTGTGGCACACCCCAACCTCTAGTCCTCTACCGCGCCGCCCCCTCCCCCTCCTCTCCGCTGTTCTCATTAATTGCCCCCTACCAGGCGCCCCTCGCTTCCCCACTCTGCTCCCCCCATCCCTTCACCGTGCTGCCTGCGTCGCCGCCCACGTGCCGCCCAGCCGCCCACCTGTTGAGTTTGGAGAGCCGGCGGCAGCGGTGGAGGTGGAGTCAGGCCGCTGTTGCAGACCGCCGATGCGACGCATGTGTGGCCGGCGATGTGCCGTGCCAGGCGGCGCACCTGCCAGGTAGGCCGCCGCCGCCATACAATGGCGTTATCTCTCTCTCTCTCTCTCTCTCTCTCTCTCTCTCTCTCTCTCTCTCTCTCTCTCTCTCTCTCTCGCCACATATACTTGGAAGAGTTAAGAGGAAGACATGATGAGAGCAAACAACCATGAGCTTATAATTAAAGGGACAAAAGCATTACGAGCTTTGCTGATATCCCTTTTACTTAACTTAGTGAATGCACAGACAAACAGACAGATGAAATGACTTACACAGATATACTTTTTTTTACTGACACACGTACACACTGCTCGTGTGGCTCAGTGGTAAGAGGTAAGAGCGTGGCATGCCACATGGTCCCATGTTCAATCACCGCTCAGGGGATTTTTCTCCGACAGATTGGGACAGTAATGTTTCCCTTAATCAAGGGATATTTATGCCATAAAATGATGTATATTATGACTATGAACCTCATCATTTGTGTTTTTACTTGTAATTATTTCATCTATATTTTTTCATACTGATGAAATAATATCATTGTAATCTCCGTCCTCTCAGCGTCTCCATAATTTTGAGAGGCGATCAGTAATGTGCGGCCGCCCACTCACTCACAAGGGATGGAGTGCGAGGAGTGACGAATGCATGCCACAACATAAATGACGGGCAGCACCTATGGCTTGAGAAGCGTGCACGCAGAATGGGAGAATGATCGTGGCCACGTAGCCTATACAGTATATGTACAATTAATACATAGCCTCCATATGAGAGTTACGGTGGAGATGATACACCTGTTCTTGGAGGGTGCGTGCGTGCGTGCGTGCCCCAGCCCACCACTTAGGTACTGTGCCTACACTTTGGACAAGACTAAACATACTTGACTTTGCCGAGACATCACATGATTTATGATCATAATTACTCTGAACAATTACTTCTATATACATAATGAAGCTGGTGACAGTGTGAAGCAGAGTCAGCAGAACCCAGTCCAACACCACTCTCCAATACCGCTCTCCTCTCCTGTAGGCCAGGCTATACCTTCACTACTACCAATACACCTTTCTTCTAAGTATTCATTAATATTATCTCACTGACATATAATATTAGCCTTGTAGCTATATACGGTCATATGTGTGTGCGTTCAGTGCATGGGTCTCTCTCTCTTTCTTCCCAGGCGGCAACAACTCATTACCTCAAAGACGTGATTCAAGAGAAGGAAGATTATGTTAAACAGTGAAAGATATTGATAGATGTCAGGTTTCGAGAGAGAGAGAGAGAGAGAGAGAGAGAGAGAGAGAGAGAGAGAGAGAGAGAGAGAGAGAGAGAGAGAGAGAGAGAGAGAGAGGAGAGAGAGAGAGAGAGAGAGAGAGAGAGAGAGAGAGAGAGAGAGAGAGAGAGAGAGGAAAAGAGAGAGAGAGAGAGAGAGAGAGAGAGAGAGAGAGAGAGAGAGAGAGAGAGAGAGAGAGAGAGAGAGAGAGAGAGAGAGAGAGAGAGAGAGAGAGAGAGAGAGAGAGAGAGAGAGAGAGAGAGAGAGAGAGAGAGAGAGAGAGAGAGAGAAGAGAGAGAGAGAGAGAGAGAGAGAGAGAGGAGAGAGAGAGAGAGAGAGAGAGAGAGAGAGAGAGAGAGGAGAGAGAGAGAGCACCTGTTGCGTGGCTCGGTGGAATCACTATGGCAACATCCAAAGCGCCACAAGGTTGTCACACAGAGAAATTTACTTTGAGCAGAATGTAGGTGAACCCACGCAGGTGAACAAGACCTTTGTCTATGTATTCATCTAGTTGTATTTTACAGGGCCAGAGCAGCACTCGTATGGCCCCGTCTCCATATCAACATTTTTATCATTCATCCTTAGTGCTTAGTTTTGGCCGAAGCCAGCACCCCGGAGAGCAGGTCACAAACCCCGGCTAACATCCGGTACCCATTCACTGCTGGGTGGACAGGGGCTCGGGTTTTAAGGAAACAGCCCATATGTTTCCGCTCCGCCCGGGGAGCCACACACACACACACACACACACTATGTGTGTGTGTGTGTGTGTGTGTCACCCCACCGACACCCACGGTCTTGCCCATGCGTATTGGACTCGCGATCGGCAGTTTCACCCTCCTAATAAAGAGCTTGAAGCTTGTAGTGACCGATCTTTGGGTAGTGCTGGGACCTCACACACCATACACACCTCATCACCTTGCTCAAGGGGGACAGTAACTGCCCACATTAGTCACTGAAAGATCCCTGGGAGCGAGCGGGAATCGAACCCGCGACCACAGAATGGTCAGACATGCTCTTAAACCACTAGACTAAGTAAACAGGTGTATGTGTGTGCAGAGCTGGGCACTAAATACATTGAATGTATTTAAATACTAAATACTAAATACATGGGAGAAATGTATTTAAATACTAAATACTAAATACATTTTACAAATGTATTTAAATACTAAATACTAAATACATCAATTGTATTTAGATACATTTGTAAATACATTTTAAATACACACAAATTTTAATATGTCCGAAAAAAATGAATTTCCTTAGGATTTCCTTAGATTTTGGGTTTCCTTAGAAATTTCCTTCTCAGGCCTAAATTTCCTTGAAATCAGGACATTTCCTTGTCAGTGGAAACACTGGTTCACTGTAACATCAGGGTTGTCAGATATCAGAGGTGGGCACGATACTTTTTTTTGGTAGTGCGATAACGATACTGCGATACTTTTTTCCCGCTAGTTCGATACGCGATACTCCGCTACTTTTTCGAATTTTCTTAAAACGATACGCGATACTGCGATACCAAAAATTTAGCTTTGCGATACTTTGCTACCTAAGAAAACACAGTATTAGCCAAAAAAAAAATCTATTTTACTTAAACTACAGTTTAGGCACATTAAAACATTGCAATATATATTATTTAAAATATAAAACACACACACACGCACACACACACAGCACAGTTCACTAGTCACTACTGCATCTCCTCACGCTCATCCTCCTCCTCCTTATCATCACCCTGGCCCTCCTCCTCCTTCTTGTCCAGCAGCACCCTCCCCAGGTTCCCCTTGAGGAAGACCAGCTGCTCAAAGTTGTAGGCAGTGAGGGCTGACCTCTTGGCCCTCAGGATGTCCCCGCCTGAGCTGAACAGCCTCTCCACTGCAGCTGAGCTGGGGAGAGGGGTGTTGTACTTTATAAAGAGGTCCACCCACGCCTCCCTGTGGACGCTGGGGAAGGCGGCCAAATCTATGTGCATTGCCGCTGAAAAACGTTTGTTTAAGGTCGTCTTTTAAAGTATCCCGGGAAATTTAAGCGATACTTGAGTTGCGATACTTATACTCCGCTACTTTGAATGCTTTGCGATACTGCGATGCTGCGATACTTTTTTGGCGGTGCGATTCCCAGTATCGCACTAAGGCCCAGTTGCAAGAAATGGACGTTTTCCATCGAGTACACGATAGTGAGTGGGGTGCCCGACCATCGTGATACTCCATTGATAAGTTTCATGAACGGCTGATTTTGCCCCCATCGGCATGATGTCCCGACGTCGGGAGCGAGGTGTACCAACCCATGCGATAAATAGAATGATAATATTTACTACTATAAATAAATTTACTCCTGTCATTTCTATCATGAATTATTCTTTTCTATAACATGAAAATAAAGTAATACTTGTATTAGCAATGCTGTTTTCAATAGTAAGAGGCGGTACAAAAAGATTTCAAAAGTTCTGAGGTTGGTTATTTGAGTTACCATGACAACGCCAGGCTGGCGTGCCAGCTGAACCTCCTCCTCATCTCTCTCTCTCTCTCTCTCTCTCATGGTTACAATTCATTTGCGTTTCTAGATGATTTTAGTCAGTAATGTTTAGCCATATTATTTATTATAATTTCGAAATGGTAACTGCATTCAATCGTACATTCAATCATAGTTTAAGTCTGTTCACTCCCAGCGGGAATACCGAGCGGGTATTAGTATATTGTTTAGGGCTGCAAGGATTCGTTGAGGAACCATATTGCCCTGGTGATGTCCTACGATGCGTTCACAGGCGTGATAGTTGATCAGTCTTCTTCAGGAAGACACAGGTAAGGTAGATGACAACGTATCGTTTTGAGGTGTGGATGGACTCCGCCCGCCTGCCCGCCCGCCCTATATCGCTCATCGGTCAATAGGTGGCGCGGACATCCACCCGCTTGTCTTAATTGAGTTCACGGCAACTGAACATTATGAATTAGCTGCCTTTTTGGCTTAGTAACCGCGTTGATTCTTCCCCAGAAATGTGTCACATATTGAATATGTTGATTATATTATTGATGTTCAATGGAAGTATTTAATAATATGTATTGCTCATCGATCATCTCGTCGGTAGGGGGTTACCGCCCGACGATTTTTGCCCGATGGGGCCCACGATGGGGATGAAATGGCGCTGTTCTTGAACCAGAGGTGTCGGGCATTTCCACGCCGGGACCCTATAGGGAGCACGATAAGACCTTCTTGCAACTGGGCCTAATCGCTCTCGCCCACCTCTGCCAGATATAGTTGGGCGGGTTTATGGCCAAATTAACTGATACAAAATTATTTACATTTTTATATTAAATGTATTTAAATACAATGTATTTAAATACTCAAAAAAGTATTTCAATACTGTATTTAAATACATGACAACCAATGTATTTATAAGTACATTTCTAAATACACATATGTATTTAAATACGTATTTACATACAATTGTATTTAAATACTGCCCAGCTGTGTGTGTGTGTGTGTGTGTGTGTGTGTGTGTGTGTGTGTGTGTGTGTGTGTGTGTGTGTGTGTGTGTGTGTGTGTGTGTGTGTGCGCGCGCGTGTTATGAAAGACAAGTGATGGACGCCACACCACAAAAGATGAATAGGCACAAGATATATAAAACTTGGTGCTACTATAGCGTGCGGTCTACCGGGATAGTTGTACTATAGCGTGCGGTCTACCGGGATAGTTGTACTATAGCGTGCGGTCTACCGGGATAGTTGTACTATAGCGTGCGGTCTACCGGGATAGTTGTACTATAGCGTGCGGTCTACCGGGATAGTTGTACTATAGCGTGCGGTCTACCGGGATAGTTGCACTATAGCGTGCGGTCTCCCGGGGATAGTTGTACTATAGCGTGCGGTCTACCGGGATAGTTGCACTATAGCGTGCGGTCTACCGGATAGTTGTACTATAGCGTGCGGTCTACCGGGATAGTTGCACTATAGCGTGCGGTCTACCGGGATAGTTGTACTATAGCGTGCGGTCTACCGGGATAGTTTGCACTATAGCGTGCGGTCTACCGGGATAGTTGTACTATAGCGTGCGGTCTACCGGGATAGTTGCACTATAGCGTGCGGTCTACCGGGATAGTTGTACTATAGCGTGCGGTCTACCGGGATAGTTGCACTATAGCGTGCGGTCTACCGGGATAGTTGCACTATAGCGTGCGGTCTACCGGGATAGTTGCACTATAGCGTGCGGTCTACCGGGATAGTTGTACTATAGCGTGCGGTCTACCGGGGATAGTTGCACTATAGTGTGCGGTTCTACCGGGATAGTTTGCACTATAGCGTGCGGTCTACCGGGATAGTTGTACTATAGCGTGCGGTCTACCGGGATAGTTTGTACTATAGCGTGCGGTCTACCGGGATAGTTGTACTATAGCGTGCGGTCTACCGGGATAGTTGCACTATAGCGTGCGGTCTACCGGGATAGTTGCACTATAGCGTGCGGTCTACCGGATAGTTGTACTATAGCGTGCGGTCTACCGGGATAGTTGCACTATAGCGTGCGGTCTACCGGGATAGTTTGTACTATAGCGTGCGGTCTACCGGGATAGTTTGCACTATAGCGTGCGGTCTACCGGGATAGTTGCACTATAGCGTGCGGTCTACTGGGATAGTTGCACTATAGCGTGCGGTCTACCGGATAGTTGCACTATAGCGTGCGGTCTACCGGATAGTTGCACTATAGCGTGCGGTCTACCGGATAGTTGCACTATAGCGTGCGGTCTACCGGATAGTTTGCACTATAGCGTGCGGTCTACCGGGATAGTTGTACTATAGCGTGCGGTCTACCGGGATAGTTGCACTATAGCGTGCGGTCTACCGGATAGTTGCACTATAGCGTGCGGTCTACCGGTATAGTTGCACTATAGCGTGCGGTCTACCGGGATAGTTGTACTATAGCGTGCGGTCTACCGGGATAGTTGCACTATAGCGTGCGGTCTACCGGATAGTTGCACTATAGCGTGCGGTCTACCGGGATAGTTGCACTATAGCGTGCGGTCTACCGGGATAGTTGCACTATAGCGTGCGGTCTACCGGGATAGTTGCACTATAGCGTGCGGTCTACCGGGATAGTTGCACTATAGCGTGCGGTCTACCGGGATAGTTGCACTATAGCGTGCGGTCTACCGGGATAGTTGCACTATAGCGTGCGGTCTACCGGGATAGTTGCACTATAGCGTGCGGTCTACCGGGATAGTTGCACTATAGCGTGCGGTCTACCGGGATAGTTGCACTATAGCGTGCGGTCTACCGGGATAGTTGCACTATAGCGTGCGGTCCTACCGGGATAGTTGCACTATAGCGTGCGGTCTACCGGGATAGTTGCACTATAGCGTGCGGTCTACCGGGATATTTGCACTATAGCGTGCGGTCTACCGGGATAGTTGCACTATAGCGTGCGGTCTACCGGGATAGTTGCACTATAGCGTGCGGTCTACCGGGATAGTTGCACTATAGCGTGCGGTCTACCGGGATAGTTGCACTATAGCGCGCGGTCTACCGGGATAGTTGCACTATAGCGTGCGGTCTACCGGGATAGTTGCACTATAGCGTGCGGTCTACCGGGATAGTTGCACTATAGCGTGCGGTCTACCGGGATATTTTGCACTATAGCGTGCGGTCTACCGGGATAGTTTGCACTATAGCGTGCGGTCTACCGGGATAGTTGCACTATAGCGTGCGGTCTACCGTGATAGTTGCACTATAGCGTGCGGTCTAACCAGATAGTTGTACTATAGCGTGCGGTCTACCGGGATAGTTGCACTATAGCGTGCGGTCTACCAGGATAGTTGTACTATAGCGTGCGGTCTACCGGGATAGTTGCACTATAGCGTGCGGTCTACCGGGATAGTTGTACTATAGCGTGCGGTCTACCGGGATATTTGCACTATAGCGTGCGGTCTACCGGGATAGTTGTACTATAGCGTGCGGTCTACCGGGATATTTGCACTATAGCGTGCGGTCTACCGGGATAGATGTACAATAGCGTACGGTCTACCGGGATATTTGCACTATAGCGTGCGGTCTACCGGGATATTTGTACTATAGCGTGCGGTCTACCGGGATATTTGTACTATAGCGTGCGGTCTACCGGGATATTTGCACTATAGCGTGCGGTCTACCGGGATATTTGTACTATAGCGTGCGGTCTACCGGGATATTTGCACTATAGCGTGCGGTCTACCGGGGATATTTGCACTATAGCGTGCGGTCTACCGGGATAGTTGTACTATAGCGTGCGGTCTACCGGATATTTGCACTATAGCGTGCGGTCTACCGGGATATTTGCACTATAGCGTGCGGTCTACCGGGATATTTGCACTATAGCGTGCGGTCTACCGGGATATTTGCACTATAGCGTGCGGTCTACCGGGATATTTGCACTATAGCGTGCGATCTACCGGGATATTTGCACTATAGCGTGCGGTCTACCGGGATAGTTGTACTATAGCGTGCGGTCTACCGGGATATTTGCACTATAGCGTGCGGTCTACCGGGATATTTGCACTATAGCGTGCGGTCTACCGGGATAGTTGTACTATAGCGTGGGGTCTACCGAGATAGTTGCACTATAGCGTGCGGTCTACCGGGATATTTGCACTATAGCGTGCGGTCTACCGGGATATTTGCACTATAGCGTGCGGTCTACCGGGATATTTGTAGTATAGCGTGCGGTCTACCGGGATAGTTGCACTATAGCATGCGGTCTACCGGGATATTTGCACTATAGCGTGCGGTCTACCGGGATATTTGCACTATAGCGTGCGGTCTACCGGGATATTTGCACTATAGGGTGCGGTCTACCGGGATATTTGTAGTATAGCGTGCGGTCTACTGGGATATTTGCACTATAGCGTGCGGTCTACCGGGATAGTTGCACTATAGTGTGCGGTCTACCGGGATATTTGTACTATAGCGTGCGGTCTACCGGGATAGTTGTACTATAGCGTGCGGTCTACCGGGATAGTTGCACTATACCGTGCGGTCTACCGGGATAGTTGTACTATAGCGTGCGGTCTACCGGGATAGTTGCACTATAGCGTGCGGTCTACCGGTATAGTTGCACTATAGCGTGCGGTCTACCGGGATAGTTGCACTATAGCGTGCGGTCTACCGGGATAGTTGTACTATAGCGTGCGGTCTACCGGGATATTTGCACTATAGCGTGCGGTCTACCGGGATAGTTGTACTATAGCGTGCGGTCTACCGGGATAGTTGTACTATAGCGTGCGGTCTACCGGGATATTTGCACTATAGCGTGCGGTCTACCGGGATAGTTGCACTATAGCGTGCGGTCTACCGGGATAGTTGTCAGTGGCTCAGTGGCTTGTGTGGCGCCCTGGGCAAACCTTTACTTTTTTATTAAGATATTAGGAACTACAAAATTACTTATTATTTATTATTAATATTTATTATTGTTATTACTAGCAAAAGTTACCCGTAATAAGTATGCTGCTCTGAAAGACAATCCGAATGGCTTTGTACACGTAGCACCGTGTTTATGAATCTCTCTCTCTTCTTCCATCTTCCTCGAGGCAGAGAGAGAGAGGGGGGGGGGCGGCGGAAGGTAAAAATCAGAAACACAAAAGTGTCTCCTGTGCCAGGTAGGCCTATGCCCCAGGGTGCAACCCCCCCCCCCCCCCCAATTTTCTGAACTATGAAGAAATTGGATCAACCTGGCCTAATATAGCTTACAGCCATCTCAAGGATGACTAACCTTTCCTGAAAGTTCGGGTGAAATTGGGACAGTAGGGCGGAGCCTTGGCTGTGGGCCTACACATGGACAGACGGACAGACGGTGAATGATAGCAAAGACCCTCTATGTGGTAAAGAATCTTTGATTATAGTAAGACTTATAGTAAGATTTAATATTTTTTTCTTTTTCTTCGACTTTTTCATCGTGACTTATTTTGTCTTAGTGATATTTTTACAAAATTAATTTAGAAATAATAACAAATTATTAAATATATATATTATAAAATTAAAAATAATTAAACAGAACTATTAAACATTTTGACGAATGGAAACACCCTAGATATACAACGAGGTGTCGGGAATTCCTGGCAACAAACAAACATGCAGTGTCAGCCTTGGCCATGATAAGAAAAGTACAAGAAAAATAACCAGATTTAAGAAAAGAGATCAAAGACACATGAGATAGTAACTATTGTCACCACCTGAGTAGTGGAGACACCCGGGAATGGGTCACAAGGCGTGGCGTGCCAGGCGTTCGGAGGTCACCGTGTTGGGTCACCGTGTTGAGTCACAGCGTGAACCACGGGTCACGGCGGGGAGGACATCAAGGAGGGAGTCATGACGTGATCATCAGCGAGCTCCTCACTTCTTGGCCGCCGCATAGGCGCTATACTGTTGCCTGTACAGCTTCAGTAGCCGCTGTAGCCGCCGCCGCTCCGCCGCCTGCAGGTGTGCCTTGAGGCAGGCCTCCACGGCGGCCACCTCGGCGGGAGGCCCCGTGATCCTTACTTGGCGTGACTCTGTGTTGGTAGCGGGGGGCACCGACACCCTCACACCGGGGTACTCCTGTGCCAGCCTGATCAGGGCCTCGCCCCCGGGGCCCACCACGTGGCGCCGCATGTCAGGGGCCACGTCAAGAACCACCTTTGTTCTGGCCGCCTTACGACGCTCGGCTGCCTCACGCAGCTGTGCCTCGACAGCCTCCAGGCGGCCGGTGATGTCCTTGGCGGCGGCGGCCACCTGACTCTTAAGGCCTGTGAGGGTGACATGGTTTGAGGTGCGATCCTGGGACAGGGGCACCGTCACACGCACGCTGGGGTAGTCCTGTCTCAGCTTTTGGACAGTGTTCCCCCGCGGGCCGATGACGTGCTGCCGTCTGCCCGGCGGCACCGTCAGCAACACCGTCACCGTGTCTTCCTTCCAGGAGTTGCGCACCTGTACTTGGGAGTTGTCCTTTGGCACTGCTTGTCGCCGGCCCTTAACGCGTTTCTTGGCTGGCTTTGGAGGCGCAACGCTCTCCTGCACAGCCTTGGTGCCTTCCTCCTTGTCTGAGTCCTTGTCACGGCATTTCTTCTGCTTTCTACACACAGTTTGCCATTCGCCAGAGTCGTCCTCAGGCTCTTCACTTTTGACAAGAGTTTTCTTCTTCTTCCGTTTGGTACGCTTCTTAGAGCCTTTCCCTTCCGCTGGGGCTTCTTGCTCCTGTGGATCCTCGACAAGGTCCTCGGCGTGGTCGCGCGTCTCCCCGCGCTGCTCCATGACACTTGAAGTTGTCACGTCAGTATCCTCTGATGGTTCCTCATCAACCATTTCAGAAGAGTCGGTCTCATTCTGATCAGCCGCTGTGTTATCCTGGTCTGGAGCTTCTGCTGCGATGCCTGCACCATCGGCACACCGATCTTGCTTCACTTTCTTGGTTCCGCCGCAAGAAAAGTAAGAAACGAAGCTCCGGACAACCAACAGGGCAACAAATCCGAGGAAAAACAGAGCAACACAAAGGAGTTTTGATTCAAACTCCTCATGCTCGTGTTCTGCCCTCGCCACCTCCACCTCCAGACAGCCGAGGAACCGCTTAGTCTCCACCAGGCGGTGCCACCACGGCACATCCCCTGGGGCCACGCAGGCCTCCCGGGGGTCTCGAGGTGGGGCGGGGCGCAGAGGTCCCAGCCACCCCTGGTGAGCCAGGAGCTCCTGTAGCTGCCATGCCACAGTGGCGTGCAGCGCCTTGTGGTCCCACGCCTGCACCACCTCGGACAGCCGCTCGGCGTCCCTCAGGGCGTCCTGCCAGGCGCCCCACAGGAGGGCACCGAGGGCCACCCCCACGGCCACCAACACACTGATCAGGATGTACTTGCACAGTTTTATTTTGTCCACAGAAGTGTTAGACATTTTATTTTATAAATCACCAGATTAAGTCGTTGTGTCACCGCGAGTCTTGTGAGTGAAAAAGGGGATGACAAGTTGTCTGTCTGGGAGACGGGCACAAGTTACCCGTAATTAGTATGATGCTCTGAAAGACAACCCGAATAGTTTTGTACACGTCGGCTAATACCGTGTTTATGAATCTCTCTCTCTCTCTCTCTCTCTCTCTCTCTCTCTCTCTCTCTCTCTCTCTCTCTCTCTCTTTTCTTTTTCTCTCCCGAGAGAGAGGTTAAGCGAGAAGCAGAAAGATAAGTGTGTTATTATTATAATGATAATAATAATAATTATTATATATATATTTTGCGGACGCTCCATGCCGCCCCCGTGTCGATGCCGCCCTGGGCGATTGCCCATGTCGCCCATACCTAAATCCGCCACTGATAGTTGTACTACGTATAGCGTGCGGTCTACCGGGATATTTGCACTATAACGTGCGGTCTACCGGGACATTTGCACTATAGCGTGCGGTCTACCGGGACATTTGCACTATAGCGTGCGGTCTACCGGGACATTTGCACTATAGCGTGCGGTCTACCGGGACATTTGCACTATAGCGTGCGGTTTACCGGGACATTTAACACTATAGTGTGCGGTCTACCGGGATATTTGCACTATAGCGTGCGGTCTACCGGGGCATTTGCACTATAGCATGCGGTTTACCGAACATTTAACACTATAGTGTGCGGTCTACCGGGATATTTGCACTATAGTGTGCGGTTTACCGGGACATTTAACACTATAGTGTGCGGTCTACCGGGACATTTTACACTATAGTGTGCGGTTTACCGGGATATTTAACACTATAGTGTGCAGTCTACCGGGACATTTTACACTATAGTGTGCGGTTTACCGGGACATTTAACACTATAGTGTGCGGTCTACCGGGATATTTGCACTATAGTGTGCGGTCTACCGGGACATTTGCGCTATAGCATGCGGTCTACCGGGACATTTAACACTATAGTGTGCGGTTTACCGGGACATTTAACACTATAGTGTGCGGTTTACCGGGACATTTAACACTATAGTGTGCGGTCTACCGGGACATTTAACACTATAGTGTGCGGTTTACCGGGACATTTAACACTATAGTGTGCGGTTTACCGGGATATTTGCACTATAGTGTGCGGTCTACCGGGACATTTTACACTATAGTGTGCGGTTTACCGGGACATTTAACACTATAGTGTGCGGTTTACCGGGACATTTAACACTATAGTGTGCGGTTTACCGGGACATTTAACACTATAGTGTGCGGTCTACCGGGACATTTTACACTATAGTGTGCGGTTTACCGGGACATTTTACACTATAGTGTGCGGTTTACCGGGACATTTAACACTATAGTGTGCGGTCTACCGGGACATTTTACACTATAGTGTGCGGTTTACCGGGACATTTAACACTATAGTGTGCGGTCTACCGGGACATTTAACACTATAGCATGCGGTCTACCGGGACATTTAACACTATAGTGTGCGGTCTACCGGGACATTTGCGCTATAGCATGCGGTTTACCGGGACATTTGCGCTATAGCATGCGGTTTACCGGGACATTTAACACTATAGCGTGCGGTTTACCGGGACATTTAACACTATAGTGTGCGGTCTACCGGGACATTTGCGCTATAGCATGCGGTTTACCGGGACATTTAACACTATAGCGTGCGGTTTACCGGGACATTTGCGCTATAGCATGCGGTTTACCGGGACATTTAACACTATAGTGTGCGGTCTACCGGGACATTTGCGCTATAGCATGCGGTTTACCGGGACATTTAACACTATAGCGTGCGGTTTACCGGGACATTTAACACTATAGCGTCCGGTCTACCGGGACATTTGCGCTATAGCATGCGGTTTACCGGGACATTTAACAGTTAACACTATAGTGTGCGGTCTACCGGGACATTTGCGCTATAGCATGCGGTTTACCGGGACATTTAACACTATAGCGTGCGGTTTACCGGGACATTTAACATTATAGTGTGCGGTCTACACTTCTTTTAGTACCTACACCCTACACTCTTACACTTCAGGCTGCAATTAACTTATTATTGCTATATGATAGTGTCTATTATACAGTAGAGTATTATAGAAAAACAAAACAGACAAACAAAAGAACGTTTTCTTTTTCTTGCATAACACTACCACATCGATGACAAGGCTCTGCTTCTTGTGGTGCGTCCACAAGATTGCTGCCACGTATAAACGTAACCGCCGTTTCTTCTGTCAAGATGACACTTCTGTAAAATTCTTTCAACAGCATTGTAGAGGGTTCAGATGTGTAAGCATTGTAATGCATTGATGTCTAAGGCAGCATTGTAGAGGTGTGTCACACTGATGTTCTCGGCTTGAATTTTTTTCTTCACATTTATGCTTATAGCGCCTGTAGGCAGTGACCTCCAGGGGTGGGGTGGGATGGTAGCCCCTGGAGGCTCACTTGAGGGCTGTGATGGTTGGCCCTCGCCCGTGGGCGCAGGCAGGATTTTTATAGTGACGCCTGTGATTAGAGGCTCATGCCGCCCCTCTGTGTCCTCCAATGCACTCGCAATCGAAGGTAGAGTTATGGGCAGCATGTGAGTGTTCTTAGGCGGTCCATAAAAACACCGGATCTGACCAGATCTGACCGGATCTGAGCAGTAAACACCGGATCGGAGGGGTGAATAGGGCCAAAGGGGTTTTAATAGCGTCTAAAAAGAGAATATATACATGACATTAGGCGTAGTTGTATCATAGTTTATCAAATATCGATATTAAGAGATAACTTATAACACGGGCATTTTATATTGAACAGCGATCTCTCAGATGCAACTCAGATTCAAACCGCAAATTCAGTTTCTCAAATTGTTCACCAACCATTCGCCAGGTGTCAGCACGTGACGATGCTGTATTGAAGTTTGTACCCTGAAAACACAACATGAAACGTATTTTTGTTTACAGTTGTGTCAAGAGTATCGGTAGCAATTACCATGTGAGCAACTGGGTTTGAGCAGATCTCTATTTTCCGCTACCTATGTGTTGTGAACTAAAATTGCAATTAAATTCATTGATCTTGGAACTGACATGGAACTGTTGTAACCAGGACTCAAGATAACACAGAGGTGTCAAGAGTATGGGTAGCAATTACAAGTATGGTTACACAAGTATGGGTAGTCATTTGAACGCTAATGACCTCCGACCCGCCTACCGAGCCCTGAAGAAGCTCCGTTCCAAGTCTCCTTCTCGGGTGAGTGCTATTCGAACAGCAGATGGGCGCCTCGTGTCGGACATGGGTGGGCAGATGGCTCGTTGGGCTGAGTACTTAAAATGATTGATTGATGATACAACTTGTAAAGTTAATGTTAAAGGAACAAAATGTCTCACTGTATCACTCGAAGGAAAGCCGCTTTTGCGCAATACCCTTGTACACAGTGCAAACAAGAATGTCTATCTGACTTTATAGAATATAGCAGTTGTACTGGCTGGGTGCATAACAAATGTGTACCTTTGTCACGTGCCAACATCGTACTCTGGGAGGATGATGCATTGCAGTTCCACTGCCCAAAGTAGTGTGAAGGTGGACGGCGCTTTCTCTTTTGAGATATGCTTGTCAAAGTAAGTTTCTACATAGAAAAGAGAAGGAAACTCGAATGTGCACCCTTAAAACTATTAACCTTCACCTTGATATAGCGAGTAAAAATAAAATATTGCTACTTCTGAAGATAACGGTCGAATCAAAGTATTTTTACATAATTTTCGATCTAATTATGGTTATAATTAGGGGCATTAACCCCACAAAACTGTCGCCCAGTGCCTTAAAATGCTTAATGTCCCTCATTTGGCCATTTTATAGCTCCAATCCGGTGTTTACTGCTCCGATCCGGTCAGATCCGGTCAGATCCAGTGTTTTTATGTACCCGTTCTTAGGCCACTCGACGGTGCAGAAATATTTTAAGTGGATTTATGGGTCTCACTCGGGATCGAACTCGGACTCTTCGAGAACGCCACTCGGTGACGCTAACCACTCTGCTACCGCCTCCCGCCTTACCGTAGATAACAGTAAAGTCGCCAGGACAACTTTTTTCTTCTGTTTAGAGACGTGTGGTGGCGTTAATACTTACATTTCTACATGCATGATTTCAGGAAAGTTAGAAGGGGCTATCTGGAGAATCTTTGTCATTTTGTGTCTTCATCTGTGTCATATTAGGGCTATAAATGAAAAAATTACAAAAATATCTACAAAGTGGCTACCAACAGTAGAGTCGCCATCTAGTGTTTATTTACTGAGTATCGTACCGCTGTCGTCGTCGCCCGAAAAAAAAATGCGTAGTGAAATTGTAAACCGTCTATACGTACTTGCAGATACATAGCATAAAACAACGCTGAAACAGGGTAGATTATACAGTCATAATATAAACTACTGTGTATCATCTTCAGTGGCACATAAAAATCAGTAGTAAGGCTATAATTCGTAATATATGGCGCCTGGCGACATGACTGCAGGTGGCGACTTTACTGTTATCTACGGTAGGAGGATACTGAAACATTACTTCATTGATCCCCATTTTACAAGGTTGAGTAGGGTCCCGGTACTCAGGTCATGACAGGTCAGGTCAGGTGTGGTCTTGTCAGACTGCACATTACAGCTATGCGGTAGTCAGGTCAGGTCAGATCAGGTGGGATCTTGGTAGACCGCACATTAGGGTACCGTAGACTGCAGACCCCGATGTAGACCGCCCGCTATAGTAGCACCTAAAACTTAATATTATCAATAATATTGTTTTATCATTATCATTATATTCCATAATATGATATATTTCCATGAAGGGAGAACACAGCTTTTCTCCCCTTAAGGTTACAACATTAACACACGCAAAGAAAATGGCGTAACAAATTACGAAAAGTAACATATCTGGGGAAAAGAATTAAGGCAAGATGAAAAACAAAGAAAAAAAGAAAGGAAAGCAAAACTGATAACATAGAAATTCAGTACATAAACAAAAAACTACAAAAAGAAAACAACTTTGCAAATACGAAAACGTGTGTGTGTGTGTGTGTGTGTGTGTGTGTGTGTGTGTGTGTGTGTGTGTGTGTGGGTGGGTGGGTGGGTGGGTGGGTGGGTGGGTGGGTGGGTGGGTGCTTTCTCTACTATACACTTTTACGCTACACTTCCCACTATACACTTCCTACACTATAATTATACATTATACACTTCCCTACTACACATTCCTATTTCACTATTTTGAAGGTTAAATAAAGGAATAAAAAAAATTATAAGTCACGGAATGAAAAAGTACAAAGAACTATATAAAATTCTGTTCCCCTTTTTTCTACATGGTGGAAAGCTACCAACAGAAGCTTAAAGTTACCTCGTCCATTTTAATCGCCTTTTACGGCACGCGGAGCACAAGGCAACACATGTATTCGGGATTTCTGTGTTCCTTGGAAACAAAATTGAAACAAATTATTGACGCCATGCATTCCACGCTCGGCCTTCTCTCCCGCCCCCCCCCCGTCCCCTCCAGCACCTCCACTCACCCCCTAGCTTCCCCTGCACCTCCCCTCACCCCCTGGCTTCCCCTGCACCTCCCCTCATCCCCTCCAGCACCCCCCCTTCACCTCCACTCACCCCCCCTGCACACCCACTCACCCCCTAGCTTCCCCTGCACCTCCCCTCATCCCCTCCAGCACCCCCCCTTCACCTCCACTCATCCCCCCCCCCTGCACACCCACTCACCCCCCCTAGCTTCCCCTGCACCTCCCCTCCCCTACCCCGCTGCACCTCCCCTCACCCCCCACCCTGAGGCCTCTTTCACTGCACGGAAAGGAAAACCGGGAATGTGTCATATTCAATTACTTAGTCTCTCAGCATCCAATCAATCTATGGAAAATAAAGGCCCGCACGACTGCACTGAATATACGCTGCTACGGTATCGGATTATTTAGCGGATTAAAGACAAAAAAATAACACCTCAGACCACGTAGTACCTTCTCAGGCGTTGGCAGGGCAGTGCAGTGCAGGCATGAGGCATCCCCTTCAGTGCAACACACGCTGCAGAATACATGACCTCTAAAGCAGCGTGTGGAGTGCGCTCTGACTGGGACGCTGACTGTAGTGGCAGTCTTACTATGTAAAGCTCTACCAGTCAACGGAATACATTTTGATGCTATTTGCAAATCTATATAAACTTCACATTTACCAGTGTTCATCTCTCTCTCTCTCTCTCTCTCTCTCTCTCTCTCTCTCTCTCTCTCTCTCTCTCTCCTCTCTCTCTCTCTCTCTCTCTCTCTCTCTCTCTCTCTCTCTCTCTCTCTCTCTCTCTCTCTCTATATATAATATATATATATATATATATATACATATGATGCATTTTATACTTGACACCTGTTTAACACCTTCTGTGATGTGTAGACCAATTTTGGCATTTGACAATGACCCATACGCACGTACACACACACACATACACACATACACACACACACACACACACACACGTGTGACAGCTTATCACACTGTACACATTTTCGTCAGTCCCTTACGAAGGTACGAGAGAATACAGTCATAAATCCCGTATCAACGCGTCCGGTAGACTCAGGATTGGTGATGAAAAGTCTACGGTAATTGCACCCCGTATTTAACTTAGTATTTACCACGAGCCACACCATTGAGGTTCCCGCGATGTAAGCGTTTCAAAACTAACTCTATCGATCTAAAAGAGAAAGAAAAATATACCCTTGTAAAAAATACAGACTCTGTGACACGAGAAATGTATCTACTGAATCTACGTAAACCTTGAATAAACAATAAAAGAGTTTAAGAGTTTCTCTAGTCTGTGGCTGACCTATCAAGCTTTTAGCCGCAAACACCAGACATCACTAGAACATAAGAAAATAAGGAAGCTACAAGAGGCCGCGAGACCTACACGTAGTAGTTACTGTTAATTAATACTACCTACATCCACCTTTCATCCCCATCCATGAATTTATCCAGCCTCCTTTTAAAGCTCCCTACTGACTCCGCACTTACTATCTGACGACTGAGTCCATTCCAAGCATTTACAAGCACTTGGGACCAGAGTATAGCAGCACAACCTATAATGGACAGGTTTTTTTTTTTTTTTTTTTTTACATCTATGCCTATAGCGCCTGTAGGCAGTGACCTCCAGGGCTCAGATGATAGGCCCTGGAGGCTCACTTGAGGGCTATGATGGTTGGCCCTCGCCTGTGGTGGCGCAGGCAGGATTTTTATAGTGGCGCCTGTGATTTGATGCTCATGACGCCCCCTGTGTCTTCCGATGCACTCGCAATCGAAGGTAGAGTTAATGGGCAGGGCATGTGGGTGTTCTTAGGCCACTCCACGGTGCTGAACGATTTTAAGTGGATTTATGGGTCTCACTCGGGATCGAACTCGGGTCTTCGAGAACCCCACTCGGTGACGCTAACTAGAGTACCTTGAATAGAGTACCTTGAATAATAGAGTAGCGACAACTCGATTTATGGGCGCCATCTTAATGCCAGGGCTTCTCCGTTCACTCTAGACCCGGGGAAGTTCTCAAGGCATGACCCCGCAGTATATCATGTTATACATGTATAAAGGATATACTGTTATCTTCAGAAATGTTTGTTCTATAAGATTATCACATAAAACACAGTAAAACACATTAAATAAAGGTCATTAT
>JACEEZ010025355.1:473814-516314 GCA_016584305.1 Chionoecetes opilio | reverse complement strand
GATCACCGTGTAATAGTTTCGTTGAGCAGCTCAGTGAAATCTGCTCAGTGAGCAGCTGCTCACTGAGCAGAAAAGTGCCCGTGTAATAGCGCCTTAAGTGAATGCATATTTCTTCAGAGTCTCATAATGACCTATATTTAATGTGTTTTACTGTGTTTTATGTGATAATCTTATAGAACAAACAATTCCGAAGATAACAGTATATCCTTTATACATGTATAACATGATATACTGCGGGGTCATGCCTTGAGAACTTCCCCATGGTCTAGAGTGAACGGAGGGCCCTGGCATTAAGACTATGCCCAGTAGCGTTTAACATAGGGCCTATGAATGGCGGTACCCTCTTTTTAAAGAGACCCTAACGCTAACCACTCTGCTACCGCCTGCCCAACGTACTATAATTATAGGACTCAGACTCCCTGTTCAGGAAGACATTAAGGGTGACTAACCTTATAGCTCATCCAACTTATCCATCCCTAAATACCACCGTAATATTAGGATTTTGAAAACACCAAAAAGACAGCTATGAAAGGCGAAAAATGTACATGCAGGCGTTTAGCACCTTGAAAGAACACACAAGGTACACCATTTCTTAACAGTTGAGCAAACACAATGGCATATGGTTCATAGTATTATACAAGTGCTTGTGGGCCCTTTGGACCCATGTATTGATGTTTGTAGTAGTAGTATATATTAGACAACAATGTGAGTGTAAACTACAATCGTGTTGTTGCTATCGTTGGACACTGGTCAAAGTGCCTCGGGGTAGACCACCTACCACCACCGTAGCCTGCCTCACCCCAACCCCA
The DNA here is from genome assembly GCA_016584305.1 of Chionoecetes opilio. Classification (NCBI taxonomy): domain Eukaryota; kingdom Metazoa; phylum Arthropoda; class Malacostraca; order Decapoda; family Majidae; genus Chionoecetes; species Chionoecetes opilio. The sequence continues at coordinate 515,505 of JACEEZ010025355.1, read as the reverse complement.
CGCCTGTCTCACCCCAGCCCCACGCCTGCCTCAACCCCGGCCTCACCCCAGCCCCACGCCTGTCTCACCCCAGCCCCACGCCTGCCTCACCCCGGCCTCACCCCAGCCCCACGCCTGTCTCACCCCAGCCCCACGCCTGCCTCACCCCAGCCCCACGCCTGCCTCACCCCAGCCCCACACCTGTCTCACCCCAGCCCCACGCCTACCTCACCCCAGCAACACGCCTGCCTCATCCCCAGCCCCACACATGTCTCACCCCAGCCCCACGCCTACCTCACCCCAGCCCCACGCCTGTCCTGCAAGCACTCGCACACACACACGCACACTCACACGCACGCGCACACATGCACACAAACACACACACGCACATGCATGCATGCACACACACACTCACACAAACGTTAAGTCCATGAGTCTACTGAGTTTGTGGAAGGCGGCAAGACGTTACCGCAGAGTTTTTTCCTGTAATCTAATACGCCTAAAAGTGTTTTTAGCCCAAAACCCCCAAAATTATTCAATCGACACGGGACCAAGCCGCTTACCACCTACGATTTATTTGCGATTTTTTTCAGCCTACTCTCATCAAAATTGAATTTACAGTTTCGGCTACCCAAAACAGACAGACACACAGACAGACACACGGCTACTCCTATAGTATATTAGATAATACTGGGTATGTCACTTTGAATCTAAGATATTCAACGGAAAGAAATTCTCCCATGATCACAAATTATAATTTTAATTGTTCATAGTCTCCGTGAACATGACTTGGGTTACAATCTTCCAAGTCTGCCGATCACTGGCAGACTGCAAGTTATGACAAGAGCAAACTTCCAGCAATGAATTAGATTTTTCCCCAGACATGCTGACGAGCACCGATTCCGGGACAGGAGGAAGCTGTGACCTGCCTGAAGAGTCCCTCAGCGACCACCACGACATCCTCAACATCCTCAGCTACGGCAGGATGGGCAAGGTGAGGCAGCTGCTGGATCTGATGCTTTGTGCAACCGCATTCCCTTGACTCACTGTGGTTTCATTTTCCACCCCTGGCGGTGCTGAGCGTACTCACCGTCATTTGTATCACTTATGATATATTGGTTAAATACGTAATGATAAAAAAAGGCATAGCTATTCAAAATAATAGCCTGTATATTACATAACTGTGGGTGTATTATTGTCTGTTTACTTGTCCATGATTAGGGTCTCATTCAGTCTTTCTCCCTGACCATTTCTCCTTCTCTGATCTATTGCCCTGAATGTCTCTCAAACACTCCATCCTCTGTATGACACAAGTGGCTTCATCAAGCATCAATAAAAAATATCATTGATGCAAGCAGCAAGTATTACCATACTGAGCAAACACAATGTACATGTTAAACCCTTAGAGTTCGGGTCCTCCGTCAGCACAGCATTGCAAGACATCACATCACTTTGAACTTTAGTGGGTCAAATTTGCTGTACACCATTCATCAGACAGCCATAACAATCTGATGTAAGTTATTGTATTCCAATAAAACAAGTGGTTGACATCCCTTCCCCAAGATCTACCTGGCTGCCGAGAGGGTGATGGGGGGGGAGGTGGCCCTGAAGGCGGTGTGTCGTGACATGTGTCGGCGGCGGGACATTCAGAGGGAGTACCACTATGCCTCACACCTGGATCACCCTAACCTGGAGGCCGCCACGGGCAAGCTGTTCCAGACGGACCTCTACTTTGTGTACCCCATGGAATACGCTCACTATGGGGATCTAGCTTCATACCTCAACTCTCGAACTATTGAAGAGGTGAAGGCTTGTCTGCTTTGTCACGGCACTCACAAGAATGAGTAGGATAATTTCTAGTCAATAAGCATTATAATATTCTTAAAAGAAATTTCAAGACTATATTACTTCTATTAATATATATAGCTACATACATGAGCCTTGATATTTTTGAAAAGTATATATGAATTAACATAAAATATGTAACATAAAATATGTAGCAGTCTCATTTAAGGAATATACTAATGCACACAATTGATAATTTCAGCAAATGATTTGAGTCAGGAAAAAATGTGGATTATATCTACTTTTCGATCAATTACTTGTTTGGTTATTCATCATCATCACTTCTTTATACTATTTTCATAATTAAATTCATACAATTTTTTACAAATCTTATTAACTGACTTAGTCTAATATTCGTCAGGTTCCAACACGATGGGTAGCAGAGCAGGCGGCCAGTGCCCTGACTTATCTCCACAGTTTCCAGCTGGTTCACGGCAATATCACACCAGCCAACGTCCTCATCTTCAGACCTAATCTCTCCCTGGTCAAGCTCACAGATTTTGGCTCAACCTGTCGCAGCGGAACCTTCGTGCGCCGCCATCACTTTACCGGACCTTACACGCCCCCTGAGCTAAGCCGCAGCGAGGGTGTGGAGGGTTACTACACGGGCACCTCCTTGGACTCCTGGGCCCTCGGGGTTCTCATCATTCACTGTCTGACCGGCAACAAACCTTGGAGCACCAGCGATGTCAGTGACCCAGAATACTCTGCCTTCAGGACCTGGCAGAGGGCCAAGTCTATTAGAGTACCCAGACCCTTCAAGAGGTTCACAGTGCGTCTGCTGCGCCTGGTCCGTCGGCTGCTGGAGCCCCGAGGATGGTCTCGCTACCCGGCCAAGGAGGTCTTCAAGTACCTGGAGGATGATTGGCTGATCAAGTCACGTGACAGGAGCGACAGTCACGACTTTGACCCATCGCTTGTTTCCCTTCAAAACACTCTTTTCCAAGGCTTGAATAAGAGGATGGTAAAAGATCCTTGTGAGGAGACACAGGAGTCTGAGAATCGAGAAAAGCAGCCTCAGGAGAGAGTGTCCAGTCCGCGCCGATTCTTTGCTGAGCTGCTGAGGTTCAGTTCTCCCAATGCATCCATGAGGCACCGACGTAAGACTCGCGCATGGCATCACATCTTTCCTCCTTCTCCTCTCATCCTCATCATTCCTCTTTACAAGCTGGTCTAGACATTCTTCATGCATCCCTTCTTTCTTCATTGCTACTTCAACAACCATTCCTCATGTTGATAAAAAAGTCTTGGTCTAGACCAAAGCAAAGTGAAGAAGGCATATCCCTTTCCTTGTCTGCTTCATACTTTCTAGCTTCACAACAGGCATTTCAACAAGTTTTCCTTGGTGTGCGGCCTGATTTTGGGCAACATTAAAAGAATAATTTATGCGTTTTTTCTTGTTTTTGTTAGCTATATTTCAAAATTTGTGTTGAATTGTGGCCTATTTGTTTTGTGGAGAGATGTAAATAAGTGGTGTGAATGGTTTTTTGTTTTGTGTGTGTGTGTGTGTGTGTGTGTGTGTGTGTGTGTGTGTGTGTGTGTGTGTGTGTGTGTGTGTGTGTTGTGTGTGTGTGTGTGTGTGTGTGTGTGGTGTGTGTGTGTGTGTGGTGTGTGTGTGTGTGTGTGTGTGTTGTGTGTGTGTGTGTGTGTGTGTGTGTGTGTGTGTGTGTGTGTGTGTGTGTGTGTGTGTGTGTGTGTGTGTGTGTGTTGTGTGTGTTTTACCTAGCTGTAACATACAGGAAAAGAGCTATGCTCGTACTGTCCCGTCTCCAAATCTACTATTATCCAGTTTGCCTTTGAAGTCCTGAATACTTCTTGCATTAATCACTTTTGCATCAAGGTTGTTCCAGGCTTCTATGCTTCTATACGGGAAGCTGTATTTTTTTATATCCCTCTTGCATGTTGTCCTTTTCAATTTCTTCTCATGACCTCTTGCACTTCTATCGTCCCACACAAACAGATCTTCTCTATCAATTTTTTCCAGACCCATTGATGCTCTATACACTGCTATAAAATCTCCCCTTTCTCTTCTTTTCTCAAGTGTTGGGAGTTTTAGTCTTGAAAGTCTTTCTTCATATGGTAAATCTCTCAGGCTTGGAGCCATTTTTGTGGCTGCTCTTTGTATTCTCTCAATCTTCCTTATATCCTTCTTTTGATGTGGTGACCAAATCACTGCCGCATATTCCAACCTTGGTCGAATCAGAGATGTTATCAATTTCTTGATCATCTATCTCTTCATCCAGATATTTGAATGCCATTCTTATATTCCTCAGCAACTGGTATGTATCTCCTGTGATCTTATTTATATGCTTCTCTGGTGACAAATTGTCCTTAATCCATACTCCCAGATCTTTTTCGACCTTTGTTTTGATTATCCATTCATTTCCCATCGAATACTTTCCTCTCTGTCTCTTTTTGCTACTGCCCATTTCCATCACTTTACACTTTTTGGCATTAAACTCCATTTCCCATAGTTGACTCCATCTGAAAATCTTATCTAGATCCTTTTGTAAATCCTCACAGTCCTCTTTACTTTCTACTTTTCTTAGTAATTTAGCATCATCAGCGAATAAACTCATATAACTGTTTACTTTTTCTGTCATATCATTTACATAGACCAAGAACATCACTGGGGCCAATACTGATCCTTGAGGAACTCCACTTATCACACTGCACCATTCTGACTTTTGATCTTTTATTACTGTTCTCATCTCTGTTGCTCAAAAAGTCTTCCATCCACTTCAGCAAACCACCCTTCAATCCTCCTACATGTTCTAGCTTCCAGCGCAGTCTCTTATGAGGTACCTTGTCAAATGCCTTCTTTAGGTCCAAGTAAATGCAATCGACCCACCCCTCTCTTTCCTACACTATACTTGTAGTGTAGTGTAGTGTAGTGTATAGGCCTCCAAGCTTATGTAAAGAGGATTCAGCTCCTATATGGGAAGAAATAAACAAGGCCTGCAGATATAATCGACTATGCGTGGTGGGAGATTTTAATCTTAGGAATATAGACTGGGATTTAATCATAGGTGACAGCGACACAGATGAATTGTTAAATATAATCCAGGATAACTTTCTAAGTCAAGCAATCAAGGAGCCTACTAGAGGAGATAATATTCTAGATCTATTGCTGACAAATAGAGACGATTTAGTTACAGATGTGGAGGTCGGTGGGAAGTTAGATAATAGCGACCATTATATTATGAGATCAGATTTAGCTTAAAATGGGAAGTTGGAAAATTAAGGGGCAATAAACATAGAATACCTAATTTCAGAAAGGCCAATTATGCAGGATTAAGAAGACACCTGGAGGTTATTAGAGCGGTTAGACAAGGAAGTGAGGTCGGGGATGAGGAGGTAATTAGAGAGGTTAGAAATGGAAGTGAGGTAGGGGCTGAGGAGGATTATACCTCATTTGTAAGGAATATAATTGACGGACAGAAAAGAAATATTCCTTATAGGGAAATAAGGTCCAGAAAGAGTGATCCAAAATGGATGAACACCAATTTAAAACACAACCTTGGAGTAAAAAGAAACATTTATTTAAGGTTCAAGGCAGGATTGGTAAACAAAGAACAGTATAACGTGATGGCGAGGACAGTGAAGAAATTAACTCGAGTTGCTAAGAACAATTATGAGATTAAAGTAGCAGGACAGGCGAGAAGGGACCCAAAGGGGTCTATCAGGTATATAAAACCAAGACAAGGGAATTAGTTGGGCCGTTAAGGTCAGGACAGGGTGAGGTCTTAAATACGGATGAGGATATGTGTAAGAGTCTAAATGATTATTTCTTAAGTGTTTTTACGGAGGAGGATACACAGACGATACCTGACAGTGAACAGATGTTCAAAGGAAGCGATGAGGAGAAACTCAAAGATATTGTGATAACTAGGGAAATGGTGGAAGAGGGTATAGATAAAATGAAAATTTTTAAATCGCCAGGACCAGATGAAGTGTATCCCAGGGTATTAAAGGAATGCAAGGAGGTTGTTAGTGAGTCGTTAGTGCACATTTTTAGGAAATCGGTTGAGATAGGCGATGTGCCATTATTGTGGAGGAAAGGAAATGTTGTTCCCAAATTTAAGAAGGGTGACAAAGGACTAAAGTCAAATTATCGACCCGTAAGTCTAACATCAGTGGTAGGTAAATTATTGGAATCTATTATTGCAAAAAACATTAGAGAGCACTTAGATAAACATAGTTTGATCAATGATTCACAACATGGATTCACCAAGGGTAGGTCATGTCTCACCAATTTATTGAGTTTTTATAGGAAAGTTTATGAGACGGCAGATAATGATAAGGATTATATAATATATCTGGACTTTAGTAAGGCATTTGACAAAGTACCACACGAGCGACTCTTAAATAAGGTTAGGGCTCATGGAATAGATGGGAAGGTTCTTCATTGGATCAGAGCTTGGCTAAGTAATAGGCAACAAAGGGTTACAATTAACGGTTCTAAATCTGAATGAGGACTGGTGACAAGTGGAGTTCCACAAGGGTCTGTTTTGGGTCCATTACTATTTTTGATTTACATCAACGACTTGGATAGTGGGATTAGCAGTGATATCAGCAAGTTTGCTGATGATATTAAGGTAGGTAGGATTATTGGATCACAGTCTGATGTAAAAATATTGCAGAGAGACTTAGATAAACTTAACAAGTGGGCAGTCAGATGGCAGATGGAATTTAATATTGATAAATGCAGCGTTATGAATGTTGGTAGAAAAAACCCTGGTAATAGATACACCATAAGCAATATATCGCTGAAAAGATCAGAAGGTGAAAAAGATCTTGGAGTGAGGATGAGCCCAGACCTCTGAACGAGGAAACAATGTATTGAGGCCAGAAATAGAGCTAATAGTGTGTTAGGATTCATTACCAGAAGTGTTAAAAGTAGAAGTGCGGAAGTTATTCTAAAGCTTTATCTGGTTCTAGTCAGGCCTCACCTAGACTATGCGGTTCAGTTTTGGTCTCCATATTACAGGATGGATATAGCCTTGTTAGAAACAGTGCAGAGAAGGATGACCAAAATGATACAAGGGATGTGTAATTTTAGTTATGAGAAGAGATTGAAGTTATTAAAATTACACTCACTCGAGACGCAGAGTAAGGGGCGATCTGATAGAAGTTTTTAAGTGGATAAAGGGATTTAATAAAGGAGAAGTAGGAAAAGTTCTTACGGCTTTTAACCAGGGTAGAACAAGAAGTAACGGATTCAAGCTGGAAAAGGTCTAGTCTTGATGGTTCTTCGCTACCTCTGAATCTTGTGTTCTCTTTAATCCACTGAGTCATGATGTTATTCATTACCAAATCCAACAATGTACCACCCCATGAGTCTTCTCCTCCTTCAGTATACCATTCTTCCCAGCAAACTTCTTTGCAGTTAAAATCTCCCATCAAAATTATGTTCTCACAATTTTCCATCGTATTCTTTAAACATTTGCTTGTGTCTCTTATCATGTCTCCATACTCTTCTCTCCCCCAGGAATTTGTCTTAGGTGGAACGTATACGAGTACTAAGTCTCTTATTCTTCCTTTTTGCATCACCAACTCTACCTTCAACACCTCTGCCATTCCTTCTCCTTTTTCCACATTCCCTACTACCACATCCTTCCTTGTTAACACCATTACACCACCTCCCTTTTTCTGATTTTTGTTTCTCCTCCATACATTATATTGACCCTCCCCAACTGGCACATCCTCAGAATCACTCAGCTTCGTTGCAACTAAACCCAATATGCCTGGTTTCTTGGCTCTCTGTTTTTTTTTTTTTTTTTTTTTTTTTTTTTTTTTTTTTTTAATATACATTTGTGCCTATAGGCAGTGGTGACCCAGGGCTCGGATGGTAGGCTCTGGATGTTCACTTGAAGGCTGTGATGGTTGGTCCTCGCCCGTGGTGGCGCAGGCAGGATTTTTTATAGTGACGCCTGTGATTAGAGGCTCATGCCGCTCCCCTGTGTCCTCCGATGCACTCGCAGTCGAAGGTAGAGTTGATGGACAGGGCATGTGGGTTTTCTTAGGCCACTTGACGGTGCAGAAAGGTTTTGGTTTTCTTCGGAGATCGAACTCGGGTCACTGAGAACGCCAGTCGGAGACGCTAACCACTCCGCTACCGCCTCCCCAAAGGTAGTCGTTTACTTCTGTTAATGTTGACACTAGCCCATTTATATTTGTGTACGATACCCGCCATCCTTTTTCATTTTCCTTTGAACTGTCTTCTCTTACTCTCTCTTTTAGATACCACTTCTTCAGTTTTTGGTCTAAAACTCTCCAATAGAATTTCTGATTTTCCTCTTCCGTTCTCAATTCGTTTTTTTCTTTGGCTTCTTTAAACAGTACATTCAGACTGGCTCTTTCTTCCTCATTCATATCTTTTCTTATCCATATTTTCTTATATTCTTCTGTCTTTGCCAGTTTCCATGCCTTAGACAATATATCTTGTGCTGTATTTTAAGACGTAAACTTAACTTTTAAGGGGCGGGCCCCTCCCCCCTCATATTTGCCTAACCTGTGTATCTCTTCTATTTCTTCTTCTATCTACTTATTTTCTTCTACTACTATAAATATTTCTTTTGACACTTTCTTTTCTTCTCTTCTCTTATGTTTTTCTTGGGCAGCACTTTTTCTTTGAGACCAAAAATGATGACACATTTCTTTTTGTCCACCGTATCTCTAACTAAGTTTTCCTTTTGTTTGATTACTTTGACTACTTCTTTGGTCAGATTTTTCTTTTCACTTTCTTGATCTTCTATTATCTGACGTAAGCTTTCTTGGTCTTTTTCTTGTTCTATCTTCCATGTCTTTCTTTCATCTTTCATTCCTCTTGTGTCATTTTCCATTTCTTATGTACTGCATTAATTTCTGCATGCATTTTCACTACCTTTTCGTCGTCTTGTTTTCCATTTAATTCGTTCATTCTATTTTTTTAAACAGTATTATCTTTTTCCAGTACGAACACTTTCATTTCCATCTTATCTAATTTATCCATCAATTCGTGTACCACGCTTTCCAGCATTAAGACTCTTCTCTGGTTCATTTTCAGCCCTAAAGCCGGCCACACACACACCGGCGCGGCCTGTCCGGCCGACGAAAAGGGGCGTGGCTAGAGGCGGCCGGTGTGTGTGTGGGGGTGTTTTTCATCCGGCGGGGCCTGTCGCAGCGGCCGGATGAAAATCAGTCGGCGCTTGAAAATTCCGTCCGGCGCGGCCTGCCGCCTGCGTGTGTGTGGGTGCCTTCCGGCGCGGCCCGCCCCTCGCTCGGCCAGATAATGACTAATTGTACCAGTAATAATTGCATTTATGATAATATAGGTATTATATATGACGTATTATATATAGTATGACTTATTATATATAGGTATTATATATTGCTGCACATGCAGCCATCACCAACAAGTCATTTTCAGACAGCGGATTCATGTTGTCACCACGGTGGTCCGACGTGTACTGTATATTTTCATGAGGCGGCCGGTGTGTGTGTGGGTCTCGTCCGGCGAACGATGCCCCGCCACTTTTTGTCGGCCGGACAGGCCGCGCCGGTGTGTGTGTGGCCGGCTTAATATGTCTTTTTCTTTGGTATCAAAACCATCGAACGGTGTTTTGGCGGGAGTTTCCATCCTTGTTTACTTATTTTCACTTCCTATTTTTTCACTTTTTAGGCTAATCATATGGAGACGGGACTATTAAACTGCACAGCTCTCACCTGTAGGTACTCAAGGTCTTTTTGGGTCCTCTGTGTCCTTGTTTGGCCACAGCAGCCAGTCACAATAGCCAGTTGTGTTAGGAGCCTTCTGAGCGCGTCTGTTACACACAGCTGACAGCTATGTGTGTGGTGTGTGTGTGTGTGTCAGCATGCACCTGTATATTAATAGTTTCCACTAAGATGCTCTACTTCATGCCTACAACGAGGTCTGAATGGTGACTGTGCTGGGCCTGTGTCGTGCCGGTGTCGTCAGTCCTGAATGCAAGCCACTACCTAGCATCAAATGTGATTTAGCCCAAGAAAACAAAGCTGGATAAACCTTCTCACTGAAATCAGCTATAATGACCTCGCAGCTGTGTGTCAAATTTCCTACTTAATTCCTCTTACATGTTAGCATATCAGCTGAAACTATTCTCACATTATAACAAATAGGTAATACATATGCCCTGATGTCTTAACTTTGCCTCTAAAGTGTACATATTCCGTGAAAAAATTTTTGCTTAAGATTTGAGATTCACTTCCAGCAGGTTCAACTCTGATTAAAATTGAATAAACAAAAAAGCCTTTGGGCCTACTTTTATGAAGCATATTTTGTCTGAATAATGATATTAATCCTTAAACGTTTCCTTATGCAGACATTGCTCCCTTTGGACGAAGATTCAACTCTGCAACTTTGAAAAATCTATTGAATTTTCGACTTGGCATTCCATGAGCCTTCCCAAAGAGGCGAAATTTCCATAATGAGCGTAACAATATTCAAGATGCAGGAACATTTTCTTCATTCAATAATAAACAATTCAGGATTTCATGTTGACTGAAATTTATTCCACTAAACTTGCAGCATTAAAAATGACAACTTTTACCAATTAAACATTGTTAAGGTAGTGCTTCTGTTAAACTCCTTGTGTTCTTTGATACAGGAGAATACTTAGGGATGAAGTCTTACCCTCTCGTCCATATCATTCACACGTCTCACAAAACTGCAGTATGAAATTTTCTCCCATACATATCAATATCACAAATATGTCTCTACCGTCAACAACACTATAGTCGCCACAGCACTAATGTCGCCAGACGCCATATATTACAAATTTGAGCATCACTACAAACTTGTATGTGTCACTACAGTGGCATGCACAGTAGTTTATAATATGTACTACATGTCTTCAGTGGCACATACAAGTCTATAGTGATGCCAAAATTCATAATATATGGTGCCTGGCGACATTAGTGCAGTGGTGACTATAGTGTTATTGACGGTAACTCGTATCTGCAGTTATAAGACAAGTATGGACTGCCCTATGTGCAGTATAGCCCATTGCTCCTGTATTAATGAAAGTAACTATAACAACCGGGTGTATAATTCTCCACAACCAGGGTCACCAGTGATATTGCACCCTCCTTCCCTCCAATGTCTTGCCACTGTAGTAGACAATCTCAGAAACATTTCCCACATTTTTTAAACCCATCTGAAATAACTGTGAATGTTTTATATAGTTATTATAAACTAATGCTCCTTCCCTTTCATCAAAAGGAACTACCACGTGTAGGTCTCGCAGCCTCTTGTAGCTTCCTTATGTTCTTATGTTCTTAAAGAGATGCAAATAATGTACTAGTTTGATATGAATATATATTACAGTATATGTCTGTGATGGATACATTTGTACTACTTTCTATCTTCTTCTGACAAGTCCTTCAGTGGTTTTGTCACATAACATCTCCAGCCTTGCCTTGCCAGGTATCAAAGCTTTGTATACAATAGTCCTTGTATCTGAGTCCCTCTTGTGACTCTGTCTGTCAAATACTTCCATCTAATATGTGGTCTCGGAACTACCTTGTGTAGCTTCCTTATTTTCTTATGTCCTTATGTTCTTATGTCGCTCTCTTCCATTTTTCTTTTCAATTTTTTTTTCGTATGAATTTATTTTTCTAAGCCATCCATTTCTTCAATATATAAAATAACAACAACATGCATATTACATTTGTTTTGCTATTCCCGGAGGACTTAGTTCCAGAGCAGTGAGTGTGTCACGTCTTACTTGGCACCGGGTTTAATCACCCCTCAAATATTTCATTTCCAGGAAGCATCAATCAGCCCACTGTCTTGCTTCTCATGTTTCAACACATTTTTTTTTATTTGATGTTATAAATATATGCTCTGACCAAGGATGTATCCTGACTCTGACTGTATGGCTCTGACTGTCTCGCTGGAAGACTTTCACACTAAGATTGTTATAGAAGTATATTACTGTATGTACATACAAAGCATCTTACTATCACACTCAATAAGCACACACACAAAAGACGAGCTGCATCCTGTTCTGGGTTTGGAGTTAAGCAGCCAATATCTGACATTCTTGATATAAAGATTACAGGAACTACCACGTGTAGGTCTCATGGCCTCTTGTAGATTTCTTATTTTCTTATGTTCTTATATCCAACATCAGTACGCAGTGTTTCACAGAGTAAACATAAGTAGTACTGCCTGTGTATTTGACAGTATTAATTTTTACTTCAACTTACAATGTAGCACATAAAAAATTCTAAATACATATTCTTAAATGTGGTTGAAAAGATTCATATTCTGTTGTACGTCACGATGTCAGGACCTTCCACCTACATGTCTGCCAGCCTCCAGTAGCCTCCTTTTTGTGTGCTGCATAATATAGCTGCACATTTATGTGTGAATATGAAATTACAAAGTTAAAAAGCCGTCTTGATATACGTAAATGTCATTTGAAACTGCCAATTGTAGATTTATCCTCCCATATTAGATCAGGAACCTAAGTGTCATTACTTTATATGGCAAAATTTGTGACCCGAGTAAGTCTGCAGATCCGTGTACAGGTGACCGACCACTCAAGGCCGATGTGTATCACTCTGTTCCAAAGATGACTGGTCTGCATAGCCTCAAAATGTAATAACAAGTGTTATTGTTGTTGTTCATGTTAAGTGTTCTTCATTACTTAACATATTCTGCACTTTCATGCAACGATTTACATAAGTTCGGAAACCTACTGAGGAAAGATTTGTGAAATGCTACAATAATTTAGATGTGTCAGAAATAGGAACAGGAAATACCACGTGTAAGTTTTGCGGCCTCTTGTAGCTTCGATACTTTCTTATGTTCTTATGAAATACGTGTAACTGTATTTCCAATAAAAATTAAGTTGACGACATTGATAATTACACATTAGCAACACAAAAATATGCCAGGAATTCCACTGTAATCTGCATAAATCTTTTACTATGATCATGCTATGAAGGAATGTTTGTTTTTCTTTTCTATCATAACATGGTTAGGTACATTTTCTTAGGTCGCGTGGGCGAGCCAGGTGTATGACCGAGCGATGTTAAGGCATTATAGGCATTAGAAGGGTAGAAACGTATGTATGTGTGTAAGTATGGGGGTGGCACTTGGTGTGACACTAGGTGTGGCACTTGGGGCCCCCGGTCTCCCTGGTTACCAAGACTCAGCATATGTTGCGAGGCCTACAAGAGGTCTCTTCTCTCCTCTGCCTCGGCCGGGGCGACCAGCAAGGTTTTATGGAGATGTCACGTAGCTTATTATGCCTATCTTAAATATACATGGTAACATGGTAGATATTTAGAGAGAGTAGTAATATTATATGCTTATTATATGGTAAAAACATTACTTGCTACATGCTATTTAATTAGTCAGTTGTCTGGCATTTCAGAAAGACATAAGAGTCCTGAATCATTTAGTGCCTCTTAACATCTATATTTCTCCATTTTGTGAGCTGTGAAATGATGGTGATAGTTACTTTGAACAGGAGGAGTAAGCGGTAGAAATGTATTCACTTCATTGCATAAATGTAAACATCTACAAATTGTCAGTGACGTTGCTTCTATAAACTCTCCGGGTGATGCAAGATGCAGCCTGACCTACTCTTTCTACCTCCTTGTCTCACTCCCACGATTTTGAGACACATCACCGGGAACTGTATTGTTACAAGGAGAATCTGGAGGTGACAGCCATACTTGATTTGTAAATAACACATCTAAGTATATATATTCCCAATTTTCTAAGCAACTTTACTGAGGCCTTTCCTAACACTGGAGAGTACGGCTGCACTTCCAGGTCCCCCAGCGTGGCACTCGTGTCATTGTGCAGTGGCCGCCGATGATATTAGGACGATGCCTTTCTTTTTGCTATTTTCACTCTGTAAATATGTAAACCAATGAAAAAAGGATTGAAACTAAACATTTTTTTTATACATTTCGATACTTTTATTTAGAATTTAGACATATTACCATGGTTTTTATGTACAAACTGAAGTCTCATTGGCATAGATTGCGCAACAGTACGTAAATATTTGTTTTACCCAGATGGATGCAGTGTTTTTGGATATGTTTAGACGTCGCCCAATGTCTGCTAGACACGCCCTCTTCATGAAGTGTCACAATTATTGCATTCTTCACCATGGACAATTGTATTTTCTCCATGGCCAGTAGGTTGTGGCAGACGCCTGTGCATAAAATAGGGTGCAAAACAGTGCAAAAGAGGGGAGTGAGAGCGAACAAAACCATCGCCTAGTGTGGAGTGTACTGGATATCTAACGGGGCGGTTTTGACAGAGAGTTAACAACACTTTGTAGTGTTGCCATAAGCCGTTAGAAACTCTACCGTGTGTTCAATCATAGTAACATTAGCTGATGAAGTTATAGCAAAAAAAAAAAAAAAGTTATTTTCAAGTCGTCCTAATTTAATCTTTGGGCCCTGTATCCGTATTCTTTGTGTTACATATATGTGCCTTCATGTCCACACACTGTGTTATACTAATGACTGGACGAGCTACCTGTTGCCAATGAAAGGCATTGTTGTATCTTGAGGAAGTGGCAATAATAATAGTTGTAGCACATCACTGCTACTGTGGTCACGACAGTGTTGGTTTCTCCATGGTTGGAAAATGACTGAGTCAAATATGATCATGTTGTTCATGTGATTACCTCACCACTAGAAGCAGTGTACTTAGTGTTAAGTATAACAACAATCAAATACAAACAATGGAGGAGTTCTGAAATGCTTGGGTGTATACAATGGTATAAATGGTCTGAAAACCCTACCAGAAACTAAATTTTAATCATTATTGCCAGCTTTGTGGGAATGATATTGACTCTATCTAGATGTTTAAATGAGTCTTTCAAAGTACAATTACTACGGTATATATGCCCCTGCACTTCAAATATCTTCTTGCCATGCTATACACTGGTGTCTGATAATGTGCAACACATTAAATCTAATTAGTTTCATGGTTTTTCTTCTCAATGTAACCATTTTTATTTGCTGTGTGTCAGAGGCAGGTGTGTTGCTCACTCATTGGTTTGACTACTTTGTGAAGCATGCCAAGCTGCAACATCTATTTTACCACATACAAAAGAGAAGCTCAATGCATCTATTGTAGCCTGTCTGCTGTGCACCAGACAGCAGGGAGCCAGGGACCAGTCGAGGCAGGCAGAAATGGCAGCCCAAAGAGTCAACCTTTTGTGACCATCCATCCATTAATTCTTACTTCAAACGGTATTCATGTGACCATTAGTGTTCCTGTTTTATCTTAATGAAAGATTTGATAACCACGTGTGCACTTTTGATGTTTGCAGCCAATAACAGTCTCTATGTAAATGACCTTGATCCTATGTATTGATTAGTGAGTATGTTTTGTTTGGGTACATTGAAGTACACCCTTTATGCCTTTACAGCTATACCCATTATTCTAATGAAATATAATAAAACCATTATTTGAACTGACAGTTTACAAATTTATTTAGTCATAATTTGCCCATTATTGCAAAACCACTGTACATTTATAACTGTAAGGTCACGTGTATATATATATATATATATATATATATATATATATATATATATATATATATATATATATATATATATATATATATATATATATATATATATATATATATATATATATACATATATATATAGTGTGTGTGTGTGTGTGTGTGTGTAAGTGTATTTACCTATTTCTATTTATATATTTACAGGATTGAGTCAAGCTGGTAATGTCCCGTCTTTATATAATACCAAGACGTCATATCTTCATAACTTGATGTAAACTGCTTACAACACTACTTCCACTGGTAGTGCATCATAATTTTCTATTGCTCTACATGTGGAAATCATATCTTTGGCAAATCATTATTCCTTCTCTTGTTAAGTTCCTTGCTGTGTCCTCTTAGTGTTGAGTTTCCTTGTTGACATAAGGCTTCAAGATAAATTTTTCCTATTTCTGATACACGTTTGTTTACCATAATCAATAATCATATATCCTGGAGGCTAGGCAGCTTTATGGATGGGGATAAAAGGTGGATGTAGGTAGTGTTAAGTAACAGGAACTACCACATGTAGGTCTCGCAGCCTCTTGTAGCTTTCTTATTTTCTTATGTTCTCATGTTCTTATCCTCTTTTTCTTCTTTCCTCCAGCTTGGGTAACCTAAACTTTCCCAGTCTTTCTTCATAGGTAAAACCTCTGGGGGTTGAAGACTCATCATGTTACTGCTCTTTGTAGTTTCTCTAGTTCCATATATATTTCTTCAAACGTGGGTTCCATACCACTGCTGCATATTCCAATGGGAGTCTTATGAATCATGTTACTGATTTTCTTACCATCTTTTCATCTACCATCAATAACACTATAGTCGCCAGGTGCTAAATATTACAAATTTTAGCATCACTACAGACTTACATGTGCCACTGAAAACAGGTACATAATATAAACTCTTGTGCATGCCTCTTCAGTAGCACATTCAAGTCTGTAATGATGCTTAAATTCATAATACGTATATGGCACCTGACGACATAAGTGCCGTGGCAATTATAGTGTTGTTGACGGTACACATGTAAAGGCAACTCTAATATTTGCTAATAATGCCTAAACTTCTCACTTTTTCATGATGAGATTCTCAGGTGTTAGCTTCTTATCTATCATTACACACAAATTTTTCATTCTCTTACTCTTTTAATATGTTGTTTCCAAACATATACAGGCACTGTACACACGTTGGCCTTTTCTATTTTTTTCCAAAACTGATAACACGACACTTATCTGCATTAACTTTCATCTGTCATCTATTACTCCAGTCATTCAATTCATCCAGTTCCAGTTGTTTACAGTTCCATGAATTTTCTGTTGCCCGTACTTCCAAGTTCATCCAGTCTACCATCAACAACACTGTAGTCGCCACTGCACTAATGTCGCCAGGCGCCATATATTACAAATTTTAGCATGACTACAGACTTGTATGTGCCACTGAAGAGGCATGCACAGTAGTTTATATTATGTACCTGTCTTCAGTGGCACATACAAATCTGTAGTGCTACTAAAATTTGTAATATATGGCGCCTGGCAACATTAGTGCCGTGGCAACTATAGTGTTACTGAGGGTAGTTGGCCTATATAATGCTACTAATGTGATCTCGCCTTCTTGTGTTATAACATCTACTAATACGCCTTTATCTGATATTTTGTTTAGTTTTTTTACTTTCAAATCTTTCTTTGTGTGTGTGTGTGTGTGTATGTGTGTGTGTGTGTGTGTGGTGTGTGTGTGTGTGTGTGTGTGTGTGTGTGTGTGTGTGTGTGTGTGTGTGTGTGTGTGTGTGTGTGTGTGGTGTGTGTGTGGTGTGTGTGTGTGTGTGTGTGTGTGTGTGTGTGTGTGTGTGTGCGTATGTGTGTGTGTGTGTGTGAATGAAGGGTTCAGTACATGTTGATTGTTGACTCATAAACTACTTCAATACTAATAAGTTAATAAAAGGAAGCCTGAATAGGAGACTATCTTGTTGCTCCTTCGGTGTAAAGTGTTTTCTGCTGGTGATTAAATGTTCCATGGGTAACCGAGTCTTTTCCTAACTGCTATCAAATGTATCCCTCGGAAAATATCACAGAGTAATAGTCTGCACCTAATAAATAAATAAATAAATAACAAATATAATCCATTTAATGCACAAAACATTTGGAGCAACGCACAAAATCGTTCTTAAACTTTAAGAAATCAATTGAGAAGTCAATAGTAGCATAGGATTCATTTAATGCACTTTTCACTTATTGAAAATGAGATGGATGTTCCAGAACCCTAGCCTAGTGTTAACAGATGATGGAAGGACGAGTCTGCATGATAAGAAACTAAGAAAGAATTACTATCTTACAGATAAAAAGAGAAGCCAGGTTTTCAAGTAGGTGTTCATGTTATTGCAAAATTCAATTCAATGATATCCCTTAAATTTGCATCTGATAAGCTTGGCGAGGGCAGGATGGTGGTGGTGGTGGTCTACTAATGGCCGGATGTGGCCAGGAGGCACGGAAACACAGGCTCACTGCAGGCCAACATTTGCCTTCTGCTCCTGCACCACCACATACACACACACAATGGAACATTTGCTGATCTTCTGCCCTTGGCAGTGTGTGAGGTTATGACTCCTTGATCTATGTCCTATATCTGTCCTCTGTTCGGCCCATACTATCTTCACATATAAGCCCATACTGTCTTCACTTGACTGGATTCCAATCCCAGACTTCAGTATAATCAACCCACTGAATAAGTTTTTAACTCAAAAGATGATCTATTATCTTGACATGTAATTATGTATTTAATTGATGATGTTATTGAAAACAAAAGGGTATAAAAAGTAACAAGATCTACGTGGTGTACTCACAACCTCAAAGCCTCAGCACCTCAGCCTTCGTGAGCCCTGAAACAACCAAGAACATTTCAAATTACTTAGCATTCAAGAGTAAATCATCCTTATCAATGCTACAATATTGTAGACAGAAAAATAAGGAAACCTATGAGTAGTAAAGAACAGGCATCACAGCAGACACATAGATGAGCAACACAACACAGATGTACCTGTCAAACATGGCCTTCAGGATGGAGTAGGAGCCGCTGTAGCGCTGGTCATTCACTTTGGAAGCATTTCTCCAAAGATTTCTAATTTGTCGCCACCTTTTGAGGTGTTCTGTTATGAGCAATCCTGGTAATGTGTTTTCACATTCCTGTAAATAAAATATTCAATTACAACCAGGATGTATGATGCTGAAGGAATGGAAGGATGGTCCAAAGGGGTGAGGTAAAAAAATGGCACACCATTTAGAGAAGAGTAAGTGTTTTCTTACATTGATTTCATTCAGTCTGTTGGGAGGATGCGGCAGGGGCTCCGGGATCCTCAGGTGTGAGGGGTCTGAGGGCCACAGGTCAGGCAGTGGCAGCTTCAGGGTCGCCGAGGAGCCACTCGAGGGTCCGTCAGAGAGAATCACCTCAGGATACTCACCGTCTTGACTGCCTTCTGTACTGTTGAAATTTTCTGTTGTTGGGCTGCCTGGCTCCTGTCTGGAAATAAGGAGAATCATAAGAACATAAGAAAATAAGGAAGCTACAAGAGGCTGTGAGACCTACACGTGGTAGTTCCTGTTACTTAACATTACCTACATCCACCTTTCATCCCCATCCATGAAATGGTCTAGTCTCCTTTTAAAGCTGCACTAACTACCTGATGACTCAGTCCATTCCAATCATTTACCACCCTATTTGTGAACCAGTTTTTCCCTGTTTCCTTTTTAAATCTACAGTTTTCCAGTTTGAATCCGAGATCATTCAGACTTCTGATGACACACAATTATGACAAAACTCTCCTACCTGAACACATATCTTACTGATTTAGAATACAGAAAATCCTCATTAAATTGTACTAACTAGGAGGAATGGAGGTTTGAATTGACCAGAAAACTCAAATCGCCTTTAAAATCATATCTGTTTCAATTGCTTTGTATTTAGATGATTGTGTTGTGCTCAGAAGATAATCATTGAGTTATCTGCTGACTTATAAGAACATAAGAAAATAAAGAAGCTACAAGAGGCTGCGAGACCTTCACGAGGTACAATAAACCCTTCATGCTCGCGGGTTTCAGGCTCGCGGATTTGATTACTCGCGGGTTTTCAACACCCCCTTTTTTTTTTTTTTTTTTTTTCTCTTCTACTCCCTCCCAATTGCTTGCTCTCTACAGGGGCCTTATCCGCCTATGTATGGAGTATGTCTCACATGTTTGGGGAGGATCCACTCATACAGCTCTCCTAAACAAGGTTGAGTCAAAAGCTTTTCGTCTCATCAACTCCTCTCCTCTGACTGACTGTCTTCAATCTTTAAATCACCACCGCAATGTTGCTTCTCTTGCTATCTTCTACCGTTACTTTCATGCTCACTGCTCTTCTGAACTTGCTAACTGCATGCCTCCCCCACTCCCGCGGCCTCGCTGCACAAGACTTTCTACTCATTCTCATCCCTATTCTGTCCATCTTCCTAATGCAAGAGTTAATCAGTATCTTTACTCTTTCATCCCTTTCACTGGTAAACTCTCTTCCTGTTTCTATTTTTCCACTTTCCTATGACTTAAATCTTTTCAAAAGAAGAGTAACAAGACACCTCCCGAACTAAATTGGCCTACCCCTCTGTTTTTATTTTATTCTCTTACTGTCTTCTTTATAGGGACTGGCGACTAAGCGGGCTTTGTGTTACCCATTTTTGTTGTGCCCTTGGCCAGTTCCTTGTGATAAAAAGAAAGAAGAGAGAAAAAAAAAAAAAAAAAAAAAAAAAAAAAAAAACTATGGGTAAATGAATGAATAATGTCATGCTCGCGGATTTACGATACTCGCGGGTGTCTCTGTTCCCTAACCCCCGCGAGCATGAAGGGTTTATTGTAGTTCCTGTGTCAGTAGCAACTTATGCAGTAGCAGTGTAAGTATTCAGTTTCACAATTGCCATACATATGATTCTAAAATACAAGCCAGTTAAATAAAGTGAGACAGTGAATAATCTTTGAAATCATATCAGTGATTGCATATTTTCATGTTTAAGTGATTGGGGTTGGTGGCAACTTGTCTCGATTAACCCCTTCATGCCCAGATCTTTCCTTTGCTATATAAAAGTGTATGTTGTCGAGCCATAAAATTACGAAAAGTCACTGAATATACCAAATTAGTTAGTCGAGAAGGATACTAAACAGGTCATATCTATAAAATATTGCTTATTGCCACTAAAAATCATCTAATGGTACCCAAATTACAATGGAAATTACGTTCTGGGTCTCAAGGGGTTAAGAGCCTGGAACAGATCACCCCTAAATGTCTTTCAATTTATGCTGGAAAAAACAAATGCCATTACGAACACAGTGCTACACCCAATTGAGTTTGTTGCAGCATATACTTTTTGGTCAAAACAACCATTTTCTATGTGAGCAAACATACACTATATCTACTGGTTAAACAGGTGGTTGGTCATTTCACTTTAGTGCTTTAATTACTGCATTACTGGTTTGCTACACTGCAAGAAAATCTGTTGACATTGTTGATTCATGCGGGTGACTGTGTGGGTGTGTGGGTATGTGGGTGGCATTGTGGGTGTGAGTGTGTGGGTGGGTGGGTATGTGGGTGGGTGGCATTGTGGGTGTGAATGTGTGTGGGTAAGTGGGTGGGTGACATTGTGGGTGGTGTGAGACATGAAGGCAGTGTGTTGAAGAGGATCTGGCAGCATTGGGCATTGAAGAAGTTGAGGCAATGGATAGAGATAGTTGGAAGCGTATCAGCGGCCGTCTAACCTCATACAAATTATGGAAAAAACTGACATTAACCCCTACACGCCCAGATCTTTCTTTCGCTATATAAAATTGTCCGTTGTTAGTCATAAAATTACAAAAAGTAACTGAATTTACCAAATGAGTTAGTGGACAAGGATACTCAACAGGTCATATCTATAAAATATTGCTTATAATCACTAAAAATCGTCTAATGGTAGCCAAATTACAATAGAAATTACGTTCTGGGTCTCAAGGGGATAAACAGAAAGAAGAAGTGACTCCTTACTTGACATTGAGGCTGGAGTTGTGAGGCTGATTGATCATCCAGGCGCGGCATATCGGGTACAGCGGCGACGTCTCGTCAAACTGTGCCAGGTCAACGCTGCGGTCAAACATGCGCATCACAAAGGTGTGGTGGAAGCCGGAGTCCCTCAGGTCTATCTCTTTCCTTCGGCGTTTGCGAGGCGGCCGGGCCACTCGGTTGTTTGATGCCCCACTCTTGGTGCTGAGAGGAGGAAACATGACATTGAAAACACATCACCATACATTAATTGTGTGCTATAATCCTTATACTATAAACAACTAACACATAAGACAGCACAAAGGCACTGAAATAAAGACTGGATAAATGTAAATACGGAGACGGGACCACACGAGTGTAGGTCAGGCCCTGTAAAACACAACTAGGTAAACACAACTAGGTAAATACAACACCAGTAGGCACACGTCCATGCGTGGCAACAGTTTCTTGGCGTACATTATGGAAACTGTATCAAAGGAAACAGCCAAACTGTAATATTTAAAATTGATTTTCAATTCTCTTGAGTAAAAATGATGAAAGTAATTGTGACTTTCTGCTTAACAAATCACAAATTCATTTCACAAACTGTCATCTTACAAAAATAAAATTGCTGTACCAAATACATCAAAACTACAAAGTGTTAAGCAGGTTAAAACTTGAGGCTTGTTACTTACAACACTTTCGCTTTGCTGTCTGCGTCAGACTCATTCTCAGAATCTGACTCTTCATCTTTCTGCATGAGACACTGAAGAGCGGCATCAAACCGCCCGCGGGCAGCATCAACATCGCCGCCTGAACACAGAAAAAAATAGTAAAAATGCAGTTTCAACCAATACTCCCTAATGACCAATACTCTCCTGACACAACTAGGGGCGCTGTGCCTCCCTAGACCCCCTGCTAGTTAACTAACCTAACTTGGGCATTGATTATGTAACCTAGCCTCACTGGGGGGGTTTCCGCCCCCCCAGACCACCCTTGTTATTTTATTTTCCCGACTGCTGTTATATAGGTTAGAAATACCCAGGGTATATCTTGACGAGCTGATCCCAGGTTCGAGTCCCGCATGCCCGAGAGGAGCTTGTTATGCACCACTATGTACCCCCGCCGTACCTGCAGCCGCGGCGGTACGGGCCTCACGCCGAGTCACTCAATTACTGGTTGAAAGTACCAATTTACCCAATGTACTCCCTCAAACCTCATTACATTAGACTCTGAGGGCTCAAAAGATACCTGAGTACGTGCTAGACTTATTAATACGTGTATTAGTACGTGCTAGTGCTTAAGGTTATCGAAGCGTCACCGTCAGCTGTAGACCTTGCCAAGACCTAACCTACGATCCTCTTTTTAGGGCATTTCAAGGTCAACCCCCACTTATTATTAAAACTAAAGCTTCTTACTAGGCTCCTCTCTCTCCACCTTCACTCTTACGCCCGAGGAGGACATTGTAAGAGCCTTGATAGCGTCTTGTTTGGCACCGACGCCTCTCCGCCAATTCAGGTTTGGCAGCCTCAAATTTGTAAACACAGGCTGGCATTCGTGTCTGGCCAAATATTTTATACTTCTCTACCTTATTTATGAACTCAAGCTTCTTCCTAATGTTTCTTTTACGATTTTATATATCGTGAATTATAATAAGAAACAAACTTGATTTAAATTGTTCAGTTCAGTTCGTGCTTTTTTATTTTTATTTTTATTTTCGGCCCGATGCAAAGCGAGGCAAAGCGAGGCAAAGCAGCACAACGCAACGCAAAGCAACACAACGCAACGCAAAGCAACACAACGCAACGCAAAGCAACACATCGTAACTGAAAACATCACAAATAACGCAAAGCAACACAACGCAAAGCAACACAACGCAATGCAACACAACGCAAAGCATCACAAAGCAACGCAAAGCAACACACGAGATGGTTGGTGTTGGCTGAGTTTGTTTCAAGCACTGTCTACCGTAGATAACAGTGAAGTCGCCAGTTCTACGTTTAGAGGTGTGGTGGCGTTAATACTTATATCTGTACATCCATGATTTCAGGAAAGTTAGAAGTGGCTATCTGGAAAGTCTGTGTCATTTTGTGTTTTGTGATCTTCATCTGTGTCATATTAGGGCTATAAATGAACAAATGACAAAAAATAAAACCGAGTGGCGACCTCACTATAGGCTACCTACTACAGTAAAGTCGCCAGCTAGTATTTTAACCCAACAGTTGAGTCGCCACTCTGGGGAATTCAGGGAAATTAGAAGTAAAGTAAAACAAGTCTCTATATATATTAGCTGCGGAAGATGCTTGGATATGGATAAATAAAAATTCCTCTGCCAACGTGAAAAAAATTTATTCAAGTTTGAAAGATCTGACAAGTCTGCGCCTGCCGCACGAAAGTATAGCGTATTTTCGCGCCAGGCAACGAGAGAATGGGCAGTCGGTCTGGTTCACTGTTTTTTCGGGTTTTTTGTTAACAGGTTCAGCCCAGTCCAGGCTTGTTCCGCCCCATACCAGGACCCTTGGACCAGTGTCGGGGAATGGGGGGGCTACAACCAGCGGACGGAAGGCGACCACGAGCTGCTCGGTGGTGCTGGATAGACATAAACACCATGATGGCCGACCCATTACTAAAGTACTCCGGCCCGTGGTAGTTGTAAAGCTTCAGCATGGTTAAAGGCGGACGACAAAAAGGATATTTGCAAGATGACAGCTGCCACCCACAGTTCAGTTCGTACCGCCCACTCGATCCCACAAAATAGGAACGACGAATGACGGGGCCAGTCTCGAGTATTTTGCAACATCAGTCCACCTTGCCGGTCCGGCGACTGAACAGGGGGAACTCACGAAATGCGGTACTACTGTTTACTGTTGTCATCGCGCAGAAAAAGTGAGAAGAAAATGGCAACAGTTATATTTTCTGTTTGTTTGTTTGTTTCTTGTTTTTTTTTGTTTAGAGGATAAAGCCCCAGAGCCATAGTGATCTACCGCTGCTGCATATTAGTGTTGGCCGAAGCCACCCCCCCGGGGGGGGGGGGTTACAAACCCCCGGCTGGCACCCGGTACCCATTCACTGCTGGGTGGACAGGGGCTAGGGATTTAAGAAAGACCACCCATCTATCTTTCGCTCCGCCCGGGATCGAACCCGGGACTTCTCGGTTGTAAGCCGAGCGTGCAAACCCACTACACTACAGAGTTATTTGCAGATACAAAGCTTAAAACAACGCTGAAACAGGGTAGATTATACAGTCATGATATAAACTACTGTGTAACATCTTCAGTGGCACATAAAATCAGTAGTGATGCTATAATTCGTAATATTTGGCGCCTGGCGACTTCACTGCAGGTGGCGATTTCACTGTTATCTACGGTAGTATCTACGTATAACTTTATTAATACTGAAATATCTTGCCATGAAATATGCTGCGTTTTTACCAACTTTTTACAACCAGAGAATAAATGTTCCGTAACCTCAAGCATCTTGCCTTGTGGTCTGCCTTTAAGAAGAACTCTCCCAAAGGGATAATCCTAACCGAAGATTAACTTTTTGCCGCCACAATGGACATAAAAGTAGCAAAATACCAAAAGATGCCGGAAAAGGTCGCTCGTGTGACACGGCCTTTAGTAATAGACACCCAGGGGGCGTGAGCCAAGAGAGACAGAGGGAGAAGTGTTTTAAGTATTTAACTTGAAACCCGCGGCCTTCGCTTTAACGTGCAGCTCGTTTGCGAGGGTGAGCGAAGAAAGTCGATACAGAGAAGCAACTGTCGGTGAAACACTCTGCGGTGACGCCTTGCCACGTTTGACTAACTCCGTATACTTTTATGCAATACGTACTATTTTTGGTTATTACCTCCGCCAACGAAGTTGGAGGGGTTATGTTTTCACCCCGACCTGTCTGTCTGTCTGTTTGTTTGTTTGTTTGTCTGTTTGTTAGTGTACAGGATTTCTCAAAAAGTTACGAATAGATTTAGACCAAACTTGGTATACCAAGTCTATTTGGTATAAGGAAGAACTGATTTAATTTTGGATGAAATCTATTCACAACTGTTGCCATGGCAACCAATTGATGAAATATTCGGGCGGAGGTATGCGCTCTACTGAGTGCCCCCCCTAGTTATTGTTATTATTATTAGTTATTATTATCATTATTATTATTATCATCATGATCATTAATATTGTTGTTGTTATTGTTTTCTACACCTTCTCCTATCCACACACTTCTATCTTTACAGACTACATAGCTAGTACCAGTAGTAGATTTTTTTAGGTCCCCTTAGAGCTAGTGCACTAAGCTATAGGATAGGAAAGATCGCCACCCAGGGCAAACCCTGGGTATACAGGCAACCAATACCAACATCTGGTTAGGTAAGCAGGCTACACATAGAACTGAAAAAAAAAAAAAACATACGTCTGGCAACGCCGTGCCAATCCTGACCGAGGCCGGCTGCCGCCAGCCGGCTCGGAGCCATCATTCTTATTTTTGCCTTCATAGCGTCAACACCTGCTCCGTCTCCTGTAACACGTGTTGTTTATCTTCAGGCCATATGGTAAGCACCTGCTGTTTTTTCGTGGTTACGTGGGTGTGTGTGAAGTTTTTACCCATTCATGCTTCGTAATCCTTCTGTAGGGTTTACGGGCATGAGTGTAGTTTATTCTTCATCCATGGCCGGGGCCAGCTGCGTCTTAAATATATTTTATTCGGCTGGTGTCTGTGTCTGTGGTGTTAAGCTACGCCCCAGGGGCGCGGCTTTCACCCTTTCTCCCCTGGGCATTATTTCCCCGCCAGGGCGTCCCTGGCCTGACACCTGGTCTGCCACGTGTAAGCTGAGATGGGCGGATGGTTACGTAGTTCTCCCAGCCACGCCCCCCCCCGCCCGGACCCTCCCAAGGGCTAGTGCGGGGGGTTTGGTGGTCCCTGGTCTGCCACGCCCCTGGCCTGCCACGTGTGCGCTGAGATGGGTGGATGGTTACGTCGCTCTTGCTGGTGCCCAACCTTCCCCGCTCCCCCGCCCGGACCCTCCCATGGGCCGGGTAGGGGAGTTGAGCGGTCCCTGGCTGCCATGTCGACCCCCCCCCCCCTCCCCCGACCATCCACTTACCTGGGGGTCGGGGCAGTGCGTGTGGCGATGCAGGTGGGGGTTTGGGGGCGTTTCGTGTTGCGTCTAGTCCCTTTCCCTCTCACTGTTTTACCCTTCTTTTCCAGCGGATCAATTGTGAGGCCCAGGGCTGCTCGGTGTCTTTTAGGTCCCGAGGCCACAAGTTCTGCTCCTCGCACGCCCCGTGCCTTCTGTCGGACCTTTTTCGTCCCGCCGATTGCCCGGTATGCTGTGGATGGCTGCGGCTCATCCTCCCGGAGGGGGGTGTGCCCTGCTTTACCGGCGAGGCCTATGCTGACCTCAAGGAGTGGTGGTCGAAGGCTTTGAAGTCTCGCCAACGCAGCCACTTCCGTCTGTCCTGGGCGGACCGGTCTCTGGGTTCTCGGCTGGGCCTCGCCAAGTCGTCCATCTCCTCCTCGTCTCGCACCTCCCGACCCCCTGCCTCTGCTTCCATGAGCTCGGCGTCGATCGTGCTGACGGTGGAGCAAGATCTGGCGGTCTCCTCAGTCCCTCACCATGACCGCGACTCCCAGGTCGAGGACTTGCCGGGTGGGTCTGTGGCTCCTACGGCTGGTCAGGCGTCTCCTGGGCCTTCCCCACCCTCACCTCCTGTGCCTCCGGGGTTGTCGGCTTGGATGACTTCAGTGAACTCCTTCATGGCAAGAATGGAGGGCCACTTAACTTCTGGGTCCCATTCTCCGACACCGAGGCGTCGAAGGTCCCCTTCGCCTGCTTCCCTCTCACCGGTGCCTCCTTCTGAGTCTGTGGTAGTCGAGGATGACTACCTGGTGTGCTCCGACGGGGAAGAGGATGCTGCCCTACCCGTGCCCAAGCGACGACGGTTCGGGGACTTCCGCCCCCTGGCTTCCTGTCCGCCGGGCCCTTCCTCCGCCTTTTCTTCTGAGGTGCCTTCTAGGTGCACTTCCCCTCGTCCCGCTGCGGAGGATGCCTTGGGACTCCCTCCTTCTTCCTCCGTCCTGTTTACCTGGGCACCGATGCCAACGTCGATTGCTTGTGAGACGGTTGACGGGCGTCTTGTTGCCATCGGTCGTCTGGAGGACGGCTCCTGGGGCCCAGTTCCGGACTTGGAGGTGCGTCGCTCCCGGGAGGACGGGGGACAGGAGTCCTACCTCTACCGCCGGATTCCTTTCTCTCGCCTGAACGCTCCCTCGAAGCAGCCTGCGGTTTCTTCGGCGGCCGCTTTGGATGCTCTGGCCTCCTTACTGGCTGAGCCTAGTTTGGTCAGGGATGGCTTCCCGTGCGTGGAGGGAAGCCAGGATGCCAGGTGGCTTTCTCTCGGGGGCCAAGAACGGTTGCCCTGGATGAAGGCCGGCCTGGACCCTGCCGAAGTGTGGAGAGCGGGTACCACCAGTGTGAACCAGGGTTCTTCTCCGTCCTGGACCCCGATCCCGGTTCTCCCGGCCTCTGGTGGCTTTCCACGTGTGATGGCTGATTTCCTCCGGGTGTCCCGGCTTTCTGCCAAGGACCTCCCGTGGCGGGCGCAACCGGTGAAGGAGGAGCTTTTTCGCCGGGACTTTCAGGAGCGGCAACACGCCTCCCTGTTGACCTCTTCTGTTGCCTTCTTCAGTCAGCTGGCGGAGTGGCTCTCCTCCCTCGCCGTGGATCACTCTTCCCTCTCCCCGGCCTCCCGGTCGGATGTCTGTCGGGCTTTGTCGACCGCCTGTGATGCGTTCGGCGCCTCCCTCCTCCCGACGGTCCGCCCTGCCATTGACAGGGCCGTCACTGCCCGCTTGGCTCTTCGGCGCGAGGCCTTTCGGGGCCTGCCGGAGCTGACTCGACAGCAGATTCTCCGGATTAGTCCCTTCGATTCGGAGGTCTTGTCGGAGCCCTCCTTGCAGCAGTGTCTCGCCTCAATCCCCCCCACCGTCACTCTGGTGTCTACTCCGGCCCCCAGACCGTCTCGGCCGGGGGGTTCCGGGAGGGGGTCCAGCAGTGTTCGTCGGGGCTCTTTTCGTCGGGAGGGGCAGTCCAGGAGTGCTCACCCCCGTATGGATGGCCCCCAGGATCCTCGTCGTCCCAGTCGGGGTGGGCCTTCCGGGTTCAGGGGCTCTGGGTCTCGGGCCTTTCGCTCGGGGCCCGCTACTGTCCACAAGCCTTCCTCCAAGGGTCGCTCTCGCTTCTGAGCCTCCCTTCCAGGGCCTCCTGTCCGGGTTTCGGGCAGCCTGGCCGCAGAGAGGTTGGGCCGCCAGGGTGGTCCGAAACGGTCTTTCTTGGCCCTGGATTGCCCTACCGCCCCTTCGGCGACCTCCTTCTTGGACGCCGGTCTCCACAGTGCTCGCCGCCCACGTGTCGGACATGCACTCCTCCGGGGTAGTGGAGAAGGCGCGGGGAAAGGTCTTCCTTTCCCGCATTTTCATCGTACCCAAGAAGGACTCTTCGAAGGGGCGGCTTATCTTGGACCTCAGCCGCCTAAACGGATTTGTGCGCAACCACCGGTTCCGTATGCTGACCTTGGCCCAGGTCCGCCTTCGGCTGAGGCAAGGGGACTGGATGGCGTCCCTAGAACTCAAGGACGCCTACTGGCATTACCCCATTCATCCTCGGTTCCGGCGCTTCCTGGCCTTCCAGGTGGGATCGGACACGTGGCAGTTCACCAGACTGCCCTTCGGCCTCTCCATCGCTCCGAGGGTTTTTACGCGGCTCACCAAGGTGGTGGCTCAGCGGATGGTGTCTGCAGGGGTGAATTGCCTCATGTATTTGGACGATTGGCTGGTGTCCGCCCCGTCTCAGGAGGAAGCGGTTCGCATGCTGGACCGAGCTTTGGCGGTGGCGGGGGAGATGGGGTTCCTAGTCAACAAGGGAAAGTCCGTCCTTACCCCCTCTCCCCGCATTACTTGGCTGGGCATGCAATGGGACTCCCGTTCGGCTGCGGTCCGCATCTCGGGGGAAAATGCGGCCAAGCTTCATCAACGCCTCTTCCGGGCCTCGGTGTCCCGTTTTTTGTCAAGGAGGCATTGGGAGTCCCTTCTCGGCTCGCTCAACTTCGCC
The DNA here is from genome assembly GCA_016584305.1 of Chionoecetes opilio. NCBI lineage: Eukaryota > Metazoa > Arthropoda > Malacostraca > Decapoda > Majidae > Chionoecetes > Chionoecetes opilio. The sequence continues at coordinate 485,985 of JACEEZ010025355.1, read as the reverse complement.
GCAGAAGTCACTCCCCTAGGCCGCCTTCGTCTCCGTCGCCTTGTCCGGGTGGTGAACACAGCCGTTCCGGTGCGGCCCCGCGACTTGCTCCGGCCCGTCCCTCCCCTGGCCCTCACACTACTGGACGAGTGGTTGGTGGAGGGCGGTTTCTCCGCGTGGACGGGGTGGCTGCCTCCGCCCCCTACGGTCTTCGTGATGTCGGATGCGTCGGACGTCGGGTGGGGCTACCAATCCCCAATCTACTATGTGGTTGCGACGCATATTTTGTACCCCAGCCAAAAATCCCGCATTCCCCCAGGTCCCCAAGCTTGTTTTGTGGGAGAGGGGGAGTATGGGCAAACACTAGAATAATACCCTACTTATTATGAGGAAAGACAACAAAAGGAACTCAATTAATAACGTATTTTAATATTATCATCACCATGAATATGTACAACCTACAAAGAGAAGACTACGACGATGAAAAAATTTCGAGTAGTTTTGGGCGAAATTGATATTCCAAGTGCTATATTTCCGTGCTCGCTGACAACATAGAGAAGACCTGAGGTGATGGTTGATGTGCAGAGGCTTCTAAACCAGGAAAACAGTCACAGCAGAGTCTCATTAAGAAGTAAGCAAGTAGTAGGGACACATTACGTACCTACCAGCTGCTTACCTTTTGACGAGGCTCTGTTATGACTCTGTTTTCTTGGTTTAGAAGCCTCTGCACATCAGCCATTACCTCAGGTCTTCTCTATAGTGTTGTCAGCGAGAAGAGAGCACAGTAATATAGCACCTGGAATATCAATTTCGCGCAAAATAACTCGAAATTCTTCCATCGCCGTAGTTTTCCCTTCGTAGGTCCACCCGCGGCGACCCCGCCTTATCCCCACAATGCACCAATGTAAACAAACCGTGACGTAGTTATGTCTGGGGCCCATTCGAAGACGTACGGAATCATGGTATACATCATGTTGCCATCATGAAAGACAGCAACAATTTATCATTTACATTTATCACTTTTCCTCTCTTCTCTTTTCTTCCTTTCCCTTCCCTTTCCTTTCTTTTTCCATTTCTTTCCTTCTTTCTCTTCCCTTTTTTTCTCTTCTCCTCTTTTCTTTTTTCTGCTCCTGCCTCAAATCTCCAGGCGTTCGCCCTTTTCGGCAGACCGCTATAGGTTAGGTTAGGTTAGAAAAACGTTAGGTTAGGTTAGGTAAGGGTTTCGTTGACTACAGTCAGGGTAACTTTGTGTGGGAATCACAATGAGGTTATTTCAAGAAAATCCTGTGGTTAGTTTCGGAACTACAGCCATGCGTAGAGGGCCGCCAGCTGCCGAAATCGGCGAACGCATGAGGAACCCTGAGAGCACCTCAGAGCACCTCACCTCGTCTCGCCTCACTGGAGGACTGTGGAGGTGTTCGTATATCCATTATGTGCATTTTTTGGGTGACATTCCTGTGTAAGTTATGACAAATGTACCAGTTACATTGCATTTTTAAAGTAATTATAACTATTACTAAAAAGACTTTATTATTTTAGTGTATTATGGCCAAATTACAAGTTTTATCGTGCTAGCCACAAGTCTTAACAAGGTTCGGACGCATTGAAAGATTGGAGTGAGTGGAAAAATTGTTCCCAGATGTCGCTGGAGAATATTAATATTTGTGACATCATTAACTGTTGAGTTGTTGTATATATCTGATCAACGTGTTGAACCTACTCCTAATTAAATACAGTATCCTTTGCATGTCGTGCGCATGTAATGAATGTTGAATTGGATGAGAATTAAAGGAAAACAGAAACATTTACGGGAGGAGTTCTGATAAGATTTTCTCATGCGCGCGATCTGATTGGCCAGGCTCTTGAAACCACCACCCACACCCACAACTGTATATTTTTACGAGAAAAAGAGTAAAATTTGGTGCCGGGAGTGTCTCTGCTCAGTTTTCTGTACATGCAAAAGAGTAGAAAATAAGTGGGCGGAGCTTAAATAAGTATAATTCTACATTGTATTGTAGTCACAAAATACGCCCCGCGCCGGAAGGCACCCACACACACGCAGGGCCGCAGGCGGCAGGCTGCGCCGGACGGAATTTTCAAGCGCCGACTGATTTTCATCCGGCCGCGCCGGATGAAAAACACCCCCACCGGCCGCCTCTAGCCACGCCCCTTTTCGTCGGCCGGACAGGCCGCGCCGGTGTGTGTGTGGCCGGCTTTACAGGTAGTATTTCAACTCTCTTTCTAATATATACTTCTACATTATCCTCACATCTCAGGAAAGCAAGTCAAAGTGATAGGCAACTGGAAAAGCGTAGATTTAAAAAGAGAGAAACTGGTTCACAAATAGGGTGGTAAATGATTGGAATGAACTCACGTCATCAGGTAGCCTATGTAGTTACTGCGGAGTCAATAGGGAGTTTTAAAAGGAGGCTAGACAATTTAATGGATGGGGATGAAAGGTGGATGTAGGTAGTGTTAAGTAACAGGAACTACCACGTGTAGGTCTCACGGCCTCTTGTAGCTTCCATATTTTCTTATGTTCTTATGATAGTGTTCAGGAAGGACTCCATGACATTAAAGGGAGTTATATGTCTTCACATTATTGCCAGGTAGTACAGGATATAAAATTAAGAGACTTACAAAAACGCTTTATTGTGTCAATAGCTTAATCATTCGTATCAAACATGAAGTAACATGAGCATGCAGATTCAGAATTATATTCAAGCAACATACGGAGGCCAATGCACTTCATTCAGGTCCAAACAGACAACCCATACTGCAACACCAGGTGACATCTTAGGGGATCATGGAAATCAATGTCCTGCTGTTTTTTCTTCACATTTTTGGCTGCAATAACTACTATGAGATCTAAGAAAGAATATTTAGTAACTATCAATACACTGACTGAGCAGCCGGCACTCATTCAAAGGTTTATACACATAAGCAATGCAGCATTTTCAAGGCTAATAAGACCCCCACCCTCACCCCCGCCCTATCCTACAAGCCCCGCCCCCTCAGAGTGCTGCACCACTACAACGCTTCGGGGTCTAGGCTACACGGTCTCCGGAATTCTTGTCCTCGTTCATGGATCCACTTGTTGGACACTGCAAGGAAGAAAAAGAATGGGTCATATACCATAAGGTTTCAGAAGCTTTGAATTTGTTAGATACGTACATTCAAAATACGTACCTCAAACAAGGTCGAGACAATATATTGGAAGCTTCAAATTAGGATGAATAAAAAGAAGTGTCTAACTGGGGTTGCCTGGCAGGGAGAGCATCCAGGGCATAAAATTCATGCCACAAATTTGAATGATGAACGCTGACAATAAAATTGGAAGCGTTTCATTGACCGTCTAACCTCATAAGACATCATGGGAAAATCTGACGTTAACAGGAAGATGATGCAAAAGAAGAGTGTGTGACTGTGCTTACCCCATTTGGTGCCCACCAGCACGGGACAGGCGGCGTGGCGGGTCAGCTCGTCCCCCTCGCCGTTGGGGTGGAGGTTGTGCCAGAAAGCAGCGGCCCCCTTCTCGGGCCACAGTGCCACGTTGATCTGCGGGAACACAGTGGCTCCTCCCGCATCAACATCACTCATCTGGAGGGTGGTGGGCCAAGATAACATAAGAACATAAGAAAATAAGGAAGCTACAAGAGGCCGCGAGACCTACACGTGGTAGTTCCTGTTACTTAACACTACCTACATCCACCTTTCATCCCCAGCTATGATTTATCCAGCCTCCCTTTGATAAACCGTAAGATAAAACCATCCCTCAGTACACGTACGGGCACACTGCATGTGTTGGGTGTACACCAGGAAGCAAATGGGAACTTGTATTTGACTTACACCAACTTGCTGTTTGACACAATAGTTCACAATGAAAATTCTTTTTAGCAGATTACAGAGGGATGTCAACCTTTTTAAATAACAGGCCTACCATATGATGATAATGACAAATTTAGGAAAATGGTCTTCGAACAATTTTGAATATGCATCAGGAAAATAATTACCCTAACAAATCATTCTTGCTCAAACATTCACCCACTAGATGACGTCTGAGAACATTACAGTTTGTTACCAATTTCAATTTGCCTCAATTATTTTGATGGAAAAGTAGCGCCTGAATCTTTTTGATAAACTAAATTTTCAGAGAATACCACCCCATATGAGTAACCTACATCATTTATATAAGTTACTTATATTTTCTTTCATGGTGAAAATTTTAATAAACATACCATATAAACTTTACCTACAGACCTTTCATTACATTATTTTACACTATATTTTCCAAGGGGAGTCAAGTCTCATTACACAATTATATCACATTTGACATTTTGCTGCAGACACACACACACACACACACAAGGAATCCCATACATTATAGAAGGTCATGCAGTAGCGTTGACACACTATACACCATAAATACCTTCCCTTGTTACCACATATACACAGTTGTTAAGCAGGGTTACTTGGCAGATTACTTACATAAAACAATAAGGTTGACATGCGATTACCCCAAGGGCCCAAGTCATCCTCCGTGTCATGGTCCTGTAACATGCAAGGTCACAGTCCTGGGTTACAGTGGGGGTCTGGTTATGTCCTGTTCTGTCTGTCATCTTACAACACACTCCTGGAATTGTCTCTCCGATAGAAACCACCTTCAATCCTTTCTGCGTTGCTCCAGTGCTTGCAAGAGTAACAAACAGGGCCTTCATCTCTTTGGCTTTGGGGTATTCCTTTGGTCACTCTTTTCAGTAGAGGGATGCCAGCCATTATTCTTTACTTTTTACAATTGATACCACTTAGCCTTCCGGGTCTAGGTACTTCGCTTGGGTGCTAGGATCTTCCAGGTACATCCTCACAAGCTGAAGTTAATCAGGTTAGTCTTTGAACAGGCAAGGCCAGGAAGGGTGGATGAAAGCCATACGAATGAGCAGAGAGCAGCATCCCATTTATTGCTGAAGCCATCTGTCACTTAATAAACAAGCAGCAACAATGCGTTATGGTTGGCCTTGCATGGCTCTGTCGTAACATGCGGGATGCTGCAAAGCGGGTTAAGACTCAAAACCAAAGGGGGAATTGTGAGAGAACTATCTTACAAGAATTTAATTAGCTGCAAAGCGGGTTACTTGCACTTTGTCTCATACCGAAAGGGGCAATTGTGAGTGAACCTTTCTCTTCCAAGAATTTCATTAGCTTTTCATAATGTTGTGATATTACAGAATGCCCTCAAGTGTAGGACAAAGAATGGTTTTCCGTACTACAATTCCCCCTGTTGATGGTTCAAAAGATTATGAGCTCTGAGGGAACACAACAACAACCAGAGGTACCATGTGTCTACTTACATAGAATAAGAAAGTAGCAATTCTGTTACCAGTTCCTAAAGATTTAAAGGCATCTTTCTCTTCTCGCTGTGAAATAAGTATTGAAGATGACATTATATTATGTATCTGCAAATATTTGAATGAAAACTTATAGCTGTGACGAAAATACAAAGGCTTTAAATGGCAATGAACTAAACCTATTCTAAACTGAGAAAATATATAAACCTTCACAATAATACCTACAAACAGCCAGCCTAAAGCAACAGGAAAATGAGAGAGAGAGAGAGAGAGGAGAGAGAGAGAGAGAGAGAGAGAGAGAGAGAGAGAGAGAGAGAGAGAGAGGAGAGAGAGAGAGAGAGAGAGAGAGAGAAGAGAGAGAGAGAGAGAGAGAGAGAGAGAGAGAGAGAGAGAGAGAGAGAGAGAGAGAGAGAGAGAGAGAGAGAGAGAGAGAGAGGAGAGAGAGAGAGAGAGAGAGAGAGAGAGAGAGAGAGAGAGAGAGAGAGAGAGAGAGAGAGAGAGAGAGAGAGAGAGAGAGGAGAGAGGAGAGAGAAGAGAGAGAGAAGAGAGAGAGAGAGAGAGAGAGAGAGAGAGAGAGAGAGAGAGAGAGAGAGAGAGAGAGAGAGAGAGAGAGAGAGAGAGAGAGAGAGAGAGAGAGAGAGAGAGAGAGAGAGAGAGAGAGAGAGAGAGAGAGAGAGAGAGAGAGAGAGAGAGAGAGAGAGAGAGAGGAGAGAGAGAGAGAGAGAGAGAGAGAGAGAGAGAGAGAGAGAGAGAGAGAGAGAGAGAGAGAGAGAGAGAGAGAAAAAGAAAAAAAAGGAAGAGAAAAATAGAAAGGAAAACGGGAAGATGAAGGAAATAAGAGATTATGAGAACTAAAGACACAAAAAACAATGGAAATGTTGTCAAGATCTCACCAGCCTAGATACTAAATGATGGTTTGAATGTCCTGATATTGCATGAAGTCAGTAACAAAATCAAAATTGCACAATAGCCAAAGAAAAATCAATGGTATCAAATTCTGAGATAATATATATGACTCTTGGTATTCTATTGATTTTAGTCTATGAAGTTTAGTTGAAAAAAATAAGCAATATCTTTATAATTAACATGACTGAATTTCCTGTGACTTACCCGAGCATAGTCAAAGTGAGGCTCATAGTGGCCCCCGAGGCCATAGTTGGCCACCTGGAGCTCCTCCGCAGTGGCCATGTTCAACCCTGTCACCCCCAAAAATGAAGGAACATCAAGACTGACAAAATGAGCTTTTGACAATTAACAGAATTTCATAAAACTTTAGATTTTACAATCACTCCACACATACAGTAAAATATTGAATATTTTTTTTATCAACACTATCTATGTCAATGTTGGAATTACCATAATTATTATTAGTTGGAATTACCCTGGGAGCCTTCTATACTTCCTTATGCATTAAACTTTTTCATATCGTGCGACCTAAGGATCCCACAACTTTCCTTCCTTATATATCATGCATGAAGACCTTGCTGTATAAATCCTCCTGATGTCTGGCACATTCACCTTTTTTTGGCATTAAATCAATCAATGTATAAATCCTGGTCCTACCTGTAATGGAGCCTATACGTCTGTTGACTCCTGCAACCACCTCTGAGTCCTCGGCCTTCAGCCAGGATGATTTGCTGATGCGATAGGACGCTGTCTCAAGTTCTCCCGTCTTGTAGTTCTGCACAGTGGCTCTCCTGAACTGTAACAATGGGTGAAGGATTATCATGATTGGTTGTGTTCATTCCAATACTAGATATAAGAACATAAGCACATCAGAAAAAAAGGAAGCTACAAGAGGCTGTGAAACCTACACGTAGTAGTTCCTGTTACAATGCAAGACAATGGCATAGTCAGATGGTAGGGTCAATACAGTATTACAAATAATATAAACCATAGAGGAATACTTACCATGGGTGTGGCAAGAGCTTTAATGACCGAAATTTCCTGATCACTGAGAACATCATGGTAGATGTGAATGGTGGGGTTGACGTGGACCAACTCAGCCTTGGCGGGCACTATCTTGAGGTAGTCGCTGGGCCCGCGCTGGGACAAAAACACCAAGAGGTCAATCATATGAAAAATAACTACAGTATAAAACAATTGACTACTGTTTCAGTATTGCAACGAGAGAGAGAGAGAGAGAGAGAGAGAGAGAGAGAGAGAGAGAGAGAGAGAGAGAGAGAGAGAGAGAGAGAGAGAGAGAGAGAGAGAGAGAGAGAGAGAGAGAGAGAGATAATTTGATAATTGATAATTTGATAATTTTTTTTTTTTATTGGCCTTAATATTATACAAGTTATTATACATGTAGAGAAAATGTCAAAGCCTTTGTCCATTGAGTCGTAACTCTTTTATGGACTTTATGCTAAAATAAGAGGTCAGCAGATATAGCGTGTAGGACGGCCTAATGCTAATTTACATATGAAAAACTAAATTAAATAAAAAAAAATGATATTCCCTACTGAATATACTACTTAATTTTATCAATTAAATGAAATAAATTTAATAAGTATATTAAAGAATATACACAAACAAGCATTCATACCATAACAGTACACATACATAATAGTACTGTTCTGTTAAAGAGATCAATGATAATTATCACATTAATTATACAAATCACAATTATAATAATAATAAATTAATTTTAATAGTTACTTTTCAACTTTTCTTTTATTTGCAGTTTAAATGGATTTAAACTGCAAATAAAAGAGAGAGAGAGAGAGAGAGAGAGAGAGAGAGAGAGAGAGAGAGGAGAGGAGAGAAGAGAGAGAGAGAGAGAGAGAGAGAGAGAGAGAGAGAGAGAGAGAGAGAGAGAGAGAGAGAGAGAGAGAGAAAAAAAAGGTGACTACATAATTACCTGGTAGTAGCAATGTAATTTACTGGTAACCTTGGGGGGCAGGCCTGACTCGCCTCGGCACAGACGCTCATAAGACCGGCGCTCACGGTGGTATGCATCATTGGCAAAGGTATTTTCTGATACTGTGTAGCCCTGTAGAGAATGATCATTTAGTTTACATGGTGACACATCAACTAAAAATATTGTACAAAGTGATGTCACAAGTCACCCTTCCATGTGATTTTTAAGCAACAAATATCAGAGGAGAAAATACACCACTATACTGTTTTATTTAACGAGGTGAAAAATCCTGACCCCTTGCTGCTTACTGACTGATATTTGATGCCAGAAGGGAATACTACTACGGTTCTTCTAAATTTCAGCTGCATTTGATCATAGTTAACCATATTATCAGGTAAACATAGGCATAATTTTAAGCATGAGACCTTAAGATAGAATATAATTTTTGCCTCGTTAAAAAAAAAAAAAACTCTAGGAGATATAAATATGTCGTAGTGGGCTGTTCTTAAGTTCCTAATATGGACACCCTCACAGTCTTTATTCTTACTTTATCCACAGCCTCCTCATCAAGCCTATCATTCTCCTCTCCTTTCTTGGTCGAGTCCTCCTGATTGGTGAGCGCCTGTTCATAGTACACCTTGTTCCCCATGGCCCTCTGGTGGTTGGGCCTTTCATGCAGCAGGTCGTCAGTCAGCTGCAAGGCCTGGCGAATGTTTCCCTGCATATAGGTGGAGAAGGCCAAGTACTCTAAGATGTCTGCGTGGTGCACCGTCTTGTTGTTCTCAGCCTCCTGGCGACTCAGAGCCTCGGTCATCCACAGGGTTGTGTGGTAGTGGTCGCCCGAGTTGTAGCTCTGGCGTCCCAGCTCAAAGCAATCGGCCGCTACACAACATGATAATAGAGCATTTAAATACCTATCAGATGAAAATAAGGAAGCTACAAGAGGTCGCGAGACCTACACGACTAATAATAATGGGACGATAATGGAACACAATGATATGTTACAGTGATATTAGAATATGAAATCTAGATAACACACTGATTATCAAACTTGACATACAGGTTTATAAGGTACAGTGTTCCATCTTGAGGTTCTTATCAAAACTCAGGTAAATATATAAGATACATTTTTATACTAGGACCAAAATTCTCTACACAATTGGGAGTATGGTCCAAAAGTAATTATTTGTGACGGAAGCTCATTGAGAGAATGTTTCCTAGAATCTAATAAGGTAAACAGAAACCATACTCCCAATTGTGTAGGGAATTCTGGTCCTAGTGTGAAATAATACCATATATAATTATGAGTTTTGAGTATTCCAAGCTAATAATGATGCAGGAGAATGAGTTAAGATGCAACAACCAATGTAATGAGACCTACCAGTCAGTTCTCTGTAAGCATGTTTCTTTCCCAGGATTTGGCCCCGAGCTAGCTGTGCCGTGTCAAGGTTGTAGGTGTCCTGCAGGCGCATGAGTGCTGTGGCGGCGCCATTCAGGTCCTCCTCGTCAGGCCAGCGTAGTAAGTCAGCCATGCTTGTTAAGTTGCTGAGCATTGCTGAAAAATATTCCAGTGTTATAATTCCCTTTCTATGATCTAAATTAAAAAAATACATAATTAACAACACTGAACTTGTTGAAATCGCTATCAGTTAAGTTTCAGATCTCATCTACACAAAAAAACTAAAACATACAAAAATAATCACTTAACTGGATCTACATAAGATGAAACCATCCAAAGCCTCATCAAGTCTGATAAGAACATAAGAAAATAAGGAAGCTACAAGAGGCTGGGAGACCTACACGTGGTAGTTCCTGTTACTTAACACTACCTACATCCACCTTTCATCCCCATCCATGAATTTATCCAGCCTCCTTTTACAGCTCCCTAATGACTCCGCACTAACTACTTCACGACTGAGTCCATTCCAATCATTTACCACCCTATTTGTGAACCAGTTTTTCCCTATTTCTTTATTAAATCTAAATGATTGGCTGTTGCTTGTCTGTGCTTGGTCAGCCTTGTTGTAGGCGTGTAGTGGTACCTTTGCCCATGCTGTTGTCTGTCATGGCGTCCTGCAGGTCCGCCCAGTCCACGGTGAGTCGCTTCACCAGCAGGTAGGCGTTGATGGGGTTGGCCAGGAAGTCATCGGGAGAGTGGGCAGCCATGTCGTGGATTCGCTCCATCTCATTCAAATCTCTGTTGGAATGATGGGTTATAGGTACATCTCTAAAACCTCTGCCAACATTATATGAGGTGACTAGATGAGGAGAACATGGAAATACTGCATGGAAAGGACGGTCAGCTCGGAGGGTAGACATATCAGACACTAAAACCACAGTGGATATCCTATATGGTTCATGTCATTCTAAATGGTGAAACAATGCAAGCAAGTTTAAATAGTTAATGTAGGAAATTTACACAAATTACAAAATGTACAAACTTTCTGAGCTTGTTAAGTTTTTCCTCTTGTGCATGGATATAGTTTTCAATGGCCCTGATCATCTCTCCCTCCGTGGTGAGGAGGCGACTCATGTCAGTCATGGATGTGAACACTTCCCCGCGGCCGGGCGCTGCCAGCACCACCGCCGCCGCCGCCACTGCCAACACCCACATGGTTCACCTGCAGAAGAGTGAGGTAAAACATTAGTTTATGACTGTTGTAAGATTTTCTGACACGTTTGATTTGTTTTTTCTTACTATGTGATGCTTTCCCTAATAGAGATAGTTTTTCCTGCGCAAACTTTAAAAAGGTGGGTTTTTTGCAATTCGAAGAAGTGATGATACATTTTTAATAATACACTTTTTAGACGTTTTGACGGGAAAAAATCACTCTCCATTTGTAAAAGCATCAAATAATAACCTAATCAAACCATTAAACTAACCTAACACTCAAACTAATCAAACCTAACCTAGCCTATGATTTTTGTTTTATTTGCACATTTGATTGTTACTTTTACACTCGTTGTGACCTATAGAAACAGTAGAAAGGTGAAAAATACTTGAATCCAGACACAATCATGTTCTAAATATCAGCCCACAACATTGGCCAGCACTGAGACACAGGGCAGGGCAGCCCTCACACCTGCCTGTCCTCCCCGTTACCTGAGGTGTGGCTGGCCCTGCCCCGCCCCCGCACGCACCCAGGATGCCCCGCCAGTGGTGCACAAGCAAGGCACAAGCAGTGCACGCATACGTAATGGGAAATGCAGTACAAGTCAGGTGGGAGCCGTAAAAGGTTGCATCACTGTCCGCACCATCGTCACATCCAGTGGGCGGCCTGTTTGGCGTCTGTCCTCCCAGCCTCTTGTTTACATGTCACAGCTGCCATGTGTCAAACGAGCGACCCAATTTCTAACATGAACCACAATACAAATAAATACCTCCCTTACAAAATTGTTAAGAATATAAGAATCCTATAATAATACATTGTTCTCTTGTATGATAGATTGAAACGAAAGAAAACTCATCAAAAAGTAAAAGAAGAGGAGAGACTTTCAGTTGTTTTTCAAGCGGACCATTCGAACAGAACAGTTGACAGCGACCCACCCACCTCCACCCTCTCTTCTTTTTCCCGCCCCCCCTTCAAGTTTCCCCTTAGGATGGCCCAGTGGTGGTGACTTGGGTTCGTGTGTGGCGTCTCTGCGTTCGAACCCCGCTCACAACAACCTCGCTCATGGTATGTATTATAATAGTGGCGGTCCTGGCTTGTGTGGCGCCCTGGGCAAACCTTTACTTTTTTATTAAGATATTAGGAACTACAAAATTACTTATTATTTATTATTATTGTTATTACTAGCAAAAGTTACCCGTAATAAGTATGCTGCTCTGAAAGACAATCCGAATGGCTTTGTACACGTAGCACCGTGTTTATGAATCTCTCTCCTTCCATCATCCTCGAGGCAGAGAGAGAGAGAGAGAGAAGGGGGGGGGGGGGGGGGGGAGGTGAAAATCAGAAACACAAAAGTGTCTCCTGTGCCAGGTAGGCC
>JACEEZ010025355.1:461314-466314 GCA_016584305.1 Chionoecetes opilio | reverse complement strand
CAGGTAAACATAGGCATTATTTTAAGCATGAGACCTTCAGATAGAATGAATTTTTTGCCTTGTTAAAAAAAATTGACTATAATGGACAAGGGTGCAGTACAGGGGATAGATATAATAGTCTATATTCATTAAAATCGTCTATAATGGTCGCCAAATTACAATAGAAATATACGTTCTGGGCCTCAAGGGGTTAACTATACAAATATTTCACCACTTTATCCATAAAATATTAACGAAATACGCTTTTATGAAGGAAAACTTTAAAATATAGTTGGTTTTTTATATTAATAAAAAAAGATATCAAGCGAGAGTAGTTTCCCGTATCAGAATATATCGTGAGTTAAAAAAATAGATCTAATAAATGTGTAGGAGGAGGAGGAGGAGGAGGAGGAGGAGGAGGAGGAGGAGGAGGAGGAGGAGGAGGAGGAGGAGGAGGAAGAGAAAGGGATGGTTTAGGTGAGTTGAAAGCACCTCTTCGATGAAACATGGCCCGAGTAAAATACAGTAACAGTATTAACCTATCTGTAATAATTGTTAAAAAATAGATCTAATAAATGTGTAGGCCTATCTGTAATAATTGTTAAAACATAGATGTAATAAATGTGTAAGTCTCTCTGTAATAATTGTTAAAAAATAGATCTAATAAATGTGTAGGCCTATCTGTAATAATTGTTAAAAAATAGATGTAATAAATGTGTAGGCCTATCTGTAATAATTGTTGAAAAATAGATGTAATAAATGTGTAGGCCTGTCTGTAATAATTGTAAAAAAATAGATCTAATAAATGTGTACCGTAGATAACACTATAGTCGCCAGTCACTCGCCACTGCACTAATGTCGCCAGGCACAATATGTTACGAATTTTTGCATCCCTACACTTGTATGTGCCACTGAAGACGCATGCACAGTAGTTTATATTATGTACATCACACTACATGTCTTCAGTGGCACATAAAAGTCTGTAGGGATGCTAAAATTCGTAATATATTGTGCCTGGCGACATTAGTGCAGTGGCGAGTGACTGGTGACTATAGTGTTATCTACGGTAGGCCTATGTAATAATTGACTATCAGATGTAAGTATACGTATGTACAAAAAATAGATATAAAAAATGTGTAAAGGTTATAATTGAATATCAGATGAAAGTATAGAAGCGCAAAAAACTAAAAAAAAACTGTGTACTGTATAAGTAATAATTGAATATCAGATGAAAGTGCGGCGCTTATTTCAGAAAGTCGATAAGCGCCAGCAATAAAAAACGAAGAAAATGGCTTCAAAATGTTTCAATGTTCAAAATCTCATATCTTTTGAAACCCCGGCAACAAAAATGTAAATTTTCCTAATTTTGTATGTTTGGGTTAAAAAAGATATGACATTTTAAAACATTAAAACCCATTTGAACCCCATTTTTTTATTTTTTTATTGACGGCGTTTTTTTTTTTTTTTTTGGGATGAAGTATTATCTGTCTGTTTTGGTACTTTCACGCAATTTTTATTTTCGCAAAACATTTGGGGGCGAGGCAACCCCCATAAAATTTCTAAAATTTCTTTTCCTTTTTAAACAAATGTTCGCTCAGTTCCTTTTGGAGACCCGTCCATCCCCCTAAAGCCACCCTGTTTTTAAAAACCTTCCCGACTTTATAGCCCCCGAGGGAGTAATTATAGTTTTAAATCCCGCACCAACAGCTAAGGGAAAATTTTAAAAAGCTCCCTCCCTCCCCCCCCTTTTTCCCCTTTCCCTTTTTTTCCATTGAGCCCTTCAACGGGGGTTCCCCTTCAGACAGGTTTGAAGTAACTTTTAAAATATTTAAATTCTTTGTTTTTTGGAAAAAAAAAAATTTGCAAAAATATAGCAAAAAATGCAACATTTGCAAATATAGCAAAATATATTGTAACATGAGGGGCAAGGGTGTGGTTTTTTGGGTTTTGTGTGTTTTGTGTGTGTGTGTGTGGTGTTGTGTGGTTGGGGGTGTGTTTGTGTGGTGTGTGTGTGTGGTTTCGCGCGGGGGTAGATTTTTGTTTAATGTAGCCCCAAAAAAATTTTTTGGAAATAAACTAAATTAAAGTATTTTTAATTTTACATTTGTATGGGTATATTCCTCATTGTGTGATAGTGGGCAGAGAGAGAAGAGAGCGAGAGAGGAAAAGAGGAGAAGAAGAGAAAGAGGGAAATAAGAGCGGGGGGAGAGAGAGGGAGAGAAGGGGAGAGGAGAGAGAAGGAGAGGGGAAGAAGAGAGGGGAGAGGGGAGAGAGAGGAGAGGAGGAGAGAGAGGAGAGAGAGAGAGCGAAGAGAGAGAAAAGGAGAGAGAGAGAGAGAGATTTAATGATTGATTGATTGATAATTTTTTTGGGGCCTAAATTAAAACAAATTTTTTAAAATGTAGAGAAAAGTCAAAGCCTTTGTCCATTTAGTCGTAACTTTTTTATGGAATTTTTTGCCCAAAATAAGAGGTTTAGCAGATGTAGCCGGGGGGGGACGGCCCCAATGCTAATTTACAAATTTTAAAAAAAAAAAAAATTAAAAAAAAAAAAATTTTATTCCCCACTGAAAAATACTAAATTTAAATTTTTTCAAATAAAATTAAATAAATTTAAAAGTATATTTAAAAAAATACACAAACAAACATTCAAACCATAACATACACATACAAAAAGTACTGATTAAAAAGATCAATGATAATTATAAAATTTTAAATTTTACAAATCACAATTATAATAAAATTTCATAATTTAATAGTTACTTTTCAATTTTTTTTTTTGCATTTTAAATGGATTTAATTCTTTTTTCCCTTACTCATCTGGAAGTTTGTTCCACAGTTTAGTTCCCCGAGTGAGACATTTTTTGACGGGGGAAGTTCTACAAAAGGGAATTTTTGAGATTATTGGTTGCCCCGGGTTTGAGTAGCGTTGGGGCGAAAACCACTGTAAATTTTTGTATGTTTTCAAACCCTTATAAAAAAAGTTATAGCCTGAAGTCTAAATATCTGAAATTTTTAGGTTTTCAACTCACGAAAGTTTGGGTTGTTTTTCCCATACCGTTTCTTAGAAAAATTATGCGAACTAATTTTTTCTGATTTACAAATAGTTGATCAATATTTTTTTATAGCCCCCACCCCAGATACTGAACAGTACAATAAATATAAAATTTGTATGAAAATAAATATGTTTTTAAACCTTCAATTTACAAGGTTTTCGTATTCATATATTTACACCTATTTTTTTTGAAATATTATTCAAAATTCTCTATGTGTTTTTTCCCTCTTAGCTTGTACAATAAAAACCCAGGAATTTTGCTTCTTTTACCCCTTTTTAAAAAATGAGATTATCAATTTGATATTTTTGCATTTTGTGTGTGTCATGGGGAATGTGACAGCATACAGTGAGTTTTATTGATATTTAATGTAGCTTGTTACATTTTAACCAATCACCCACATGTACCAATTTTCAGTGTTCATGGTATTTCTCATATCATTTAAATCCCTTCCCTGTAGAAAATGGTAGGTCATCAGCAAAAAGAAAAAAATTTAAAAGATTTTTGGTACATAGAGTTATGTCATTGATGTAAATTAAAAAATAATAATGGTCCTAGGACAGATCCTTGTGGCACACCACAAATCTCTCTCTTAAGAGAGAGAGAGAGAGAGAGAGAGGGGAGGAAAAGGAGAAAATGAGAGAGAGAGAGGGGGAGAGAGGGGAGAGAGAGAGAGAGAGGGGAGAGGCTAATCTGGTAAATTATGGGTTTAACTCCTGCACAAACCAACCACTAAAGAATTTTAATAAGGTGACGTCTCGAGGTGCTAAAAACTTTATCCTTCTTGTGCCTCAAGCAAGGCTTTGATCCATTTACTTTCCATAAGCTAAGTGGAGATATCAGGGCCAGGAACCATATATAAAGCATGTAGTGGAAATGTGCAGTCACTTAGCCTTCACCAGCACTTCAGTCAGTACACACACCACACACACACGCACACACGAACTTCGTATTAATATGATTAATATACTTTCTTTAATCAATAGTTTGTTTCACTTAATTTTATACTACAAAAATTTTTTACTCCCCTCCCCTTCTCTCTTTTCTCTCTCTTCCTCCCCTCCTCTCTCTCTCTCTCTCTCTCTCTCTCTCCTCTCTCTCTCTCTCTCTCTCTCGCTCTAGAATATACGATCAATTCAAATATGACTAGTTTACTACTGCTATGCCAAACATAGCATAGCATAGTAATAGTAGTAGCAGTAGTGGTTTGGTAGTATTGTCTTGTTTAGCAGTAGGTGTTTAAAGAATAGTAATATAGTTTTAAGTCCGCAATTACACTAATGACAGTTTAACAGCTCTAACAGAGGGAGAGAGATAGGGAGGAGGGAAGGAGGGGAGGGACGGAAGGAGGGACGGAAGGAGGGGAAAGGGTGGATGGAGGGAGGGAGACGAAAGGAAAAGATGAAGGGAGGGAAGGGAGGAGGGAGACAGAAGGACCACCAGGTAGGAGGAACAGGTGTTGTAAGAAGCAGGTAGGGAAGGGAGAGAGGGAGGGAAGAAGGGAGGGAGACAAAAGAGTAGAGGAAGGAGAAAGGGAGAAGGGTTACTGAAATTTAAGAGGAATGGGAGGGAAGAAAAAGGTGACGAGAGAGAGAGAGAGAGAGAGAGAGAGAGAGAAGGGAAGAGAGAGAGAGAGAGAGAGGAGAGAGGAGAGGGAGAGAGCGAGAGAGAGAGAGAGAGAGAGAGATGGGGAGAAAGGGTTACTGAAATTTAAGAGGGAAAGGGGGGAAGAAAAAGATGACGTGACAGAGAAGAGAGAGAGAGAGGGGAGAAGGGGGAGGGGAGAGAGAGAGAGAGAGAGAGAGAGAGGAGAGAGAGAGAGAGAGAGAGAGAAGAGTATCGTTGGTGTCATTTTGCCGCGGCCTCACCACAAAACCACCACAAGCCTCTACTGATAGGATAGATAAGAACGGGAAAGGAAAAAAAGAATGCAGGAAATAAAGTAAATCCCCAAAAGATATATATATTT
>JACEEZ010025355.1:455000-460248 GCA_016584305.1 Chionoecetes opilio | reverse complement strand
GGGGGGGGATTTCTAAATATACATATATAATATATATTATATTATATAATGCACTCAGTATGAGCGCATACCTCCGGCCGAATATTTCATCAATTGGTTGCCATGGCAACAGTTGTCAATAGATTTCATCCAAAATGAAATCAGTTCTTTCTTATACCAAATAGACTTGGTATACCGAGTTTGGTCCAAATCTATTCGTAACTTTTCGAGAAATCCTGTACACTAACAAACTGACAGACAGACAGACAGATCGGGGTGAAAACATAACCCCTCCAACTTCGTTGGCGGAGGTAAAAAACCCCACTACCAATAAAACAAAACAAAATCACAAAAAAACCAGTGCAAGAACCAAGGACAGTATTACGTATATAGGCGATTCGACCCCCCAACAGATGTCAAACTTCCCAAGACCTCCTCCTCCTCCAATCTCCCAACCTCCTCCTCCTCCTCCAATCTCCCTCTCCTCCCTCTCCTCCTCCTCCTCCTCCAACCTCCCTCTCCTCCTCCACCTCCAATCTCCCAACCTCCTCCTCCTCCTCCTCCAACCTCCCTCTCCTCCCTCTCCCCTTGCCCCATTTCCTCTGCACCTTTAAGCCATAGTACGCATTACCTTACACATCGAGACAGACGCGCTATGTAAGTACGAGCGATACCAAAGATAGTAATTATATATATATATATGTATTAGAGACATATATTACCTTTATTGACTATATATATTATCCTTGGGCGATACCTGTATAAAGTTACGTGTATATTGAAGTTAGTACAGTGCCATTTTTTGGAGGAATCGAAGTGGTGTGTTTCTGATGGCTTGTTATTATTTTGGTTGTGTTATTATTGCTTGTTATTATTGCGTGTTATTATTGCTTGTTATTATTGTATTTATTATCTTCAGACGAGTACAAAAGGTAAATTAGTTATAGTAGAGGGGTTTTCTGAGAGAGAGAGAGAGAGAGAGAGAGAGAGAGAGAGAGAGAGAGAGAGAGAGAGAGAGAGAGGGAGAGAGAGAGAGGGCGCACATTGGGTATTCCTCCATGGCCGTACGTATACTGCACATGGGAAAGGGTCGACAGATGAAAGTACGTCATATGACCTCCACACATTCGAGGCAACCAGTTAAGTGGTACAGGTAGAGTGAGACAACAACAAAGCGGGGAAGAGACTAGAGGAAGAGACTGAGAGAGGAAGAGCCAGAGAGCCTATTAAGTGGTACAGGTTAAGGTGACAAGGGGGGAGTCTAAGAAGAGAGATGAGAAACCAGAACATAAGCTGGTGAAAGACGTAAAGGAGAGACTGAGAGAGGAAATGCACCTGTTTAAGTGAGGGAGAACGTGGGAGACAGGGGGGGTTTAGGAGAGGGGGGAGTGAGGGGTGGGGTGGGGAGCTAGAGTGAGGTTGGGGGTGGGGAGGTGGGGGGGGAAAGAGAGGGGCAGGGGGAAGATAACACATGGATCTAGGTAGCTTAACACGGTAGGGTATTATAAGAGGTACCCATTGTTCTCTTTATCTGTAAGGAGAAGGTGACGTTTGAGGTACTTTTTAATGTTGACAATTGTGTATATATTGGTAGTGTGAAGGGAGACGTCCTTAGTGTGTGTGTGTGTGTTCCTTGGTGGCTGAAAGAGGAGGTGAGTGTGTGTGTGTGTGTGTTCCTCGGTGGCTGAAAGAGAGGTGTGTGGTGGGTGTGGTGTGGTGGTGTGGTGTGGGTGTGTGGGTGTGGTGTGTGTGTGTGTGTCTGTGGTGTGTAGTGTTGTGTGTGGGTGTGGGGTGGGGTGTGGTGTGGTGTGGAGTGGGTGTGTGTTGTGTGTGTGTGTGGGTGTGTGTGTGTGATGTGTTGTGTGTGATGGTGGTGTGTGTGTGTGTGGGGTGTGTGGTGTGGGGGTGTGTGTGTGTGTGTGTGTGTGTGTGTGGGTGTGTGTGTGTGTGTGTGTGTGTGTGTGTGTGTGTGTGTGTGTGTGTGTGTGTGTGTGTGTGTGTGTGTGTGTGTGTGTGTGTGTGTGTGTGTGTGTGTGTGTGTGTGTGTGTGTGTGTGTGTGTGTGTGTGTGTGTGTGTGTTTACCTACTTGCCACAACTATATAGCGGAGGTGATGATGGTGGTGATGCGAAGTGGTAATGGCGTGTTTTGGTATCTTGAAGTGAATTAGTATGAGTTAGTAAAGTCCACCTCTTAAAAAAATAATTAAAAGGAGACAAAGCATTTCGTAATAAAAAGAAGAAAACTTGTAATAACAACAATAATTTCCCCACTCAAAAGGAAAGAGATAAAGAATAATCACTCGTTGTTTTTTTGTTGTTTTTTTTTTTGGTGTCATTTTCAACACACACACACACAACACACACACACACACACACACACACACCACACACACACACACACATACATACACACACACACACACAACACACACACACACACACACACAACACACACACACACATACCACACTACACACACACACATACCACACACACAACACACACACACACACACACACACACACACACACACACACCATGTACACACACACACACACACATGTACACACACACACACACACACACACACACACCACACCACACACACACACACACACACACACACACAACACACCACACACACACACACCAACACATACACACACACACACACACACATACACACAACCACACACACACACACACACACACACACACACACACACACACACACACACATACACACACACACACACACACACACATACACACACACACACACACACACACACATACAGGTTCTTTCCCATCAAATCTCGCTGACTCACAAGACAGACAATGAAACAGGACTTCAGGCGATGATGCAACACTCAAGCATTTCCTATTTTTTCCTATTTTTAAAGCCTTATTATTAACCTCGTCTTATCAAAGTTTCCGAGGAAGGTGACCAGCAAAATCCACCAGTAGAGATCCACCTTCCATCCACCACCTGCTCCTCCCTTTCTGCATGACATTACCTTAATAATACCTCTTATTCATTCGTAATTATACCTACTTATTCGTAACCTATACCTAACCTTACCTATTATTTATTCGTAGTATTATACCTTAATAATACCTTACCTCTGTTTTATTCCCCGAGACTACTACAAGGCATACAATTACCTCTCCTTTCCCAGAATAAGAGCTAAGGGCACCTCCAAACACCCTCTGCCCTTGTGACTTCTCCTCCTCCTCCTCCTCCTCCTCCTCTTGAATGCTCTCAAAATCATCCTCTTTCCTCTTACCGCCAATAACATTATAGTCGCCACTGCACCAATGTCGGCAGGCGCCATAAATTACAAATTTTAGCATCACTATAGACTTGTATGTGCCACTGAAGACAGGTATATAATATAAACTACTGTGCATGCCTCTTTAGTGAAACATACAAGTCTGTAGTGATGCTAAAATGCGTAATATATGGCGCCTGGTGACATTAGTGCAGTGGCGACTTTAGTGTTGTTGAGGGTAGCTATTCAGTTTCTTGTTCCGTCTTTTATTTGTTAGAAAGTAAACCTCTTTTGAAGGATAAAACCTGCGTTAAGTAAGTATAAGTCTGTCAAGGTACAAAGGTGGACAAAAAGTGAGTTCCAGGCATTGAAAGTTCAAGGCGTTTGCGCGGACACGTTCACTTTTGGTACTACATCTTCCTTCATTACATTAAATTACTATTATTATCATTATCAAATATATACGTTAGTGTGATTCTTTTACAAGGCGGCATAACGCGGTACTCATAAACATAACATAGGCATACACCTTATTGCAACTAATGTATTAATTTTAGTTCAGACTGCCACTCTCCCTTCATTACATCGGAAATTATTATTATTATCATTATCAAATCTATGTTAGTATGTTTTTTTTATTACGAGGCCGTAGGCCGTTTTTATTAACGTGGTCTTCATAAACATAACTGATAACTTACTAAACAGACTTGAGAGCTTTAGTACTTAAGTTCATTCCCTCAGTCTGTTTATTATGTTGTTGTTTTTCCCAGGATTAATAGACTATTGGGGGAAGGCGGTAGCAGAGTGGTTAGCCGCGCAGTGGTTCCCAACCTTTTTTCTGTTGTTTCCCCCTACAACCAGTCCAGCCACCTGGATTTCCCCCTTCATGTGAACAAAGAAAAAAGTAACCAAAACACAAAATGTTCTTGCTTAATAACACAAGTCTATAGACCACATCCTCTATATCGATATATACTTGAAGAAAAGTCAACAGCCGCATTCTAAAACATCTTATTTCTTCTGTCGACTAAATGCTAGTAATTTAGATGTCCCTCAGGATAAATTTCCCCCTTAGAATCCTGAAATTTCCCCCCAGGGAGAAATTTCCCCCAGGTTGGGAAATACTGTCCTAGATGATGCAAACCTTGCAGTGATTAACTCTTACAAATGCCTTGGACACTGGTAAGCAGTGATATGCGTGATCACCTTGATTATAAGAACATAAGGACGCTACAAGAGGCCGGGAGACTTACACGTGGTAGTTCCTGATACTTACATTCCTATATTTAGACAGATTAGGCAGATATATACACATGTTTCATACATTGATACGTAAATTTCTGGTACAGCTGATGCCAAAATGGCATTGTTTAAAACTTAAACGTACAGCCATAAACACTCGCCACCTAGGGTGGAGCAAGCCAAAACACGCCACCTAGGTGAGCAATAGTAATGCTGCTTAAATTTATACATTGCCACACAAGTGTTTTCAGGTATTTGTATTAGATGACCTGCTGAGTACAGGAATTTGTTAGTAATGCAAAACAGCTGTTGAACTTGGTTACGGTTTATAGATAGACAAGAAAAATGGTTATTTTTTTTTAATTTTTTAGGGTTTTTTTTTTCCCGGGGAAACTGGCCCCTTTTTTCCCTTTTTTCTTTTTTTTACTTTTTTTTTTTTTCCCGGGCAAATTTTAATTTTTTTTTTTTTTAAAATTTTTTTTTCCCCCCATTAAAAAAAATAAAAAAAAAAATTTTTTTTAATGGGTTTTTTTTTTTTTTAAAAAATTTTTTTTTTTTTTTTTTTTTTTTTTAAAAAAAAAAAAAAAGTTTTTTTTTAAATACGCCTAGTGTTTTGATTAACTTTTTAAAACCTTCCCTGAGAATTTTACACCTTGATTTAAAGAACTAAGGGCCTCCCAGCTTAAAAGGGGGTTTTTTTGTTTTTCCAATTTAGCAAATTGGGAAATTACAATGTTTCTCATTGTCCCAAATT
>JACEEZ010025355.1:345000-450000 GCA_016584305.1 Chionoecetes opilio | reverse complement strand
GGCAGCCGCTGCAGCCGTCCAGCGACGTGTTCAGCGTCGGGGTGATGCTCGGCTCCGTGTGCCACAGCTCCGAACACCCCTTGCTCACCCCGCTGCTGACGCCCCTGGCGGCGGCGTGCACGCGGGAGCAGCCCGAGGTGCGGCCCTCCCTGCGCCAGGTGGCGGAGCAGGCGCGGCGCTTGCTGGCCTGCCTCACGGAGGAGCAGCTGCAGGACACCATCTACGCGACACAGCCTACCACACAACTCTCCACTCTTCATCAACGACACTCAACTGTCTCCTGCCTCTACAATGAACAGTCAAGGACTAACCTCTCCACACAACACTCCACACAACCCTCCACTCTTCTTCAACAAGGCTCCACTGTCTCCTGCCTCTACAATGAACAGTCTAGGACTATCCAATCTAGGACAATCTAAAAATCTGAACGGGAAATCTCACATTTCATCTCTTGCTAAAACAGCTTCTAAGAAGTTCGGTGTCCTGTGGCGTCTGCGTCCATGTTTTTCTCGCTCCCAGTTGCTTGCAGAAAAAACAAGGAGATCCTTTTTGCCGAGGAGTGAGTCACTCCCCCCGAGGACCCCCGGCACCCACGGGCCCCCCGAGGGAACGCCTGTCTGTCTGTCTGTCTGTTTGTTGCTCTTATGACTTATAATTTATACGTATACAATCTTACAATATATTTACAATTTACAATTATTTGCTATTTACTAATTTTCTGTATTTACGTTTGCATTTCTTCGTGTTTCTTATTTATCTTGCTTCCCTTTCTCCTTTTGTTTAGTTTTTCTTTCCTTGCAATTCTTCTTCGTTCTCTTTCTTCCTCCTCTTTCGTTCCCTCTCTTCCTTCCTTCGTGCATTCTTTCTTTCTTTCTTTCTTTTTTTCTTTCCTTGTCCATATCTATTTTGGAAACGTCCCATATCTGCCCTTGTTTCCTTTAATGTCTCTCTCTCTCTCTCTCCTCACCTTACGCATCTCTCTTCTTCTCCGTCCATCTCTGGGTACTCTCTCTAGACTCTCTCTCGATCCTCACACCATTTATCCCATCTGGTCTCCGACGCATCATTCCCTTTCTCTCATCCGATGCGTCTCTCCTCAGCAGCTTCTGACTGCTCACTGCTCCTCAATTGTTGCCATATCCTCCTCCTCCAGCTTGAGCGTATAAGTTCTCACTACTCTCACTGCCGCTGCGATTCTGGAGGTACACATGACTACCTCGTTGCATAAAGATCTTGTAATGACCCCCCCCTAGAGGCGACGTTGAAAGTTGTACAAGCGTACAAAGCGACGGATTGGAGAGACAATGAGGTGTTGCAAGGAGTAGATCGAGAGCCCAAAAGTTGTTAGCTAAAACGTTCGAGTTGAGGAAGGTTGCGTCCAATAAAAAAGTGTTCCCGTTCTGGGAAGGGTAAAAAGGTCTCTTGGAAAATATAATGACTCTGCGTATCGTACTCGGGGTATCGTTCATGCTCGGTGGTTCTTTAATGCTGAAGACGAAGCTCCATTACCGGAACCAGTGAGCATGTGTGCGGGACTCGAAAGTGATAGATTGGTAATAGCAGAGATGACAGTAGACAGAATATCGAAGTATTTGCGGAAGCTTGACCCAGCAAAATCCGTGGGGGTGGACGAAATCTCGCCGCGATTACTTCGCGAGTGTCACAGTCGACTTCCGCTCCCATTAAAGATTATTCTCAATAAATCGCTAATGGACAAAGGTGTGTTCCTAGTATGTGGAAATTAGCTAGTGTTACACCGATATTCAAGAAAGGGAGTGGGAGCCTCGCAAGTAATTATCGCCCAATTAGTCTAACGTCTGTGATTGTTAAACTATTTGAGAAAATATTGCGGGATAAAATAGTGTCTTTTCTCGATGAAAATAACTCAATACTAAACTCCCAGCATGGATTTCGACATAAGAGATCCTGCTTAGCAAACCTACTCGATTTTTTTAATGTCATTTGTTCAAGCTGGGACGCTGAAATTCCCTCGGATATAATATGCCTTGATTTTCAGAAAGCCTTCGATACGGTTCCCCATAAGCGACTTTTGACCAAGCTAGGGGCGCATGGCTTGGGAGAGCAATTATGTTCATGGATTGACGATTGGCTTTTAAATCGTAAACAACGGGTAGTGGTGAATGGCGAGGCATCTGATTGGTTAGATGTTACTATTGGGGTGCCTCAGGGCTCGGTCTTGGGTCCTACTCTTTTTCTGATATATATCTATCTCAGTTGTCTGGATAGTCTGTTGATCCTGGTTTTTCCTATATGCCTTCGGATGAGGATAAAATTATTATTATTATTATTATTATTATTATTATTATTATTATTATTATTATTATCATAACACTTTTATACACCTTATTGAACTACATAATGCAGAATTTTGGTTCAAACTGCCCCCATTGCAACACGAGACTCAAATAAGACTATAATGGATAATAGAAGAATGAGGAAACACTGCCTGATGGTCTTGCTTTCACCTCACCTCAGTGTTATGGGATTTGATAACAGCGAAATGCTTGACACGTCTTGATGTTGAAAGAAGAAATACTCTCTTGTACCATGCGCTCATTTTAACCCCTTTAGAGAGAGAGAGAGAGAGAGAGAAGAGAGAGAGAGAGAGAGAGAGAGAGAGAGAAGAGAGAGAGAGAGAGAAGAGGAGAGAGAGAGAGAGAGAGAGAGAGAGAGAAAGAGAGCGAGCGAGCGAGCGAGCGAGAGAGAGAGAGAGAGAGAGAGAGAGAGAGGAGAGAGAGAGAGAGAGAGAGAGAGAGAGAGAGAGGAGAGAGTGTGTTCATCGCTGCTTGTGTTGTTATTTCAAGGAGCAAGACGTTAAAAGGACAGATTGAAGAGGGAGGAACAGTGAACGATGATTGGGTAATGCATGAAAGAAAGCCTTGTGAGAAGTAAAATAAAATTGCAATGAGAACTCGAGACATGGGTAAACAAACAAACAACACACACACACAACACACACACACACACACACACACACACCACACACACACACACACACACACACACACACACACACACACACATATGTTTTCGACACATTCTATATAGAAAGTGACGGCATAAAAAAAAAAGAGGGAAAAAAGGGAGCTCACATAAAACTTATTTTTTATATTTTTTTTCTGGGCGATAAAAATTTCACATTGCAATAAAAAGGTTGATATAAGTAAGGTCCAGTATCACTCTACCCACCCTACATACATATATACATACATACATACATACATACATACATACATACATACATACATACATACATACATACATACATACATACATACATACATACATACATACATACATACATACATACATACATACATACATATATACATACATACATACATACATACATACATACATACATACATACATACATACATACATATATACATACGTACATACGTACATACATACATATATACATATATACATACATACATACATACATACATACATATATACATACATACATACATACATACATACATACATACATACATACATACATACATATATACATACATACATATATACATACATACATACATACATACATACATACATACATACATACATATATACATACATACATATATACATACACAATATACCTTTTCCTCCAAAATAGCCCTCCAAAATGGAAACTAAAGAAACATAAATATACTAAAATATTTTATTCTTATTAATCAATTCATTCAAGTTCCCGTCCCAAATATTTCCACATCGCACTAAAAAAGATTATCTACAAAACTAACCTAGCGTAAAAAAATATAATACCAACCAAAGATGGCATGATAAAACGAAAACGAATAAATCGATCAGAAATCAAATTGTCCCATTGTTTGTCTTGTAATGAAACCTTCACGATAAGTTGATGAAAAAATACGATATTGACGCAAGACTGGTATATTGATGAGCGCGTGAGAGCCAGCCACCTGATGCATGCGTACCCGCTGCCCTATTTCTCAGGGCCATCTGGCGGAGAGCAAGGAAAACATAATCATCATAGGTCAAGCCTCTGATTGGTAGATGACTACCGTAGATAACACTAAAGTCGCCAGGACAAAGTTTTTTTCTGTTTACAGACGTCTGGTGGCGTTAATACTTACATTTCTACATCCATGATTTCAGGAAAGTTAGAAGGGGCTATCTGGAGAGTCTGTGTCATTTTGTGTCTTCATCTGTGTCATATTATGGCTATAAATGAACATATTACAAAATATCACCAGAGTAGCGACCAACAATAAGGTCGCCAAAAAGTGTTTATGTTAAGAGTGTCCTCCCGCCGTCGTCGTCGCGAGAAAAAAAAACGAGTAGCGAAATTTGAAACCATGTATACCTGCAGATACAAAGCATAAAACAACACTGAAACAGAGTAGATTATACAGTCATGATATAAACTACTGTGTATCATCTTCAGTGGCACATACAAAACTGTAGTGATGCTATAATTCGTAATATTTGGCGGCTGGCGACAATATTGCAGCTGGCGACTATTGTGTTATCTACGGTAAATAGATCAATAGATGCCTACATAAACAAAGAAATGAAGTATTAATGAATAAGTATGCGAGTAGTAATTTAGAAAGGCAGTAAAATAGGAAGGAAGGAGGGAAGAAATGCAGCAAGTAAACACACAAGTGAACAAATCAATGCATGAATCACTAAGTAAGACTTGCATCTTTATTACCAACATCACACTAATTCTGAGGAACAAAAAAACAAGTTGAGACGTGTTACATTGGTTCAACCTTTACCATTACGAGGGGACGGTGAGAGAGAGAGAGAGAGAGAGAGAGAGAGAGAGAGAGAGAGAGAGAGAGAGAGAGGAGAGAGAGAGAGAGAGAGAGAGAGAGAGAGAGCAAGAGCGAGCGAGAGAAAAAAAAAATAGGAGCGAGTTTTACCTACCCAGCGCACACATACACACACACACACACACACACCACACACCCACACCCACACACACATACACACACACACACACACCACACACACACACACACACACACACACAAATAAAGAACTCAATACCCTGACTCAACCCTTTAAATACGTATCACTATAGGTAAATTATATTATTATTATTTTACATCACACAAGACTGACCAAGGCAAAAAAACAAAAGTAACAATAAGCCGCAAATACACACAAACATTCATTCACCCCCTCTAATACCACGTTTCCCCTCTTTCTCCCCTCTACAGGATGTGGCGGCAGGTGGCAGCGTGTGTGGTGGGGGTGATGGTGGTAGGGTGCGTGGTGGGGGTAGCACATGACCCCCGCCCTGACCCCTCCCTGTACAACATTGGCGTGGGGATTTATGACGCGACGGGCCCGGCTGCTGGAGTCAATTGGTAATTATATACACTGTTCACTACCCTCTCTCTCTCTCTCTCTCTCTCTCTCTCTCTCTCTCTCTCTCTCTCTCTCTCTCTCTCTCTTTATCTCTCTGTTTGTGTCTCTATTTCTGTTTCTCTTTTTTTCTCTCTCTCTTTCTCACCGCCATACGAAATTAAATTCTTTTCGGTAATTCTGAGTCTAAGTATAGAGAAATAAATCTCTCTCTCTCCATCTCTCTCCCCCCTCATCTCCCCCATCTCTCATCTCTCTTCCTATCTCTCTCTATCTCTCTCTCTCTTCTCTCTCTCTCTCTCCTCTCTCCTCTCTCTCTCTCTCTCATCTACTCTCTCTCTCTCCCTCTCTCTCTCTCTAATGTAGCACCGCATATGAAATCAATTCTTTTCGTAATTCTGAGTCCTAACAAGAGAAGAAGACTCTCTCTCCTCTCTCTCTCCTCGTCTCTCTCTCTCCCTCTCTCTTCTCTCTCTCTCTCTCTCCTCTCTACGTCTCTCTCTCTCTCGTCTCTCTCTCTCTCTATTAGCCTCACCATAGACAAATTGATTCTCTTCCGGTAATCTGATCAAGTAAGGAAGAAGACCTCTCTCTCTCTCTCTCTCTCTCGATCTCTACTCTCTACTCTCATCTCTCTCCTCATCTCCTCTCTCTCTCTCTCTCTCTCTCATCTCTATGTAGCACCACCATATAAAATTCATTTCTTTCGGTAATTCTGATCTAAGAAAGAGAAGAAGACACTCTCTCTCTCTCTCTCTCTCTCTCTCTCTCCTCTCTCTCTCTCATCTCTCTCTCCTCTCCTCTCTCTCCTCTCTTCTCTCTCTCTCTCTCTCTCTCTCTCTCTCTCTCTCTCATCTAATGTAGCACCACCATATAAAATTCAATTCTTTTCGGTAATTCTGATTCTAAGAAAGAGAAAGAAGACGAAATACGACCTACGGTAACATACCTCAAGTTATCACAGGAGTGCCAGGTGAGCAGTTAGTAGGTACAGTAGCTACACAGGATTAAGGGAGTATTAGCGCGATAAGATAAGGGTTTTGTGTAGGCTTAACAGTTATTAGCATCACCACAACACTATCATATCGCTCGGTGTTATTTATGCTTCCCTCCCACCTCCACCCCCTCCTCTTCTCCGTTCCTCCTGCCTCCACCCACCCCATCATTCTTCCTCCCTCCATCCCCATCCCCACCATCTTCTCCACCTTCTTGCTTTACGCCATTCCATTTGTTCATTTTCCACTAATTCTATGTAGCCAATCTCGTATACTCACACACTAATCACTAAAGGCGTTTTCTGCGGGGGATTTTTGGTTGCAACCGGAACATTTTCGGTTGCAAACGGTCACAACAACAACAACAAATGTTTGCAGGTCGGGCCAATCATCTTCCCTGGATGGTTGAACAAGGGATCGAAATTTGAGCAACCGAAAATTTTTCGGTTGCAACCAGGATCCCCGCAGAAAACTCCTTAATGATTGTCACTTACTACGTTATTGTAAACCTCTTGAGGCCCAGAGCGTAATTTCCATTGATATTTAGCTACCACTAGACGATTTTCGGTGAATATAAGCAATATTTTATAGATATGACCTGTTTTGTATCCTTGTCGACTAACTAATTTGGTATAGACCCAGAGCGTAATTTCCATTGTGATTTGGCTACCACTAGACGATTTTCGGTGAATATAAGCAATATTTTACAGATATGACCTGTTTAGTATCCTTGTCGACTAACTAATTTGGTATATTCAGTTACTTTTCGTAATTGTATGGCTCGACAACAGACGATTCTTTATAGCAATGGGAAGATCTGGGTTTGAAAGGGTTAAACGTGCTCCTGATATATAAAGTAAGAAGGTAGGTAAAGTAAATATGATAAGTAAATAGGTTTTGGAATTAATATCAAGCGTTTTAATCTCATTTTTATAGCAGGAAGATAATTGATAGACGAATGAAAGGCAAGGAATGAAGAAAAGCTCCTGTCGCTGCCGCTTGTCTTGTGCAGGAGCGATCACCATGTACGCTTGATAAGGATGGTAGAGAAAAGAGGATTTAGTTAGAATTATGCATACTAGATCATTGATATATATTGATTTTCTTGACATCGGATTAGTCCTATGTTGACTGTAGCTACTTATTTATAGATTTTTTTCAACTGCATTACCGTTTTTAACCTGTGGGCGCGGGAAATGAACCTAGGGGGGGTGAGCCAAGAGGGGAAAGGGAAAAAGTGTCAAGTGTTTTTAAGTTGAAGCTCGGCCATCGCTTTAACATGAAGCTAGCGCGTGAGGGTTTAGCGAAAAAAACAGTCGGTATACGAGTGTGACGGAAACACTCTGCGGTGACGTCTTGCCAGATTTTACTAACTCTGTAACTTATATGGGTTTTTTAAATTTTTATTAATATTATTAGTATTTCTTTCACTATTCAATACAATAAACAAATAAAGGTTATATTCAAGCTTAATATCTAATAAATTTTCTCTCTCTTCTCCCCCTCCCCCTCTCTTTTCTCTCTCCTCTCCTCTCTTCTCACTCTCTCTCCCCCTCTCTCTCTCTCGTCTCTCCCCTCTCTTCTCCTCTCTCTCTCTCTCTCCCATACAAAATAAAAATGAAATTTTGGCTGTGGTCCAGCCCGTGCTTCTCTTGGAACCCTTAGGAGTAAAACCGTTAGGATCCCCCCCCCCCCTGGCGTCTTGAGCCCGGTTTATTCATTCTTTGGAACCCGGTGCAATAGAGGTTTTACCTCGCTTTAACCCCCCCCAAACCTCCCTGCGGTGGCATTTGGAACTTGTGGCCGACCCGCGGTTACTTTAGCCCTCGCGCCCCTGGTAAGGTGTAGACTTAAAAGTGATCTCACGTGCGTACGAAGAATGCGATTTTCCTTTTTTAGCTGTCTTATTGCTGTGGTTACGGGCTTTGGCCCATGAAAGGCATCTGGGTTGGTTTGGGGCACCACCTTAGCTCTGGCCTGGCCCTCGGCCCCAAAGGGGAACCCCTTGGCCGCCGGGGATGGGCCTCCTTGGCCTCTGGTGCCCCCTGGTGGTGGTGGGGGGCTGGGTGGCTCTCCTGCCCACTTCGACCTCCCCCCCTGGAAAACGGAGTCCTGAGGACCGCCCCGCAGGGCTAAAGGGGCGGGGGTTCTGGGTGGCGGGGCATTTAAAGCCACCCAGGTAGATAATATCTCAGGGCTTCCCCCGCCACCCAGGAACGGCGGGTGGGCTTTGGATGCCCTGGTGGGGCGGTGCATAACCCACCACCAAGGGTGGGGTATGAACATTGCCCCCCTCACCACACTACAGGAGCTGCAGGAGACCTAGAAAGTTTCCCCGCGCAGTGTCCCCTGTGTTGGGGCATAGCCCCCTCCTGATTGAGGTTATGTGTGGTGGCACCCTTTATGTCCTTCAGAGGTAACCGGGGCCGCCCCCCAACCCCAAGGCCCTCCCCCTTTCCCCAGAGCAAGAGGTTGTCCCCCCCCCCTCCCCCGGGCCACCCCCAACAGACATAACGTTAACCGGAAAGGAGGGAAATTTCCCGGCCCAGGGAAAAAAATGGGGAAAGCCCCTCAACAAAAAAATAAACTATTTTTCCCCAAAAACTTCTTCGGACGAGGTCTTCAAAATTTCATGAAGGATTTAAAAGAAGCCTTTTACATGATAAAAAGAAAAATACACAGGGGAAAAGGGAAAAGACGCCGTTTTAAAAAAAGGCACTGAAAAAACCAAAAACGCCAACACCCAAAGGGCCCCTCCCCCCCCTCCAGACACCCTCTACGGCGGGCCCCGGCTAACCCGCCCCTCCCCCGGGCCCCCGCCCCCCACACCTGCCGGTAAGGGTCAAGGGGGGACAATTTCCCGGGCCCAATTAAAAAAAAGGAAACCCTTTATAAAAAAATTAAAATAATTCTCCCCAAATACTTAATTGTGCGGCTCTTCATAATTTTCTTTTGGGTTTGAAAGAACCTTTTACGATGACTTTAAGAAAAACATCAAAAATAAGGAAAACCGCCGCGGCCGGGGGGGGGGAGATCACACCACCCCCCCCGCGCCCCCCTCTAAGCTCCCCCCTCAACACAACAAACTGCAAACCCCATCCATCCCTAGCTGCAGTTTTTCCCCCCCCCCATAAAACACAATCCCCCTCCACCCCCAACTCAGTTTCCCCCCCCATGAAACGCAATCCCCCCCTCCACCCCCAAACTGCAGTTTTCTTTCCCCCCCCCCATGAAACCAATTCCCCCATCCCCCCAAACTGCAGTTCCCTCCCCCCCTGAACAGCAATCCCCCCTCCACCCCCAAGCTGCAGTTTCCCCCCCCCCCAGAAACAGCATCTCCCCATCCCCCCAAGCCATTTCCCCCCCCCCATGAAAAGCAAACCCCCCCCTCCCCCCCCAAACTGCATTTTTTTCCCCCCCCCCATGAAACAGAAACCCCCCTCCACCCCCAAGCTGCAGTTTTTCCCCCCCCTGGAAAAAGCAATCCCCCCATCCAAAACCCCAAACTGCAGTTCCCCCCCCATGAAAAAGCAATCCCCCATCCCCCCCAACGCAGTTTCCCCCCCCATGAAACCAATCCCCCCCCCCTCCACCCCCCAAATACAGTTCCCCCCCCCCTTAACACAATCCCCCATCCACCCCCAAGCTGATTTCCCCCCCGCCATGAAACGCAATCCCCCCCCCACCCCAAGCTACAGTTTCCCCCACCCCCCAGAAACAGCAAAACCCCCTATCCCCCCCAGCTGCAGTTTCCCCCCCCTGAAACAGCTATCTCCCCCTCCCCCCCCAAGCTGCAGTTTCAAACCCCAGAAACGCAATCCCCCCTTCCCCCCAAGCTGCAGTTTTCCCCACCCCCGAAACGCAATCCCCCATCCAACCCCCCAAACTGCAGTTTTCCCCCCCCCATGAAACGCAACCCCCCATCCCCCCCGGGTGCAGTTTCCCCCCCCCATGAAACGCAACCCCCCATCCCCCCCAAGCTGCAGTTTCCCCCCCCATGAAACAAAACAATCCCCCCATCCCCCCCCAAACTGCGTTTCCCCCCCCCCCCATGAAACACAATCCCCCATCCCCCCAAGCTGCAGTTTTCCCCCCCCCCATGAACGCAATCCCCCCCCTCCACCCCAAAGCTGCAGTTTCCCCCCCCCCATGAACAGCAATCCCCCCCCAACCAAGCTGCGTTTCCCCCCCCCAGAAAAAACAATCCCCCCAAACCACCCCCCAAACTGCAGTTTTCCCCCCCCCCCCTGAAAAAAGCAATCCCCCCATCCACCCCGAAAATGCAGTTTCCCCCCCCCAGAAACAGCAATCCCCCCCTCCACCCCCAAGCTGCAGTTCCCCCCCCATGAAAAGCAATCTCCCCCCCACCCCCAAACTGCAGTCCCCCCCCCCCCTGAAACAGCAATCCCCCCTCCACCCCCAAATGCGTTTCCCCCCCCCATGAACAGCAATTCCCCCATCCCCACTAAGCGCAGACCCCCGCACCCCCCCCTGCAGCAATCCCCCCCTCCACTACCAAACTGCAGCCCCCCCCCCATGAAAAAGAATCCCCTTTATCCCCCCAAAACTGCAGCCCCCCCACCCCCATGAAACCAATCCCCCCCCAAGCGCAGCTCCCCCCCCCCATGAAACAGCAATCCCCCCTCCCCCCCCTAAACTGCATTTCCTCCCCCCCCACCCTGAAAAAACAAAACCCCCATCCCCCCCCAAGCGCACCCCCCCCCCCCCTGAAAAAAGCAATCCCCCCATCCCCCCCCCCCCAAACTGCACCCCCCACCCCCCTGAACGCAATCCCCCCATCCACCCCCCCCGCAGCCCCCCCCCCCCCCATGAAAAGCAATTCCCCCCCCTCCACCCCCAAACGCACCCCCCCACCCCCATGAAGCAGCAATCCCCCCTCCACCACCAAACTGCAGTTTCCCCCACCCCCTGAAAAAGCAAACCCCCCCCTCCACCCCCAGTTGCAGTTTCCCCCACCCCCCTGAAAAACAATCCCCCCCACCCCCCCCCCAAGCTGCACCCCCCCACCCCCTGAAAAAGCAATCCCCCCCTCCACCCCCCCAAACTGCAGTTTCCCCCACCCCCAGAAACAGCAATCCCCCCACCACCACCCAAACTGCAACCTCCCCCCCCCATGAAACAAGCAATCCCCCCATCCCCCCCCCCCGCGCGCCCCCCCCACCCCCATGAAACAGCAATTCCCCCATCCACCCCCAAGCTGCTTTCCCCCACCCCCATGAAACAGCAAACCCCCCTCCCCCCCCCAACCCCCAGCCTCCCCCCCATAAAAAGCATCCCCCCATCCACCCCAACTGCAGCCCCCCCCACCCTCATGAAAAAAAGCAACCCCCCCCCCCCCCCCCACCCCCAAGCTGCAGCCTCCCCCCCCTCTGAACGCAATTCCCCCCTCCCCCCCAAACTGCAGCTTCCCCACCCCCCTGAAACAGCAACCCCCCCCTCCCCCCCCAACTGCAGCCTCCCCACCCCCCATGAAACGCTATCCCCCCCATCCCCCCCAACTGCCCTCCCCCACCCCCATTTAAAAGCAATCCCCCCATCCCCCCCCCCAACGCAGCCCCCCCACCCCATAAAGCAAACCCCCCATCCACCCCCAACTGCGCCCCCCCACCCCCATCAAACAGCAATCCCCCCCCTCCCCCCAGCCCTGCAGCCCCCCCCCCCCCATAAACAGCAATCCCCCCTCCCCTCCCCAAACTGCGTTTCCCCCCCACCCACCCTGAAACAGCAAAACCCCCCCCTCCACCACCCAAAATGCAGCCCCCCCCCATTAAAAGCAATCCCCCTATCCACCCAAGCTGACCTCATCCCCCCCCATGAATCAAACCCCCCCATCCACTCCCTCTCTGATTCATCTATCTCTCTCCAAAGGGCAAGGGAAACGACCTTTGTTCAGACTTTAAATCTATATCAATTTTTTAATAACCCTTCCCCTTTACGGCAAAACGTAAAATATAATTATTATTTAAAAATTTTTTTTATTTTTTATAGAGGGAATAGCAAATTATCAATTATTTGTTTAATACTTTTAGTTCTTCCCCCCTCCAATATTATTTGTTGTTTTTTTTTCTTGTATCCTTCCCCGGGGAGAATAAAATTATTATATTATTATTATTTTAACACCTCGGGAAAAACTGAAACTTTCCCCCTTAACACACCACCCCCACAACACAAAACACACATAACCACACCACACACCACACCACACACACCCACACAACCTAAGGGGTCTTGCACTGACTCACGATCTAGCGGCTTCAAGCCAAAAGCCGCCCGTCGGGGCCAGCTGGAGACCAATAAACTCCACTTGTCCCCCCGTGTTTGCCAGCTTATGGTAATTTTTTTCCCCCACCAATATATTTTTATCAGTAAAAAGATATACTGTTATCTTCGGAAATGTTTGTTCTATAATATTATCAAATAAAAAATCGTAAAACACACTAAAGAAAGGCCATTATGAGACTCTTAAGAAATATGCATGAACTTAATATTCACCAGCGCCAGCTTCCATTTAATATTTTGCTCGAAAACATTTTACATGGAGAATATCAATAGAAGCGGAATTTCATTATCTTTCCATTGATATATTTCGTTTTCTGATAAATAAATTAGAACCATGTATAAATTAGCGTTAACTAAATAAATAACCTCATCAATCGGGAAAAGTTACCCGATTTAATGATGTTATTTATTTAGTTAACGCTAATTTATGCATGGTTCTAATTAATTTATCAGAAAACGAGATATATCAATGGAAAGCTAAGGAAATTCCGCTTCTATTGATATTGTCCATGTAAAAAGTTTTTCGCAAAATATTAAATGGGAGCTTAAATGGGTTGGTGAATATCAAGTTCATGCATATATCTTGAGAGTCTCATAATGACCTTTCTTTAGTGTGTTTTACGGTTTTTTATTTGATAATATTATAGAACAAGCATTTCCGAAGATAACAGTATATCTTTTATACTGATAAACATATATTTGGTAGGGAAAAATTATCATAAGCTGGCAAACACGGGCGGCAAGTGGAGTTTATTGGTCCTCCAGCTCGCTCCGACGGGCGGCATTTGGCTTGAAGCCGCGTCTGTCGCAGCCACAACAAGGGCTGTGACGTCACGTGCAAGACACCTATTAATTGCCCTATATATAACTTCATAAAATCACATATAACATGAAATTACTTGGACCGATCAATTATATTTTACTGACGGGATTTTTCAATATCTAAATTTTGTGGGCATAGTTCACAAAAGAGCTGGTCTTTGGTTGTCTGCCATTCAGAAATTTTCCTCTTGAAATGTTTTCTCTTCTGTCACATTAACCCCTTGAGGCCCAGAACGTAATTTGTATTATTATATATAATCATTATTATCTAAACGTGATCTTAACTATTAGTAAATCTGATGGGTATATGCAAGGTGTTTATGTCACCGATTCAAAGCGTGAGTACCTACATACGTATTGTACAAGAAACGAAAACAGTGGGTAGCGTAGCCTCAACATTTTCATCAGTCAGTCCTTTACTGCGGCGCGTATCAGAGAAAATGTGCTCCGACGCCTCAGATGTTTTTAATCTAGGACTGATTCAGGGCTGGTATTGTCTTCCTTGACTTTATGTTCCACAGTAATTATTCTTCTATGAATCTTGTGTATTTGTTGTATTTCTTCTTCATTTGTTGGATAAAACAAGAGTACTTTGTCCACTGTCTTGTCTTGTCGTCTATGTCCTATTTACGTTGGTGGGGGAGGCAACAGCGTAGACTTAAATGTTTGTCCAAAGAGCGGCGTGCTACTGTAACTACCTGCTGAATTGTCGCTAACAACCATTTCACCCTTGATTATAATGTACATCATGAGGTTGTGGTCTTCAGAGAAGGGAAGGATTACCACGGTTAATCTCACCCTGTCTCGGTCACCCTCCCTGTTTTCTCGATAGAGAAAAAACTGGTTTTAAAATATGGGGGTAAATGATTGGAATGGTCTCAGTCGTCAGGTAGTCAGTGTTGACAGTGGTTTTGGAATTAATATCAAGCGTTTTAATCTCATTTTTATAGCAGGAAGATAATTGATAGACGAATGAAAGGCAAGGAATGAAGAAAAGCTCCTGTCGCTGCCGCTTGTCTTGTGCAGGAGCGATACACATGTACGCTTGATAAGGATGGATAGAGACAAAGAGGAGTTAGTTAGAATTATGCTTACTAGATCATTGATATATATGATTTTCTTGACATCGGATCTAGTCCTATGTGAACTGTAGCTACTTATTTATAGATTTTCTTCAACTGCATTACCGATTTTTAACCTGTGGGCGCGGGAAATGACCTAGGGGGGCGTGAGCCAAGAGAGAATAAGGAAGAAGTGTCAAGTGTTTAAGTTGAAGCTCGGCCATCGCTTTAACATGAAGCTAGCGCGTGAGGGTGAGCGAAGACAGTCGGTACGAGTGTGACGGAAACACTCTGCGGTGACGTCTTGCCAGATTTCACTAACTCTGTAGACTTATATGTTTTTATCATTATTAATATTATTAGTATTTCTTTCACTATTCAAATACAAATAAACAAATACAAGGTTATATATCAAGCTAATATCTAATAAGATCTCTCTCTCTCTCTCTCTCTCTCTCTCTCTCTCTCTCTCTCTCTCTCTCTCTCTCTCTCTCTCTCTCCACACATACAAA
Source organism: Chionoecetes opilio (assembly GCA_016584305.1). Classification (NCBI taxonomy): domain Eukaryota; kingdom Metazoa; phylum Arthropoda; class Malacostraca; order Decapoda; family Majidae; genus Chionoecetes; species Chionoecetes opilio. The sequence continues at coordinate 434,937 of JACEEZ010025355.1, read as the reverse complement.
AATATAATGATTTGGCTGTGGTCCAGGCCTCGGTGCTTCATCTTGGAACCCTTAGGAGTAGTACAGGTAGGATCTGGCTGTGCTTGAGGCCCGGTGATTCATCTTGGAACCCGGGTGGCAATAGAGGTGTACGCGCGCTAACTCCAACCTCCCTGCGGTGGCACTTTGGAACTTGTGGCCGACCCGAGGTTACTTCAGGCATCGCGCACCCTGGTAAGGTGTAGACTGTAGAGTGATACTCAGCGTGCGTACGAAGAATGGCGATTTCCTTCTTAGCGTGTCTTATTGCGTGGGTTACGGGGCTGGCGATGACCGGCATCCTGGGTTGGTGGGTCACCACCTTAGCTCTGGCCTGTGCCTCTGGCCCCAAACGGGAACCTGGCCGCCTGGGATGGGCCATCCTTGGCCTCATGGTGGCCACCCTGGTGGTGGTGGCGGGCTGGGTGGCTCTCCTGGCCCACTTCGACCTCACCCCCCTGGAAGACGGAGTCCTGAGGACCGTCCGTCAGGGGCTGAAGGGCGACGCTCTGTGGTGGCTGGGCATGTTCAAGCCACCCAGTGTAGATAATATCTACACGGCTTGCCCGCCACCCAGAGACGGCTGGTGGGCATGGATGCCCGTGGTGGGGCGGTGCATAACCCACCACCAGAGGGTGAGGTATGAACAGTGCCGCCTCACCACACTACAGGAGCTGCAGGAGACCTACGAAGAGTTCTCCGCGCAGTGTCTCCTGTGTTGGGGCATAGCCAGCCTCATCCTGATTGAGGTGTATGTGTGGTGGCACTCCTTAGTGTCCTTCAGAGGTAACCAGGCCGCCACCCAACACCCAAGGCCCTCACCCTTCCAAGAGCAAGAGGTTAGTCCCCCCCCTCCCCCAGGCCACCCCCAACATGACATAACGTTAACCGGCAAGGAGGGGCAACTTCCGGCCCAGGGGAAAAAAATAGGGAAAGTCCTCAACAAAAGAATAAAACTATTCTTCTCCAAAAACTTCTTCGGACGAGGTCTTCATAATTTCATGAAGGATTTAAAAGAAGCCTTTTACAGTGATATAAAGAAAAATATCACACGGATAAGGAAAGATCGCCGCTTTAAAAAGGCACTGAAGACCGAACGCCAACACCCAAGGCCCTCCCCCTCCCTTCCACGACACCCCTCTACGGCAGGGCCCCAGGCTAATCCCGCCCCTCCCCCAGGCCCCGCCCCCCACGACCTGCCGGTAACGGTCAAGGCGGGACAACTTCCGGCCCAATTGAAAAAAAAGGAAATCCTTATAAGAAAATTAAAAATAATTCTCGCCAAATACTTAATTGTGCGAGCTCTTCATAATTTCATGTTGGATTTGAAAGAAGCCTTTTACGATGACATTAAGACAAACATCAAAAGGATAAGGAAGAACCGCCGCGGCCGCTAGATCAGCACCACCCTACCCCGCGCCCCCCTCTAAGCTCCACCCATCCAACACAACAAACTGCAATCCCCCATCCATCACCTAGCTGCAGTTTTTCCCGCCCCCATAAAACAGCAATCCCCCCATCCACCCCCAAGCTGCAGTTTCCCCCCCCATGAAACAGCAATCCCCCCATCCACCCCCAAGCTGCAGTTTTCCCCCCCCCCATGAAACAGCAATTCCCCCATCCACCCCCAAGCTGCAGTTTCCCCCCCATGAAACAGCAATCCCCCCATCCACCCCCAAGCTGCAGTTTCCCCCCCCCCCCATGAAACAGCAATCCCCCCATCCACCCCCAAGCTGCAGTTTCCCCCCCCCCATGAAACAGCAATCCCCCCATCCACCCCCAAGCTGCAGTTTTTTCCCCCCCCATGAAACAGCAATCCCCCCATCCACCCCCAAGCTGCAGTTTCCCACCCCCATGAAACAGCAATCCCCCCATCCAACCCCAAGCTGCAGTTTCCCCCCCCATGAAACAGCAATCCCCCATCCACCCCCCAAGCTGCAGTTTCCCCCCCCCATGAAACAGCATCCCCCCATCCACCCCCAAGCTACAGTTCCCCCCCCCCTTAAACAGCAATCCCCCATCCACCCCCAAGCTGCAGTTTCCCCCCCGCCATGAAACAGCAATCCCCCCATCCCCCCCAAGCTACAGTTTCCCCACCCCCCATGAAACAGCAATCCCCCCATCCACCCCCAAGCTGCAGTTTCCCCCCCCCCATGAAACAGCTATCTCACCATCCACCCCCAGCTGCAGTTTCAAACCCCATGAACAGCAATCCCCCCATCCACCCCCAAGCTGCAGTTTCCCCCACCCATGAAACGCAATCCCCCCATCCACCCCCAAGCTGCAGTTTCCCCCCCCCATGAAACAGCAATCCCCCCATCCACCCCCAGGCTGCAGTTTCCCCCCCCCCATGAAACAGCAATCCCCCCATCCACCCCCAAGCTGCAGTTTCCACCCCCATGAAACAGCAATCCCCCCATCCACCCCAAGCTGCAGTTTCCCCCCCCCATGAACAGCAATCCCCCATCCACCCCCAAGCTGCAGTTTCCCCCCCCCATGAAACAGCAATCCCCCCATCCACCCGAAAAGCTGCAGTTTCCCCCCCCCATGAAACAGCAATCCCCCCATCCACACCCAAGCTGCAGTTTCCCCCCCCCATGAAACAGCAATCCCCCATCCACCCCAGCTGCAGTTTCCCCCCCCATGAAACAGCAATCCCCCCATCCACCCCGAAGCTGCAGTTTTCCCCCCCCATGAAACAGCAATCCCCCATCCACCCCCAAGCTGCAGTTCCCCCCCCATGAAACAGCAATCTCCCCATCCACCCCCAAGCTGCAGTCCCCCCCCCCCATGAAACAGCAATCCCCCCATCCACCCCCAAGCTGCAGTTTCCCCCCCCCATGAACAGCAATTCCCCCATCCACCACTAAGCTGCAGACCCCGCACCCCCCATGAACACAATCCCCTATCCACTACCAAGCTGCAGCCCCCCCACCCCCATGAAACAGCAATCCCTTCATCTCCCCAAGCTGCAGCCCCCCCCACCCCCCATGAAACAGCAATCCCCCCCCAAGCTGCGCTCCCCCCCACCATGAAACAGCATCCCCCCATCCACCCCTAAACTGCAGTTTCCTCCCCACCCACCCATGAAACAGCAATCCCCCATCCACCCCCAAGCTGCAGCCCCCCCACCCCATGAAACAGCAATCCCCCCATCCCCCCCCCCAAGCTGCAGCCCCCCCACCCCCATGAAACAGCAATCCCCCCATCCACCCCAAGCTGCAGCCCCCCACCCCCATGAAACAGCAATTCCCCCATCCACCCCCAAGCTGCAGCCCCCCCACCCCCATGAAGCAGCAATCCCCCCATCCACCACCAAGCTGCAGTTTCCCCCACCCCCATGAAACAGCAATCCCCCCCATCCACCACCAAGTTGCAGTTTCCCCCACCCCCATGAAACAGCAATCCCCCCATCCACCCCCAAGCTGCAGCCCCCCCACCCCCGTGAAACAGCAATCCCCCATCCACCCCCAAGCTGCAGTTTCCCCCACCCCCATGAAACAGCAATCCCCCCATCCACCACCAAGCTGCAACCTCCCCACCCCCATGAAAAAAGCAATCCCCTCATCCCCCCCAAGCTGCAGCCCCCCCCCCCCATGAAACAGCAATTCCCCATCCACCCCCAACTGCAGTTTTCCCCCACCCCCATGAAACAGCAATCCCCCCCTCCCCCCCCCCCCAAGCTGCAGCCTCCCCCCATGAAACAGCAATCCCCCCATCCACCCCCAAGCTGCAAGCCTGCCCCACCCCCATGAAACAGCAAATTCCCCCCTCCCCCCCAAGCTGCAGCTTCCCACCCCCATGAAACAGCAACCCCCCCATCCCCCCCAAGCTGCAGCCTCCCCACCCCCATTAAACAGCAATCCCCCCATCCCCCCCCAAGCTGCAGCCTCCCACACCCCATGAAACAGCAATCCCCCCATCCACCCCCAAGCTGCAGCCTCCCCACCCCCATCAAACAGCATCCCCCCCTCCCCCCAAGCTGCAGCCTCCCCACCCCCATGAAACAGCAATCCCCCCATCCCATCCCCAACTGCAGTTTCCCCCCCCCCCACCATGAAACAGCAATCCCCCCCCTCCACCACCAAACTGCAGCCCCCCCCCCCCCATTAACAGCAATCCCCCTATCCACCCCCAAGCTGCAGCCTCATCCCCCCCCATGAAGTACAATCCCCCCCATCCACTCCCTCTCTGATCTCTATCTATCTCTCTCCAAACGGTCAGAGGGAAATCGACGCTTTGTTCAGACTTCAAACTCTATATTCAATTTTTTAATAACCCTTCCCCTTTACGGCAATCGTATATATATAGTTATTATTAATATTATTTTTATTATTATAGAGGTATATAGCAATTATCAATTATTTGCTTTAGTACTTTAGTTCATTCCCTCGTCCATATATTATGTTGTTGTTTTTTGCTTGTATGCCTTCGGGTGAGAATAAAATTATTATTATTATTATTATTATATACACCTCGGGAAAGCTGAATCTTGTCCGCCTTACACACCTTTACACACACACACACACACATACACACACAACACACACACACACACACACACACACACAACCTATAGGTGTCTTGCACTGACGTCACGATCTAGCGGCTTCAAGCCAAATGCCGCCCGTCGGAGCCAGCTGGAGGACCAATAAACTCCACTTGTCGCCCGTGTTTGCCAGCTTATGGTAATTTTCCCCTACCAAATATATGTTTATCAGTATAAAAGATATACTGTTATCTTCGGAAATGTTTGTTCTATAATATTATCAAATAAAAAATCGTAAAACACACTAAAGAAAGGCCATTATGAGACTCTTAAGAAATATGCATGAACTTAATATTCACCAGCGCCAGCTCCCATTTAATATTTTGCTCGAAAACATTTTACATGGAGAATATCAATAGAAGCGGAATTTCATTATCTTTCCATTGATATATTTCGTTTTCTGATAAATAAATTAGAACCATGTATAAATTAGCGTTAACTAAATAAATAACCTCATCAATCGGGAAAAGTTACCCGATTTAATGATGTTATTTATTTAGTTAACGCTAATTTATGCATGGTTCTAATTCATTTATCAGAAAACGAAATATATCAATGGAAAGCTAAGGAAATTCCGCTTCTATTGATATTGTCCATGTAAAAAGTTTTTTCGCAAAATATTAAATGGGAGCTTAAATGGGTTGGTGAATATCAAGTTCATGCATATATCTTGAGTCTCATAATGACCTTTCTTTAGTGTGTTTTACGGTTTTTTATTTGATAATATTATAGAACAAGCATTTCCGAAGATAACAGTATATCTTTTATACTGATAAACATATATTTGGTAGGGAAAAATTACCATAAGCTGGCAAACACGGGCGGCAGGTGGAGTTTGTTGGTCCTCCAGCTCGCTCCGACGAGCGGCATTTGGCTTGAAGCCGCTTCTGTCGCAGCCACAACAAGGGCTGTGACGTCACGTGCAAGACACCTATTAATTGCCCTATATATAACTTCATAAAATCACATATAACATGAAATTACTTGGACCGATCAATTATATTTTACTGACGGGATTTTTCAATATCTAAATTTTGTGGGCATAGTTCACAAAAGAGCTTGTCTTTGGTTGTCTGCCATTCAGAAATTTTCCTCTTGAAATGTTTTCTCTTCTGTCACATTAACCCCTTGAGGCCCAGAACGTAATTTGTATTATTATATATAATCATTATTATCTAAACGTGATCTTAACTAAATCTGATGGGTATATGCAAGGTGTTTATGTCACCGATTCAAAGCGTGAGTACCTACATACGTATTGTACAAGAAACGAAAACAGTGGGTAGCGTAGCCTCAACATTTTCATCAGTCAGTCCTTTACTGCGGCACGTATCAGAGAAAATGTGCTCCGACGCCTCAGATGTTTTTAATCTAGGACTGATTCAGGGCTGGTATTGTCTTCCTTGTCTTTATGTTCCACAGTAATTATTCTTCTATGAATGTTGTGTATTTGTTGTATTTCTTCTTCATTTGTTGGATAAAACAAGAGTACTTTGTCCACTGTCTTGTCTTGTCGTCTATGTCCTATTTACGTTGGTGGGGGAGGCAACAGCGTAGACTTAAATGTTTGTCCAAAGAGCGGCGTGCTACTGTAACTACCTGCTGAATTGTCGCTAACAACCATTTCACCCTTGATTATAATTTACATCATGAGGTTGTGGTCCTCAGAGAAGGGAAGGATTACCACGGTTAATCTCACCCTGTCTCGGTCACCCTCCCTGTTTTCTCGATAGGGAAAAAACTGGTTTTAAAATATGGGGGTAAATGATTGGAACGGTCTCAGTCGTCAGGTGGTCAGTGTTGAGTCGGAGCTTTAAAAAGGAGGCTGGATAATTTCATGGATGGGGATGAAAGGTGGATGTAGGTAGTGTTAAGTAACAGGAAATACCACGTGTAGGTCTCGCGGCCTCTTGTAGCTTCCTTATTTTCTTATGTTTTTATGTCCAAAGAGCGGCGTGCACTGTAACCACCTGCTGAATTGTCTCTCACTAACAACCATTTCAACCTTGATTATAATGTACATCATGAGATTATGGTGCTCAGATAAGGGAGGGTTTGCAAAGGTTAATCTCAGCCTCTGTGTCTCTCTCTGTCACAGATGGGCTACGCCAACCCGGCACAGATCAACAGCGGCATCCACCTGCGCCTGTTCTCCCGGGCCTTCCTCGTGGACGACTCGCAGCGGCGCGTCGTGTTCGTGAGCGTGGACTGCGGCATGATGGGATCCCTGATCAAGATGAAGGTAGGTGGTTTTTTTTGTTTTAGCTTTATTTACACATATTAGATCCTTCTATGATCCTATTATTATATGTAATTATATGATCCTTCTATGTTAAAATGTCATCTATTTACATCCTACATTTTAACATAGAGGCAAAAAAAACCCAAGGGATATAAAATAAAAAAGAATAAGTAAATAAATGAATAATATAGAAAACCCAGCAATGGCTCTCGGGTACGCCACACCGGTGCAGGGGAGGCTCAGCAATGCCACTCCTTGGGATTTATTCCAATATCTTGGGGTTTCCGCCTTGACCTTGGGATATTTTTTGTCTATCTTGGGATTTGGAGGGGATTATGCAAGTATTTCTCCAGTAGTTTATCTCAAGGTAAGCATGTGTACCGTATTTAGGGTTCAGTTTCAATGCTTTTTTTTTTATAGACCTTGGGATATTTTTGTCTATCTTGGGATTTTTGGGAGAGCAGTCTTGGGATTTTTGGGAGAGCAGTCTTGGGATTTCTGAACATTTAGAGTGGCATGCATCCCTGGTCAGTGGTCACTGAGGCTGTGGTAGTGTGGCCGTGGGAGTTGCCTGGCTGCCTGCTGGTGAGAGTTCGGGCCGGCTGTGTGCGTGTGGCCGCGCGCTGGCCGCTCACTGACCTGGTTATTGCTCCCACCTGCTTCGTCATTCCCATAGCAAGACTTGTCCACATGTTTCCCTGCCTCGTCATGGTTTCCTAGATACTCAGCCAACATGAACTTGACTCCCGGCAGTCCAGAGGGGCGGCACAAACCTCTCTCCCTCCTCAGGAACAACTTTTGCCGAGCATGATTCATTATTGGGTTGTGGCGGCCCACTGCATCCCGCTTTCACAAATAAAAGTGAAACCGAGTTCTCTAAGTTTCAGTCACATTCTGATGCAACACAAGTCTCCATAAATGTTTATCAATTCAACACACACGGCCAGTCATGAGGCGCGCGTGGCCGTCACTCCGCGTAGCTTCCCAGCCGTTAATTTACTGCTATCGCTGTGCTGCGTCATGTTCCCGGCCCTCAAAAAGAAGTAATGTTCCCGCCACACAAGTCACATGAAGGAGGTAGACAATGAATAAGTAATAAGACAGTCGGAAAGACATGAGGGTGAAGCAAAATGTGTGCAGAGCTCCGCGTCTAAATTTACACCTCGTGAGGGCAATTACCAAGGATATTATACTCCACCCTTGTATTATCCTTAGCTATTACTGAGGCGATACGAGTTAATCACAGGATAGAGAATGTTTAGTGACCTTATATATCGCCCCTGGAGGCCATATATAACCGCCAAATCTCATACTCTATGGCCAAACCGGCTGTCTGGTCTGAGTTGCGTGTCCTCATGACGCTGCCCGGCCGTCCATCTATCAATCTGTGTCATTATCTATTTAGTGGACTGTTCAACCCAAAAATCTAGTAACGAGGATAACCTAAGCTTAGAAGGCTTTACTATGCTCCTCGAGGCGGGCTCACCGGGCTACAAGTTTACAAGCGTATTAACCCTTCACATCTAGATCTTTCTTTGATAACATATAAAAGTGTATGTTGTTAGCCATAAAATTACGAAAAAGTAACTAAATATACCAAGCAAGTTAGTGGACAAGGATACTAAACAGGTCATATCTATAAAATATTACTTATGTTCACTTAAAATCGTCTAATGGTAGCCAAATTACAATGGAAATTACGTTCTGGGCCTCAAGGGGTTAAGAAAAAAGTGGGGGGGAGATATTACATAGAAGGGGGGAGAGGGGGGGTGTACAAGAATGAAAAGAACACAGAAACACAGAAGTCGGTTGATGGCACGCGAGGCTACATGAAGGGTGTCCCATTATCACCGTGTTTGCTGGCCTGTCGCGGGGTCATTCATGCCTTCACAAACAACTCTATTCTTATAATATCAATAAGTAAAATAGTCAAAACTTTAAGTATGCAGTATTAGCATTTAGCCTCTCGTGTCTGTTCTTATGCAAGGAAAAAGAAAGGCATCATTGAATTGGCTATAGGTGATCATTAGGATATAGTGACGCTGGTAGAGTGTGTGGTAGTTAATTACATCTTGATTGAGGTGGTCTATTGATTATATTGAAGGACAAAGAAAAGCATCATAGCATCATCAGGCTATAGCTTCACCCATGGCAGTTAGCGTCACACAGACAGTCAGGCGCCTCTCAGTATTGGTTCTGTGTAGCACCATGACTCCTGAATGTGTCTCAGCCTAGATTCCCCGTGGGCTACATAAGAACATAAGAAAATAGGAAGCTATGTATACAAGAGGCCGTGAGACCCCTCGGGAGCAGCTTAGCCAGGCACGGGGCGGCGAGGCAACGGATGCTTGGAGGGAGATTATCACACACTTCCCGTCACCATGGGGGGGGGGGGGAGAGAGAGAGAGAGAGAGAGAGAGAGAGAGAGAGAGAGAGAGAGAGAGGAGAGAGAGAGAGAGAGAGAGAGAGAGGGGGGGGAAAGAGAAACGGGACGAGACGCAAGGCAGCAATACAAAAACCAACGTCAATATTTCCTCTCCAATCACCTCGCAAAGTAACACAATGAAGTATCTCTCTCTCTCTCTCTCTCTCTCTCTCTCTCTCTCTCTCTCTCTCTCCTCTCTCTCTCTCTCTCTCTCTCTCTCTCTCTCTCTCCATTCCTTCACTACCTTGGATATTCATTCCCTCGTGTCACGGCGCTAAAAATGTCAATCCATTAATATCACCATCAAACCTCTCCTTGCTAGTTGCTACCTTTCCCTCCCACTACACACAACCACCTGTACGCCCCTGTATGCTCGATCAATTGACTTTTTTAACATAGATGATAGATAGTCAGTTGATCTTGCCTGCCTGTCAGAGTGTCCACGCGCGGTAATAGCAGCGAAAAAGGGTGAATTGAAGCTCCTGTTTATTGCTACGTTGTTGTTGTGTTCGTGACTGGGGATGACGCTCGATGGAAAACAAAATAAAAAGTCAAATGAAAACCGTACAGTGCAGACGGTGTAGCAAATCAACTTAATTCCTGATATATCAATAGTTACATACAGCTCTCTCTCTCTCTCTCTCTCTCTCTCTCTCTCTCTCTCTCTCTCTCTCTCTCTCTCTCTCTCTCTCTCTCTCTCTCTCTCTCTCTCTCTCTCTCTCTCTCTCTCTCTCTCTCTCTCTCTCTCTCTGTTATGGCGGTGTAGCAAATCAATTTAATTGGTAATATATCAATAATACATACCCTTCTCTCTCTCTCTCTCTCTCTCTCTCTCTCTCTCTCTCTCTCTCTCTCTCTCCTCTCTCTCTCCTCTCTCTCTTCTCTCTCTCTCTCTCTCTCGTGTATAGCGGTGTAGCAAATCAATTTAATTCGTGATATATCAATAGTTACATACAGCTCTCTCTCTCTCTCTCTCTCTCTCTCTCCTCTCTCTCTCTCTCTCTCTCTCTCTCTCTCTCTCTCTCTCTCTCTCTCTCTCTCTCTCGTGTATGGCGGTGTAGCAAATCAATTTAATTCGTAATATATCAATAGTTACATACAGCTTTCTCTCTCTCTCTCTCTCTCTCTCTCTCTCTCTCTCTCTCTCTCTCTCTCTCTCTCTCCTCTCTCTCCTCTCTCTCTCTCTCTCTCTCTCTCTCTCTCTCTCTCTCTCTCTGTGTATAGCGGTGTAGCAAATCAATTTAATTCGTGATATATCAATAGTTACATACAGCTCTCTCTCTCCTCCTTCTCTCCCTCTCTCTCTCTCTCTCTCTCTCTCTCTCTTCCCCCTCTCCTCTCTCTCTCTCACTCTCCCTCTCCACCCCTTTTAACACAAAGCACACCCCTATAAACCTGTCCATTCTCTCATTGTATCCTCTCGTACATACATACTACAATGCTACATACATCCAGCTTACACTATCTTAACTCAAGCCCTCTCATGCCTGTCAACTCCCCCTCTCCCTTAACTCTCTTCCTCAACACTATCCCTCTCCCTTAACTCAAGCCCTCTCATGCCTGTCAACTCCCCCTCTCCCTTAACTCTCTTCCTCAACACTATCCCTCTCCCTTAACTCAAGCCCTCTCATGCCTGTCAACCCCCCCTCTCCCTTAACTCTCTTCCTCAACACTATCCCTCTCCCTTAACTCAAGCCCACTCATGCCTGTCAGCTCGCCCTCTCCCTTAACTCTCTCTCCCTCTCCCTTAACTCTCCCTCAACACTCTCCCTCTCCCTTAACTGAAGCCCTCTCCTGCCTGTCAACTCGCCCTCTCCGCCCACTCGAGAGCAATGACACCACTCGTATCGTCCTAAACAGTCCATTGAGTACAGGACGTTCTTGCTTCATCAGGCGCCTCATTGCATCATGTTTCTACCCAAGGATAATAGTTGCTTTCTGTCACCCTTGTTTCTATCCTAACCTATCCTATTCTAACCTATTCTATCCTAATTTATCCTATCCTTGGCTCACAACCTTCCTATTCTATCCTAATATATCCTATTCTATCCTATATTATCCTATCCTATCCTATCCTTGCGCCTCACAACCTTCCTATTCTATCCTAATATATCCTATTCTAACCTATCCTATCCTAATCCATCCTATCCTTGCCTCACAACCTTCCTATTCTATCCTAATATATCCTATCTTATCCTAATCTATCCTATCTTCTATCCTTGCCTCACATCCTTCCTTCTCACCGCCCTATGTCCTTCTTCCATTTATTTTTTTCTTACATCCTTCCATTCTTACTCCTAGTTCTCGTCCCTCTTTCTCCTCTTCTCTTGTTCTGTTTCTCCTTCCTCCTCCTTTCCATCCCTCATTACATACCTTCTCTCTTCTTTCCCTTCCTTTCCACTTTTCTCCCTCGTTTCGATTACTTTCAATTACACAATAATTCTTTCGACCTCTCACTCTCTCTGCCTCCTTCCCTTCCCTCCCCTTCCCCTCCCCTTCCCTTCCCCTCCTCTCCCTTCCCTTTCCTTTCCTTTCCTTCCCTTCCCTTCCCTTACCTCCCATCCCTTTTCCCTCCCCTCCCCTCCCCTTCCCTCCCCTCCCCTCCCCTCCCCTTCCCCTCCCTTCCCTTCCCTTCCCTTCCCTTCCCACTTTCCAGCGCCACAAGTGAGGCAAGAGACGGGTTCACACAGGTAGAATGCGGCCCACTTCTCCCACCTGTTCTTCCGTCCCTCCCCTGCAGCTGATCAAGTGAACTGTTTTTGTTGTTATTATTGTTGTTGTTTTTCGACACATTCTATTATAAAAAGTGACATTGACAACACTACACTTCTTCCATCTGTTCCCCTTTCTTCCCTTCCTTACAGCTGATCAAGTGAACTATTGTTGTTGTTGTTGTTGTTGTTGTTGTTGTTGTTATGGCTGAGGGTGGTACTGCAACGTGTTCTCTCTCTCTCTCTCTCTCTCTCTCTCTCTCTCTCTCTCTCTCTCTCTCTCTCTCTCTCTCTCTCTCTCTCTCTCTCTCTCTCTCTCTCTCTTTTTTTTTTTTTTTTTAACATACATATAACTAAAGCCCAAAGGTGCACTGTCGTGTGCTACCTATCTTAAGGGCAATTTACACATAAATATAAAGACCTAAAAACTAAAAACTAACATTATATACATATATGCATCACTAAAGTGTTTGTTGAGGCACTGTTGCTGTCACTAGTGTCACAGTATCACTAGCCTCAGCGGGGTGGGCTTCAACAGTCTCCACCGATTGGCCGCCAACTTTACACTTTGTGTGTTCATCTCCTGGATGTGAGGGACAGCGGCCGTGAAAATGTTCCACATCCTGGAGACGCGGCCCACAAAGGTGCGTTGGTGCTGGCTGGCACGGGAACGCGGCACCTCCACTGCATCATCACTGGTAAGCACCGTTCTCGTGCTTCGCGTGGCGACTCTCGGAGGCTGTCGTAACCCAGCCAGGTGTGGCACTCCCTGCACCTGTGCCTCTCTCTCTCTCTCTCTCTCTCTCTCTCTCTCTCTCTCTCTCTCTCTCTCTCTCTCTCTCTCTCTCTCTCTCTCTCTCTCTCTCTCTCTTTGTGCGTTTGTTACCATGCATATCCCTTCCTCTTCCTCCTCCTCACTCCGTCCCTTTGCACTTAGTCTTGTCATCACCTTTCTATTCTCTCTCTCTCTCTCTCTCTCTCTCTCTCTCTCTCTCTCTCTCTCTCTCTCTCTCTCATCCCCCCACCCTCCCTCCTTCCCTCCCTCCCCTAATCACCCCCCCACCTTTGCCCCTTCTCCCCTATACCCTCCCTAACAGCCTTCTCAATGACCCGGCTTCACAACAATGACGCATTATTAAAAAAGGACCTGATCGGACAATGACCTCACCTCCCAATTACCCTCCCTCCTCCTCCTCCTCCTCCTCCTCCTCCTCCTCCTCCTCCTCTAAGCGCATTCCACCACGACAATTTCTTCACTAAAACGACAATGGCTACAATCACCTGCTACTGAGACCGGAGAAAATTGCCTTCGAGTCGGATTAGGAGCTTGTGGCATGCGAGGGGAAAGGAAGTAATTGAAGTGACACGTTTTGAGGAAGGAACCTGTGCTTGTGGACACCGCTGGACACGGCTGGACACCGCTGGGCACCGCTGGGCAAGGGAGGTCGGACTGATTAGGGGCAAGAATACCGTTGGGCAAGTAGGGCATAGTTGGGCAGAAAGGGTATCATTTGTCCTTGAAAATCCCTTAGGCACTGGGCAATTGAGACACCGCTTGGCAAGGGGGGACGGGCATATCAGGGCAAGAACACCGTAGGGCAAGTAGGGCATCGTTGGGCAGGAAGGGTACCAGTTGTCGTTGAGAATCCCTTTGGCACTTATGGGCATATGGGACATCGCTGGAGAGAACCATCCAAGAACACCGTTGGGCAAGTAGGGCATCGTTGGGCAGAAAGGGTACCATTTGTCCTTGAAAATCCCTTAGGCACTGGGCAATTGAGTACACCGCTGAGCAAGGGAAGACGGGCATATTTAGGGCAAGAACACCTTAGGGCAAGTAGGGCATCGTTGGGTAGGAAGGGTATACCATAAGGCAGGTGGGTTGTCGTTTAGCAGGGGAGGCACCTATGGGTAAATGGGACACCTTTTAATTGGATAAGGACAGCGCCATTTCTAACCTTTTGGGGGCCCTATGCGAAATGTTGTTTGGGGGCCCTATTTTGTAAAAGTATGGTGGGGAATTCCAAGCCCTCTAAGGTGGTCCGGGGGCACGCTTTTAATCTTTATATGCATCAATCTGGTGCACTTTAAGAGGAAAAGAGACTAGATTCTAAAAAAAAGCAAATAATGGCAGCTTGGGGGCCCCTTGGTGGCTTCGGGGGCCCTGTGCAACCACGTAGTTCACATATTGTAAGAAACGGCCCTGGGTAAGGAAGTCACGCTAGGTAGCCCTATAGTAGACATCAATGAGCAAGTGTGGACATTGAACAGCTGAGACACCGTTGGGCTAAGGGGTGGGACAGGGAAGGGACACAGAGGCTGATACAGATGGACGAGGAGACAAGAAGTGGACATTAGAGGAAGAGAAGGAGAAATGAAGGATAGGAATAAAAGAAAGAATAGACGTGAGAGATAGGAAGTGAGAAAAAAATACGAGATGATATGAATGACAGAAAGAGAGAAATGTAGATAGATCGATAGATATAAGGAGAACAAAATAATAATGATAAATAAGAAGAGGACCGAATGACAAGGATACAAAATTGGGACATGGGGACACGTAGGTAACATTGCGAGGAGAAATAAAGATACTGGTATATGGAAGGGACATTGACAGGAGAAAGAAGGGCTTGGGGACACGAGAGAGAGAGAGAGAGAGAGAGAGAGAGAGAGAGAGAGAGAGAGAGAGAGAGAGAGAGAGAGAGAGAGAGAGAGAGAGTGTGTGTGTGTGTGTAATTCCGGTCCAAAGGAAGGCGGAAGGGCAAGTCCACCCTGGAATAAGAGCGAAAAGGAACGTTCGTGTAAATAACTAGGTAATTGTATGTGGTTTTGTGCACGGGCGGGTGGGCGGAGGACCGTCCCGCCCGCCATTGTGGAGTAAACCCTGCAACCCTGCCTCTCCCTGTCGACATCCCTCCCCTACACTTCACCCCTGCCTCTCCCTGCTTCCCTACACTTCATCCTTGCATTGTCCTGTCAACACTGCATCTCTACCCACACACACACTTCCTCCTCTCTCCCTGTCGACACCCTTCCCTACACTCCTTCTTCTTCTTCTTGTGACCTTTGACGCTTAGTATCGCTTCATAGGTCCTCTTAAACTTCGTCTCCTTAGTTAACAATCTTGTCTACTCTTCCCTTGGCTATATCCACCCCTGCATTTTCCTGTCAGCATTGCATCTCTACCCACACACACTCCTCTTTCCCTATCGACATCCGCTCACAAGACACCACCCTTGTTTTACCCTGCCATAACCCTGCCTCTCTCTACCAGCACGGCAGCACCCTTCCTTCCTTCCTTCCCTTATCTTTCTCTATCGGTATCCCTTCCCTATACAGACCACTTGTTTTACCCTGCCATAACCCTGCCTTTCCCTACCAGCACCCTTCCTTCTTTCCCTATCGGCATCCCCACCCTACACTCCACCCTTGTTTTACCCTGTCATAACCCTGCCTATTATACCAGCACCTTCCTTCCTTCCCTGAGAGCAAAGATATGACTTGACTCCTTATTTCCAACATCATATTAACTCGGATGAACAAAAAACAAGCTGGCTCCTATCTCTCAAGGGGCTATGGTACACAGGCGTCTCTCCTTCGGCCTTGAATACAATTTGCTTAGCCTTGTGGTACGCTGTTACGTCACGCCACGAACAGGCTGCCTTTGATGCTACGCGGCAGACGGGCGGTGATTTGCCTTGGTGATGTTACTGGTTTTGCATCATGTATTAAAGTGCCTCGTAGTCGTATCTGAAATATTACATTTGATTTTCCAAATTTCCATGCCACGTACTGTTTTGAAGACGAAAAACTATATTGAATATGCTTTTATTATTTTGCTTATTGACCCATTGCAGGATGTTTGAGAGAAATGCAATATAGCCATCTAGTGAAAGCCGGCAGCATGCAAGACAGCGCAGTTGCCTTGCTTATTATTTTGTCGTCCGTATTTTTTTCTATTTAAGACATTGAGCTGACTAACCTATAAATGCCAGATGAGTTTGATCCATGATTGAACTCATTCACGCTTGGGACACTCTGCTTATGAACATCAACGCTGTCTGGGTAGTGTTATAAATTCACGCCCAGTTTAGTGCCTCGCCGCCTGACGTCCATCCGATCATGGACATTATTTTCTTCACACGTACCGAATCAAGGAGACTCTCACTTGGACTCCTCCGCCCCTCCCCTGGTCCCCACTCGTCACCTGCCCTCCTCCTGGCACAAGGGTGCTCAACCAGGGGGAAGTTCCCCCATGGAGGGGATGTCAGGGTTTCAAGGGAGGCATTGGGCCACAGATTGGCAGACTGAAACTTTTGAAATATTGATCTTTGTATTGCCTTGGCGCTGCGCAGGGCGGCACAAAATGTAGTCTGCCTCGGTAACCTGCTGGAATAAACCTATCGGACAATGCACCACAAGCTCCTGAACAGTAAGGTTCAAAATAGCTCACCTAAAGACAGGACTTCCGCACTTAAGCTCTCTTTAGGCCTAGGGCAGAGGTTCTCAATCTCCCTCCAGAGGAGAATGACATTCTAAAATATGGTGAAGAGGGTGCACGGGCCAAAAAGGTTGAGAACCCCTGGTTGCTGAGTAGGCAGGGGCGCTACGTTCTAAAAGACTTAGGAAATAGCGCCCCTGTCTCCCCCTGCCACAGCGCCATTACACACCCCTGCTTACCCTAACATTACCTTTATGACGCACCCTTCCTACTGATCCTCCTCCATCAATGTGTTTTCCCCCCGCAAGACTTATCAAAGCCTGTTTCTATCCCTCTTCCTCACCCGCCCCGCTCCTGTATCCTGCCCCCCTTCACCACACACACACACACACACACACACACACACACACGACCTCAATACCCTCACTGACCCCGTGTAATAGCAGTAACAAGCACACATATACTCACCCTCAAAACACACACTAGTCACGCACTTCACCACCTCTCTCTCTCTCTCTCTCTCTCTCTCTGTACCTTTGTTACCATGCATTCTCCTTCCTCTTCTTCCTCCTCATCTCCTCACTCCGTCCCTTTGCTCTTGCTGTCACCTTTCTTCTCTCTCTCTCTCTCTCTCTCTCTCTCTCTCTCTCTCTCTCTCTCTCTCTCTCTCTCTCTCTCTCTCTCTCTCTCTCTCTCTCCCTCTCCATTATGCACTCTTCTCATCAGCTTCGTCCACCGCTATGATGACCGGAACCAAACTTCTACACTTCTTCCTATGATTTCTTTCCTTCTTTCTTCCTTGACTTCATAGCGAGCAGGTGAATGACTTGCAATAATAACAGACGTAGCGTGAATGGAGTGGCTGTGGTTACTCATAAGTGTGTGTGTGTGTGTGTATGTGTGTGTGTGTGTGTGTGTGTGTGTGTGTGTGTGTGTGTGTGTGGGACAATTTTCTGGAAACTCTGAAGACAGGAAGAAGACGTTCGTTCTCTTGTCCCGGAAGAGGAGGAGGAGGAGGATGAAGAGGTAGAGGAGGAGGAGGAGGAGGAGGAGGAGGAGGAGGAGGAGGAGGAGGAGGAGGAAGTGGTGGAGGAGGAGGAGGTGGAGGAGGGGGCAGAGCAGGAAGTTGAAGTGTGAAGAGGAGCATGCCAAGATAAGAAAGGAGGAGGAGGAGGAGGAGGAGGAGGAGGGCTATAACAGTAACCACACCCGGGAAAATAATAAAAAAGGAAAGAGATACAGTCAGAGAATGTGACAGAAAATTCCACCACATAGTCTCCAAAACATTTCTTACAACAACAGCAACAACAACAGCAACTACAAAAACAACAACAGCAACAACACCACCACCAACAACAACAGCAACACCACCGCCAACAACAACAGCAACAATAACAACAACAACAACAACAACAACAGAAACAGCAGCAAAAACAACAACAAAATCAGATATTATATAGATACAACCTCACCTATAAATAACGTGTCATAACGTGTCAGCAATTCTTACTTAACCTCACTAACTGACAAAAGAATGTATGAGTAACACTAACACGCTAAAGAAGGTATGAGTTAATGGTCATAAACAAACCGCCTGCCTGACTGACTGCCTAATTGCATGCCTGGCTGCGTGACTGACGGATTGCCTGCCTGCCTGGTTACCTGTCTGCCTGGCTCGCGTGATCATTTGCTGAAAAACATGAGAGGTTTCTAGTAATTTTATAGATTGTTTGCTTGCGAGTAAGTCATTATCACGATGTTTTCGGCCACACACACACACAGAGAGAGAGAGAGAGAGAGAGAGAGAGAGAGAGAGAGAGAGAGAGAGAGAGAGAGAGAGAGAGAGAGAGAGAGAGAGAGATTTAATGCTAAAAAGGGAAAAATTTGCAAGAGAGAGAGTATAAAAAAATTATACGATTCTCTCTCCTCTCTCTCTCTCTCTCTCGCTCGGGTCCATCTCTATCGACTTCCACGTGATGTCATTATCTTCTTCTCCTCCTCCTCCTCTTCCTCTTCTTTTTCCTGCACCAGCACTCCTCCTCCCTTATCTCTTCCTCTTGTCTCTTCGCCTTCTTTCTTTCTTTCTCAACTTCCTCGAACTGTCTTCCTCCGCCTTTCTCGTCTTCCTGTTTCCTCCTCCTCCTCCTCCACCTTCCTCGTCTTCCTGCCTCTTCTCCCCCCCGCTCCTCCTCCTCCTCCTCCTCCTCCTCTGCATTATGTCGATAGTTTTGTAACATTATATTTGGGGAGGTGATAGCAGAGTGGATAGCGTCTCCAAGAGGCGTGCTCGGTGATCTGAGTTCGATCCCCGATGAGGGCCAAAATCCACTTAAATTCTTTCTGCAACCGTCGAGTGGCCTAAGAACACCCAGAGAACAGGAAGAATAAAAGAAAGAATAAGTATTTTTGACAAAAGAACAAAAATAATCGCGACCACACACCTGCTGGCATCCGGTGTACGACGAGAGAGAGAGAGAGAGAGAGAGAGAGAGAGAGAGAGAGAGAGAGAGAGAGAGGAGAGAGAGAGAGAGAGAGGAGAGAGAGAGAGAGAAGAGAGAGAGGAGAGAGGGAGAGAAAGAGAGCCAAACAGACAGACAGAGACAGATAGAGAGCCACACACACACACACACACACACACTAAATACCTTAAAACGATGTATAATTTTCCTTTAAAGAGATCATATAGTTTTCCGGTCATAAATCAGACAGATTGGACAAGTTGTATATAATTACGCGACCAATTCATTCTGTGAGCCAAATGTCTAATGAACCGCGACCACAAACCTTCTCGCTTCAGTGACAACAACAACAACAACAAAAACAACAACAATAAAAATAATAATGATAATGATAATAATAACAATGATAATAATAGCAGTAATAATAATAATAATGATAATGATAATGAAACTAATGATGACGATGATAGTAATGACACCATCACTATCAGTAACAACAATAAAAACAACAAAACAGTAATATCTGGTAATTAAGATATTGCTGAATAAAATCTGAATAATTAAAAAAACTAGAAACAAATATATTACATAAGAATGACGAAACTTTTCTCCTCCTTACGTCTCAGACAAAAAAAAAAAAAAGTATCTGGAAATGTAGAGATTGCTGAACAAAATCTGAATAATAATAAAAATAAATAAAAAAATAAGAATGACGAAACTTTTCTCCTTGAACGTCTTAAAAAAAAAATTCCTTCTTAAGTCTCATAAAGGTAAAAACTTTTCTCCTTCTCACGTCTCGGCAAGGTAAAAAGTTTTCCCTTGTACAAATTTTACTCAAACACTCGTATGCTATTATGTACAGTTATCCGTCTTGCTTGTATGTCATTCTTCTGACACCTTTTGGTATAATATCTGTTGTTGTTGTTCTTTGGTATCAGAGCAATAGTCAGTAACAAAACGAAAAGCAAAAAATTACTGCTGCAAAAATATATCATCTCATCAACATGATTTCAAGGTTACACACACACAACACACACACACACACGCACACACACACACACACACACACAACATACACACACACACACACACACCGTCAGTATACACACACGCCTATAGGCCAGGTGTAGCATCGTTCACACCATATACAGGTAGCCTACAGTCCTTAATGGTCTACAGGTGATGGCTGGTGGGTGCCCTTCCCACGCCTCACCCTCATCACTCTCCCTCAACCTTAACATTGAAACACTATTCCTCTAACCCATACGAAAACCAAGGCTAAAACAACACTACTCTCAGTCTCTCAACCTTCCTATTGAAACACTATTCCTCTAACCACTCTAACTCTCAAACTGAACATTGAAACACTATTCCTCTAACCCAGTGCTATTCAACCTGGGTGGACGGTCCACCAAAAGGTGGACGAGACTGAGTGAGGGGTGGACGGCTGTCTTGGGGTGGACAGGTGGGTGGACGAGATCATGCCCACGTGTCGGTATAGATAAGGGAAAATAAATATATGGTATAAAACTAGGTAAAGGTGGGGATATTTTTACAAGCATAGGGAAAATAAATGGATTCAAACTGCGGGGGAAAAAAAATAAAAGCAATGTAGAAAAAAGGTGTTGTTCTGATTTTGAAGTCTTTGATACCTATATGGCTGGCTGGCAGTGGCTGGGCACATGGTATGCAGACAGCAGAGCAGACACTGGAGGTAGGAAT
Organism: Chionoecetes opilio; assembly: GCA_016584305.1. Classification (NCBI taxonomy): domain Eukaryota; kingdom Metazoa; phylum Arthropoda; class Malacostraca; order Decapoda; family Majidae; genus Chionoecetes; species Chionoecetes opilio. The sequence goes on along the minus strand of JACEEZ010025355.1, from coordinate 414,370 downwards.
GTCCCCCTGGGTTACCAGACACCTGACTTTGATGCAAGAAAACCTTGACTTCTATTTCCAAGACACCTCAGACCTCCAACATGTGGAAGCTTCATCCATTCTCAGATGATGGAAGTGATCATTCTGATGCCCTATTGGAGCTTCCAGTGGATTATTCTTAAAAAGCAACTTTCAAAACATTTGGCCATCCTATGCATTGCATTGCTGGGTTGTCCTGCTTGATAGTCAGGACTACAAGGAGTAAGCTGAGAAGAAAACAGCCATATTTGTGCAGATGCCAACATCATGTCTGTGTCAGCAAAGTTTCTCAAGCTTAGTTTTAATCAAGGCATAGAAAAGGAATGCCATTCTGAATTTGGATCCTCTTATGCGGGTTGCACTTTAAAATTGTCTGATGGCTCGATTTAAGCTGATAGCAGACAAATTGCAACAGCAGCCAGGCCACTAATTTTTGTTTCTTGAAGGAGAAGGCTGTTTTCTGGATTACCAAATATAATGCAATTAGGTGCCATTTTACTTTAGTTTCACGAAGAAAAATGCATTTGCTGCGGAATTCCGAAAGAATGTTTAACTTTTCCTTGTATATTTATAGTTTTAGACTGCATGCGTTATTATAGAGAAGAATATGATTGTAAACTGTAAATTTAAAATAAGAGTGAAGCTGCCTTTTCCTACATATATATTTTGTAGAATGATATACGTAGTAAGATTTAAAATGTCAGATTTTAAAGAGAAAATAAAATTGTGGTGGACAGCTCTTACCAAATCACTACTAGGGGTGGACGACATCAAAAAAGGTTGAAGAGCACTGCTCTAACCCATACGAAATACAAAACTAAAACAACACTATGCCAAATTATTTCTTTATCTTCTTCGCCTCAACTAACAACCCATATGTAATGCAAAATGCATAAATGGATAAATGGATAAATGCAAGGAAACAATAGATTAAAAAAATTATCTTTCGTTACTCGTTCGTTTCCTCTAAAACACGTTCACTCGCCTCAACACTCAACCTTTACACTTAAAAGGACGGGTTTTCTGAGTTCTGATCATAGTTCGTCTGGTTAACTTCCTTCTCTGTACCTTCTTCCTTCTTCTTCTCTCCAAAGTATTAAACAAGTCTCTATAAGTCTCTATCCTTGGACTTCCCCTTCTCCAGTGTCCTCCTCCTCCCCTTCTCCAGTGTCCTCCTTCTCCCCTTCTCCAGTGTCCTCCTCCTCTTCTCCAGTGTCCTCCTCCTCCTCCCCTTCTCCAGTGTCTTCCTCCTCCCCTTCTCCCCTGTCCTCCTCCCCTTACTTATATCAGTGTGGCTCAGGAGTCAGGAGTCAGGAGTCAGGACCAGGTGGAGTGAATGAACAGAATGCAAGCAAGTTCAAGGTGGAGTTGAGGTGAGAGTGAGCAACGCCCTCCACCAAGGTGAGAGGAAGGAGGAACAAGCCATGAGGAGGTGGTGTTGCGTAAACTGCAATAATGTGGTGTAGTTATGATTATGCCCGGGAGAGAAGCGAGGGTGGATGAGGGGAGGGCTTGTATCGCAGCACCAGGGTCCGGTTTCTTACTGGGTCCTGGCATGTATGTGTGTATTATTAAAGTTAATAATTCTATTATTTTCAGGATGTTCTATATACCTATGAAAAAATATGCCTTCAGGTTAACTCTATAAAGTGGGAAAATTCAATAGTTTTCAGAATGTGGTCTATCTATGAGAAAAATGCCTTCAGGTTAACTCTATAAAGTGGCAAAATTCAATAGTTTTCTATATGTCCTATCTATGAGAAAATATGCCTTCAGATTGACTCTATAAGTGGCAAAATTCAATAGTTTTCAGGATGTTCTATCTATGAGAAAATATGCCTTCAGATTGACTCTATAAGTGGCAAAATTCAATAGTTTTCAGGATGTCCTATCTATGAAAAAATATGCCTTCAGATTGACTCTATAAGTGGCAAAATTCAATAGTTTTCAGGATGTCCTATCTATGAAAAAATATGCCTTCAGATTGGCTCTATAAGTGGCAAAATTCAATAGTTTTCTGTGTCCTATCTATGAAAAAATATGCCTTCAGGTTAACTCTATAAAGTGGCAAAATTCAATGATATTTAGAATGTCCTATCTATGAAAAATATGCCTTCAGATTGACTATAAGTGGCAAAATTCAATGATTGTCTAACGAATCTCAGCTGAATTGGCTCGTAACGCTCGCCTGAGGGTTTTTAGGGGTCAATCATCACTTACATAAGAACATAAGAGGCAACAGCAGCGAGGAAGAACAGCAGCAGGGCCCAGTGGTGTCTGTACCTGCAGCCTGGCTATGATGTTTGCTGCCGCAGGGGTGATGGCGGGAGGATGCGAGGTGGTGCGGTTTGGAAGGGCGAGGGGAGGATGCGTGGGAGGAGGGAAAGGAGTGGAGAGAGAGAGAGAGAGAGAGAGAGGGGGATAGGGATGATGAGTGTAGCAGGTGTATAGGAGGTGATCTGTGTATAGCTGGTGAAGGAAAATGAGGAAGAGATGTTGTACGACGAATAGTTAAAGAAAGATGCCGCTAGAAAATAGTCTCTTCTTTTTAACCATTAGAATCTGTGTATAGATATAAAAGGAAAAAAGAAAAGAGATGCTGTACGATATATAGTTACAAAAAAAGATGCCGTTAAAGGTAGTCTCTTCTTTTTAACCATTAGAATCTGTGTATAGATATAAAAGGAAAAGAAGAAGAGATATTGCACGATGTATAGTTAAAAAAAGATGCCGTTAAAGGTAGTCTCTTCTTTTTAACCATTAGAATTTGTGTACAGCTGGAGAAGGAAAAGAAGTAAAAAGATGATACACGATGTAGAGTTAAAAACAGATGCCGCCAAAAGGTAGTCTCTTTAACCATAAGATGAAAGTGCCATGTTCTCGAAAAAGTCATCTTGGTTGATTTGCCATAAGATGTAGAAGGAAAAGAAGAAATAGAAGATGTTGCAACGAATATAGTTATAGAAAGATGCCGCCAGAAGGTAGTCTCTTCTTTTTAACCATAAGAAGATAGTGACATGTTCTCGAAAAAAGTCATGTTCGTTGATTTGCCATAAGATGTAGAAGGAAAAAAAGAAAGAACAGATGTTGCATGATTAATATAATAAAAGAACTGTGTCTCTAACCATAAGAAGAAAGTGACATGTTCTCGGAAAAGTCATGTTCCTTGATTTGCCATCAGAAAGTCATGAAGCTGCAAGACCATTATTTGTGTGAGCGGGAGAAGCTGTGGTTTTGGCGGGAAACAGTGACTTGTACAATCGGTAAAGACTGCTGTTATTTGAAGGTACAGTGCGTTACATCCTATACTCTGTTGTTTTTTAATGAGGCCGGTGAAAAATCCTGGCCATATGCTATTTACTGACTGATATTTGATGCCAGAAGGGAATACTACGGTTCTTCTTAATTTCAGGTGTATTTTATCATAGTTAACCATATTATCAGGTAAACATAGGCATATTTTAAGTATGAGACCTTATGATAGAATGGAATGTTCGCCTCGTTGAAAGAAATAGACTAACATTCAGAGATTTTCCGGAATACTACATTTCTTTTTGGGTTTGTTTTGGGAAATCTGTATCATCATTACTAAAAGGAAAATATGACGAATGGCAGACGTTCATGAGATTTCCGAGAGAGAGAGAGAGAGAGAGAGAGAGAGAGAGAGAGAGAGAGAGAGAGAGAGAGAGAGAGAGAGAGAGAGAGAGAGAGAGAGAGAGAGAGAGAGAGAGAGAGAGAGATGGTAAGTGGCGTCTGACAGCACTCGGTTATTTTAATGAGTTTTATTTAATGAGTTCGTTGTTTTTTACGATAGCTCCACAGAACGCCTTTATATGAAGAGGAGCACCCACAGTTTACATCAGGAAGGCGTATGTCCTCATGAAGCACCCCTAGAAAAATAAATATTGCCCTTTGTTATATAAGGACACTTGAGAGAATGTATACAGCTTAGAGAATGAACGTGGGATGCTTAGATTAGATACATGAATACAAAGCCAAGGAAAAAATTATATTCCCTTTGAGAGAGAGAGAGAGAGAGAGAGAGAGAGAGAGAGAGAGAGAGAGAGAGAGAGAGAGAGAGAGAGAGAGAGAGAGAGAGAGAGAGAGAGAGAGAGAGAGAGAGAGAGAGAGAGAGAGAGAGAGAGAGAGAGAGAGAGATTCCCTTAGCCTTGCATGAAAAGACCCACTCAGGCACTTATGTACGAAAAACCATGTAATCTATCATACAACATTGCAGTCATGGCTATAAATGCGTGGTTCGTCGTTGTCTGAACTACGCCCATGTCTCCTTCTCGCTACACAGAGCAAGGATAATCAGAAGTTCTTAGAAGCCGCACCGAATGATAGATTTACCCATATGTCATAGCTCCTTGAGATGAGCACCGATTATCTATTTTCGCGCCAAATTCTGAAGACGTCAAATGAATACAAATGGCAACAACAACAACAACAAAGACTATACTGTCACTCCCTTGGCGGGGATCCTAACCAGTCCTTAGCTCAGTGCCACCCCAGTCCCACACACAAAAAAACTCCTTAGCTCAGTGCCTCCCCAGTCCCACACACAAAAAAACTCCTTAGCTCAGTGCCTCCCCAGTCCCACACACAAAAAAACTCCTTAGCTCAGTGCCTCCCCAGTCCCACACACAAAAAAACTATCACAAAAATAGAGCAAAAGGTGGAAAAAAAAGAGATGGAAGGAGGGTACTAGTGTCGTGTTGATGGAGGAGAGGGAGAGAGGGAAGGGCTAGAGAGAGGGATAGGAGGGAGAGAAGGGATAGAGATCCTAACCAGTCCTTAGTGATGCCTCCCCACACACCCGCTATGCCCAGTCACGCTCCTACCCACACACCACCCACGACATACCCACAGTGCCCCACGCCCACAGTCTATGCCCGTGCCCACCAAAGCCTCACCCACGCACGCACGTACACACACACTCAGCACTGCAATCATACCAACGAGTTTAAAAGGATCTCTTATACTATATTTAATACCCTGAAACTCATTGGTGGTACTGACTTCTTCTTCTTGTGACCTTTGACGCTGAGTATCGCTTCATAGGTCCTCTTCAACTTCGTCCCCTTAGTTAACAATCTTGTCAACTCTTCGCTCGGCTATTTCACTTGGGATCTTAGCTGATAACGAAAATGTCACGTACGGTAATCTGATTTAAGGGTTGCATCGTGCGCCAGCCAGGGAGGTGGAGTCAGTTGCAGGCAAGGATAATACAAACTACTACTACTATTACACTGTACTACCACCACCACTACTACTACTACTACCACTACTACTACAGTGTACTACCACCACTATTACTACTACTACTACTACTACCATTAATATTAATTCTACTACACTGTACTACTACTACTACTACTACTACTACTACACTGTAATACCACTACCACCACCACTACTACTACTACCACTACTACTACTACTACTACTACTACCACTACCACTACACTGTTCTACCACCACCACTACTACTACTACTACTATCACTTCTACTACTACTACCACTACTACTACCACTACTACCAGCACTACTTACTACCACTTCTACTACTACTATCGCTATTCTTACTACTACGAGTATAGTATCCTTGGCTGCAAAGTTTTTGATGGCGTATCCTAGATTAATAAGGCTAATGTATAACCTTCGTTGCCCCAAATACGGGTTAGAGGCGTTACCTATCAGGGATGAACATTTTAATTAGCATTGTCTGCATTGACTCTGCCTCATAACTCGACGAGGACATCAAGGCAGGCTCAAATGTCCTCCTATGACAATGGTCAGCGTGTTTTTTCTCCCTCAGTTGGCACGTGAAGAGGAAAAAAACTAGTCTAGTCAAGCATGGGAAGAACTTGCTTGCATTCTTCTGGACAGATACAAGTTCAAGGGTGTTGATTTTGTTGAGGAGTTTATGTACAGGTAAATAATGTGTAACAATGTGTAACAATAGTCATGATGAAAGATAAACATATTCATGGGTGGGTGGGAGCATGAGATTATCGCCATAGTCATGATGAAAGATAAACATATTCATGGGTGGGTGGGAGCATGAGATTATCGCCATAGTCATGATTAAAGATAAACATATTCATGGGTGGGTGGGAGCATGAGATTATCGCCATAGTCATGATTAAAGATAAACATATTCATGGGTGGGTGGGAGCATGAGATTATCGCCATAGTCATGATTAAAGATAAACATATTCATGGGTGGGTGGGAGCATGAGATTATCGCCATAGTCATGATTAAAGATAAACATATTCATGGGTGGGTGGGAGCATGAGATTATCGCCATAGTCATGATGAAAGATAAACATATTCATGGGTGGGTGGGAGCATGAGATTATCGCCATAGTCATGATGAAAGATAAACATATTCATGGGTGGGTGGGAGCATGAGATTATCGCCATAGTCATGATTAAAGCTAAACATATTCATGGGTGGGTGGGAGCATGAGATTATCGCCATAGTCATGATTAAAGATAAACATATTCATGGGTGGGTGGGAGCATGAGATTATCGCCATAGTCATGATTAAAGATAAACATATTCATGGGTGGGTGGGAGCATGAGATTATCGCCTAGTCATGCAACCCCCTGCCTGCCTGCCTGCTCCGCCCCACCCCGTCACTCCTGCATCTAACCAGCGTAGCAAAGTAAAACTATCAAGCAAACACTGTTGTCAGTAACGCTTTGTGTGTATTAGCCTTATTGAGGTAAATATTTATCCCTCAGATTCAGGCTTAAAAGCTTCACCATGCCATGTTTTTGTCTCCGTTGCGGTTATCGGTAATTCCCGGGCCCTCATTGCGTGTCTCACTTATCGCAGAGAGGCTGTGGTTGGGCCCAGGTTGAGGTTCTGTGGTTATTTTATGTTATTCTATGTTATGTAAATTAGGATAGGTTTAGGTTTGGTAGGTTAGGTAAGATCAGGGTAGATTAAATTTATGTGTCTCACTTATCGCAGAGAGGCTGTGGTTGGGCCCAGGTTGAGGTGGTTATTTTATGTTATTTTATGTTATGTAAATTAGGATAGGTTTAGGTTTGGGAGGTTAGGTAAGGTCAGGGTAGGTTAAATTTAAAAATATCAAATTCTGCGCTGGACCAACCGGGACAGCGCATCTTCTACATCGTCACACCGGGATTGCACGACGCGCCCGCTATAAAAAGACTAAATGAATTGATCCTGACAATTCCACTGATTCACGGCCACACCGGATACAGCCAGGGCGAGGGCGAGTGACCTTGGACAGCTGTGACGGTCAAGGGTGATGGACGGGACTGGAAAAGCGAGGATGTGATGGGATTTGGGCGTGCGAGGGAGGGGCGAGGGAGGAATACACGGCTGGGAACACAAGACAAGGGAAGGAACGTTGACTCTGGTGGTATGAGAGTGACCCAAAACCCGTTCTCTCCCCGGGCAGTGCAGAGGGCGATGACTTGGAAGGAAACTGAAAATATGAATACATACATATACCGTAATAACACTAAAGTCGTCAGTGCAATGTTTCTTTTCGATTTACAGACGTTTGGTGGCGTTCATACTTACATTTCTTCATCCATAATTTCAGGAAAGTTAAAAGGGGCTATCTGGAGAGCCTGTGTCATTTTGTATCTTCATCTGTGTCCTATTATGGTTATAAATGAACAAATTACAAAAATATCAGCCTCGCAAGGAATGTAACTATACTTAGATACGTACAGAGGGATAATCATAGACCGCGTTTTCCTTGTAGCATCATTCTTTTGCAACAGCCTGCAATATTGTTAGGCGATGAAAGGTTGCGTTGAGGAAGGAAACTAGAAATATGAATACAAAGCAAGGAATGTGGCTATACTTAGATACTTGGATACGTACAGAGGGATAATCATACCCCTTGTCTTCCTTGTCTTATCTTAATTTTGCCTCAGCCTGCATTATTGTTGGGGGATGAAAGGTTGCGTTGATGGAGAGTTTGGAGACTGGCTCAATAACAGGTACTGCCAGGAAGGGGGGGGTCATGCCGGGGGGGTAGGAGGTACTGACAGCGACAGAGAGGGGCAAGGGGAGAGGGGAAGGGGTCATGCCGGTGTTTCCAAGGCTGGGTCACGAACACGGACGCTAGGATGGTTCCTCGATTCCCCGCGTCCCGTCCTCCATGAGCAGACTCACGCCAGGCACGTCAGCCCTTTTACGGCTCCCGCTCTCTCATACACTCTGCGCCCCACCCACCCACCCACCCAAGGAAATACCTCACTCCTTCTTCTTCTTCTTGTGACCTTTGACGCTTAGTATTGCTTCATTGGGTCCTCTTCAACTTCATCGCCGTCGCCTCTCTATAGGTAACAATCTTGTCAACACTTCCCTTGGCAATCCCTCCTCCTTCCCTCTCTCAAGTCCTCCTCATTTTTTCTCTTTTCTCCTCTCTCCTTCTATCCTTTTTTCTTCCCTCCCGTTTCCCTCCCTCAAGTCTCCGTTCTCTCTGTCATATTTTCCTTCCTCTTCGATCTCCTCTCCGTCCTTTCTTTGTCCCTCTTCCCGATTTCCTCTCAAGACCTCATCCTTTCTCTTATTTTCTCCGTCTCCTATTCTTTCTTTCTTCCCTCCTCCCGTTTCCCTCCCTCAAGTCTCCATTCTCTGTCATTTTTACCAAGATTAATAGACACTTTTAATCGACGTCACGCGCACCAGAGGAAAATTTAAGTTTAGCCGTGGAGAAACCCATCAAAAGTCTATTGATCTTGATTTTTCCCTTCTCCCTCGATCTCCTCTTCTTCCTAATTTAAGGCCCCCATCCACGGTGCGATCTGGTCGTACGACCATCGGACAGATCTGGTTGGATCCAACCAGATTGGATCGTGTGTGGGGTGATTTTGGTCTGTCCGACCGACTGACAGCTGGTCGGATGGCGACCAAGCAGTGTTTGGTTTTTAGATCCGACAGATCATCCGGTTCAGACCGGATCGCACCGTGAGTGTGCTGATCGTGAGGCCAGCCGTCAGTTTCGCCACTGACAACGTCGCGAGAGGACTACCAAGATGAATATTGTTTCTTTAATGAGAAGCACTTTTGGACAGAATTCATCCAATTATATAGAAACTGAATGTTTGTGGGAAATAAAAAGCAAAGAGTAAATGGATAAATTTAAGAAAAATGCAACTTATGAAGTAAAGGTGTCTTGTACGTGACATCACAGCCCTTGTTGTGGCTGCGACAGGAGCGGGAAATGCAAGCTGGAGGACCAACAAACTCCACTTGCCGCCCGTGTTTGCCAGCTTATGATAATTTTCCCCTACCAAAGATATGTTTATCAGTATAAAAGATATACTGTTGTCTTCGGAAATGCTTGTTCTATAATATTATCAAATAAAAAACCGTAAAACACACTAAAGAAAGGCCATTATGAGACTCAAGAAATATGCATTAACTTAATATTCACCAACTCCAGCTCCCATTTAATATTTTGCTCGAAAACTTTTTACATGGACAATGTCAATAGAAGCAGAATTTCATTAGCTTTCCATCGATATATTTCGTTATCTGATAAATAAATTAGAACCATGCATAAATTAGCGTTAACTAAATAAATAACATCATGATATCGGGTAATTTTTCCCGATTGATGAGGTTATTTATTTAGTTAACGCTAATTTATACATGGTTCTAATTCATTTATCAGATAGCGAAATATATCAATGGAAAGCTAATGAAATTCCGCTTCTATTGACATTGTCCATGTAAAAAGTTTTCGATCAAAATATTAAATGGGAGCTGGCGCTGGTGAATATTAAGTTCATGCATATTTCTTGTGAGTCTCATAATGGCCTTTCTTTAGTGTGCTTTACGGTTTTTTATTTGATAATATTATAGTACAAACATTTCCGAAGACAACAGTATATCTTTTATACTGATAAACATATATTTGGTAGGGGAAAATTATCATAAGCTGGCAAACACGGGCGGCAAGTGGAGTTTGTTGGTCCTCCAGCTCGCTCCGACGGGCGGCATTTGGCTTGAAGACGGCGGCATTTGGCTTGAAGACGCTAGGTCGTGACGTCAGTGCAAGACACCTATTGGTAGAGAAACTCGAGGAGCGACAGTGAGCGAGTGAGGCTAATGTTGAAAAAGTAAAAAAAAAAAAAAAAACTATATGAGAAGTGTGTGCCGGAAATATATTAAGAAAATAACTGCCTCTGTGAAATTTAGTGTGAACGCGGATGATGTTTACGCTCCTCAGTTGTGGGATCAGATTCCATCAAAAGTAATTCGATCCTCGTTGCATAGACCCATCATGAGAACCGCTCTCCACCGTTTCTATCACCAACTGAACTGGTCTTGAGGATCGGATCGGTGCAGTCGGATCGTTAGTGGGTGGTAGGAAATCCATCGGATCAGGTCTGTTGGATCAGATCGTACGACCAATCGTACCGTGGATGGGGGCCTTAAATTATTACCCTTCCTCCCGATTTCCTCACCCCATCTTTTCTCTTTTCTCCTCCGTCTCTTCCTATCCTTTCTTTCCTCCTTCCTCCATTTCGATCCCTTAAGACGTCGTCCTCTGTTGTCCACTCCATAACCCCCCACGGGCCCCCATCCCCCCGCCTCCTCTTCGCTCTTACCTCTCCTCCTCCTCCTGTCACTTCTTCAGTTCAGTCACCTTCTTTTTCCCTCTGCTGCTCTCTCATCCAGCTTTCTTCCCTTTTCTCCTTCTCTCTCTTCATCCCACTTCACTCTGACCCCCCCCCCTCTCTCTCTCTCTCTCTCTCTCTCTCTCTCTCTCTCTCTCTCTCTCTCTCTCTCTCTCCTTACATTTCTGACTCTTCTGTCCCATTGCTTTCTTCCTTTTTCTCCTTCCCTCTTCATCCCACTTCACTCTGACCTCTCTCTCTCTCTCTCTCTCTCTCTCTCTCCTTACATTTCCGATTCTTCTATCCCATTACTTTTCTCCTTTTTCATTTCTCTTTCATTGGTCTTTCTCGCATTCCCACCTCACTCAGTCTCACCCAAATATCAAGGATAGTATATAGAGGTCTTGTATATTATCCTTGGTCTCACCTGACGTCTTTCTTCCTTTCCTTTCTTGTATAACATCCTCGCCTGTCTCCTAAGCAAAGACTGATGCATGAATTAAGTCCCCACGACAAGCGGTATGACGCGAGGCACCCAGATCCCAGGGGCTTCGTATCCAGGGGTCTCGTATGACGTAGAGTTAACGATGCATCCCCGTGACAAAACGCTTACCTATATGGAACTACCTATTACCGATAGCGAACAGATTACTTCTATCGATAAGACGAGAGAGAGAGAGAGAGAGAGAGAGAGAGAGAGAGAGAGAGAGAGAGAGAGAGAGAGAGAGAGAGAGAGAGAGAGAGAGAGAGAGAGAGAGAGAGAGAGAGATAGATAGAGAGATAGATAGAGATAGATAGATAGATAGAGAGAGATAGATAGAGAGATAGAGATAGAGAGATAGATAGAAAGATAGAGATAAAAAAAAATAGAGATAGAGATAGATAGATAGATAGTAGATAGATAGAGATAGCTAGAGAGATAGAGAGATAGATAGATAGATAGATAGAGATAGATATATAGATAGAGATAGAGAGATAGAAAGATAGAGATATATAGAGAGAATGAGAGAGTGTCGTGAATAACATTTCTGATCGTGATTTCAAACGTTTCCTTGTTACCAAATCGCTGTTGATTAGGAAATAGATCAATGAATTGTTTTATTAATGTCAGTGTTTTTCTCTCTTTTCTCTTGTTTTTTATCAGCAACCTCACTCAGCCGCTAAACATCGCTCTAGGAGGAAAGGTTACTGAAAATGCCAAATATATCCGAAATATCGACAGGGTTCACATGAGGCAAGTGAGATTCTACGAAATGTATGCTAACCCCTTCATGCCCAGATCTTTCCTTTGCTATATAAAATCGTCTGTTGTTACCCATACAATTACGAAAAGTAACTGAATATATCAAATTAGCTAGTGGACAAGGATACTAAACAGGTCATATCTATAAAAACATTGCTTATATTCACTAAAAATTATCTAATGGTACCTAAATTACAATGGAAATTACGTTCTGGGCCTCAAGGGGTTAAGAATAGAAAAGTCGATCCTTTGCTAATGTAGGAGAGGTGGAGGAGGAAGAGTGTGCGGAGGAAGAGGGGGAGGAAGAAGAGGAGGAGGAGGAAGAGGGGGAGGAAGAAGAGGAGGAGGAGGAGGAGGGAGGAGGAAGAGGGGGAAGGGAACAGCAAAGGTTGACATGGAGGAGCACACAAAGACCGCGAGACACACAGACTATGCCCGTGACCTTAAAAAAATTGAATCAAGGTCGCCTAAAACAGAATTATAAAGACAGTGATAATACAGAAAGGTGACGATGAGTGGTGATGTGAGGCAGAGGTATATATCAAAACAAAGGACAATATTGTATCCTTGTATATTATCCTATATCTATATTATCCTTGATCAAAACCACGACATCCCGGGATTAAGACAGTCCTTGATTCTGGTGATTTCTCTAATTAGCTACAAGAGAAATATTTTGGTATGTAAAAGAGTTCTTAGTTTGATGATTGGTTTCCATATGAACAAAATTTGAATATGACAAAACTTGACGAGTGATGAAAACATATGTGGCTCCTCTGGCGGAACCCTCAGCGTGGGCCTTTACGGAACACTGGGGCTTGACGGAACGTAACGCGGAACCACTCACCGGTATAGACAAACAGCCGTAACAACAACCACTATAAAATAATAATAATGATACAAATGAGAAATTACAGGAATGAACAACAGTTGCGATTAACAGAAGAACAAAAAACGAGGACGATGAAAAAAGGGTTAAATAACAACAAGAACAGCAAGAACAGCAAGAACAACAACAGAAGCGACGACAACAGCAAGAAGGTCGTCCATATCAACACCGCCACAACAACAACAACACCTACTACTACTACTATTACTCAAACTGAAGATTCTAGTACCTGTCTGTCCCTGCATGGGGCTGGAGTGAGTACCCTCCTAACCTCCAAAGCAGACTGGGCACGGTGCCAGGTCTTTCCCCCTCCTGCCTCCTCTAGTCTTCGCCTCCAGGTGGCTCTTATCACCTCCAGCCGCCAAATTAAGTGTTAGTAAGCGGCAAGAGTGAGAAGGTTCGCAGCCCTTAAGGAGAAAACACGAGAAAGGAAACTAAGGAAAAGGAAAGAAAACGTAGATTTAAAAAGGAAATAGGGAAAAACTGGTTCACAAATAGGGTGGTAAATGATTGGAATGGACTCAGTCGTCAGGGAGTTAGTGCGGAGTCAATAGGGAGTTAGATAAAGGAGGCTGGATAATTTCATGGATGGGGATGAACGGTGGATGTAAGTAATGTTAAGTAACAGGAACTATAACCAACGTGTATGTCTCATGGCCTCTTGTAGTTTCCTTATTTTATTATGTTCTTATGTATCTGCCTGGGGGAGGGGACAACAGCCTTCACCCAGACAGCGGAGGGACAGACAGCTTGGTGGTTTAGAGACTGGTGTTGAATTTAGTCAAGGTCATTTTTTTTTAAGAGCGTTGAGGGGACACGGGTAATCAGCGAGGGAGGAACGGGTTTTGTGATATTGTTACTGCGCTGCATTGTAATATATAGCTTTGTGGTTGGGGCACGTGAACGCCCTTGAACACAAAATAAAAAGATGATACATAAATGAATAAATAAATAGAAGTAGATAAAGCGATTGCAGGATCACGTGTAAAACGCGTGTAGGTCTCGTGGCCTCTTGTAGCTTCCTTATTTTCTTATGTTCTTAACCCCTTGAGGCCCAGAACGTAATTTCCATTGTAATTTGACCACCATTAGATGATTTTTAATGAATATAAGCAATGTTTTTATAGATATGACCTGTTTAGTATCCTTGTCCACTAGCTAATTTGGTTTATTTAGTTACTTTTTTGTAATTTTATGGTTAACAACAAACAATTTTTCATAGCAAAGGAAAGATCTGGGCGTGACGGGGTTAAAAGATAAATATTAAGAACAGCAACAAATATGTGAAAGGTTAATCTGGAGTGTAGGTTTGTCTATTAGCGACACAGCATCCCAAATTTAGAATCCCGCGCACTGATGAGGCACTCCCGGCGCATATCAGGGTAGTTTGAGGATTCTTATACATGCGTTGGTCCCTATACACGATTGACGCTCCAGATCTCAAGGCGGAGCTCAAGTGGTTGTGTCCTGAGGGTTGGGTTTCGGTTACACGTGTCACAAACGCAGCTGCAGGGTGGGAGCGACATAGAGTGAGGCGAAACTATGTCCATCTCCCTACCACCACCATAGGAACATAAGAACATAAGAAAATAAGAAAATAAGGAAGCTACAAGAGGCAGTGAGACCTACATGTGGTAGTTCCTGTTACTTAACACTACCTACATCCACCTATCATCCCCATCCATGAAATTATCTAGCCTCCTTGTAAAGCTCCCTATTGACTCCGCGCTAACAACCTGACGACCGAGTCCATTCCAATCATTTACCACCCTATTTGTGAACCATTTTTTCCTTATTTCCTTTTTAAATCTACCATCCATATACTTCAAACCTACCACCACCACCACCTGCTACTGTTGCCACCTGCCGCAAGTGTTGGAAGCTTTTTATGCACCTCGAGGGACACAAAACACCGTGGCCTTGAAACCCCTTGGTCTTGCGGCCCTATGAGTGGGTCTGCCGCCCTATTAGGTTCTTGGGGCAAGGGGAAGACTCCACCTACTTGATAAACATTACCACACATGAGGAAGTAAGTGCATTTTTTACCACACAGTCACACACACACACACACACACACACACGAGAAGTATAGCTTCCCTCATAGAAATGTGGAAGTTTGGAATGGACTAAATGAGGAGGTGATATCGGCAAAGAATGTGCACCCGTTGAAGGAAAGACTGGAAAAATGTAGATATGGAGACGGGACCACACTAATGTAGCTCTGTAAAACACAACTAAGTAAATACACACACACACACATACACACACATACATACACACACACACATACACACAAAGAAACTTCAAGCATCTTGTGTACGCCGCCCCTTGGTGCCTCTCCTAAAGAGCAGCTCCACGTCACGGGGTGGAGGGAGCGCGGCGAGGTATTTAGTGTGGGTGGCGGTGGTGGTGGTGGCGGTGCCTACTACGCAAACAACCCCCAAGGACACACTGGCACGCCTGGCACTCATGTCTTCCCGCAGCGTGTTGGGAGTGGCGATTTGCCTTTAGTGTCTCTTTTTCACAAACTTTCTCCTTAACCCCTTGAGGCCCAGAACGTAATTTCCATTGTACTTTGGCTACCATTAGACTATTTAAATGAATATAAGCAATGTTTTATAGATATGACCTGTTTAGTATCCTTGTCGACTAACTAATTTGGTTTATTTAGTTACTTTTCGTAATTTTATAGCTAACAACAGACGATTTTATAATTATCATCTTTGCTCACAGCCGCTGCCCCAACACAATGGTGACACTGCTCCCCACCCTAACACAGCTGCCCCCCCCTCACGCCCCCACCACACCCGCCGCAGCAGTAACACGACCAACCTCTAATGCCCAGGGCCACAGGGAACCAGCCAGGCCCAGGGTACGCGTGGGTAGTCAGGAACGCGATAGCAGTACGATTCTGGGAGAGATACCTAAAGCGATTAACCTCTTCACGCCCAGATCTTTCCTTTGCTATTATATAAAGTACTATCCTTCCTCCTATCCTCTACATACTATCCTTGGTTGAGAGGGTAGTGGATGGAGTGGACTGTGTGGCATGGTGGTGGTATCGCCTCGCCGTCGGGCATCCGTGGGTCGTGCGGTGACGTAACACACCTGCAGACCGGTTCCTCCCTCGCCTCGGGTCAACCTACTCCACCTCTCGCCCCCTTTCCGGCCCTTCCCCCCGTCACGGAGTCAATAGGGAGCTTTAACCCCTTCACACCCAGGTCTTTCCTTTGCTATAAAAAAATCGTGTGTTGTCGAGCCATAAAATTATGAAAAGTAACTGAATATACCAAATTAGTTAGTGGTCAAGGATATTTCTTATATTCACTAAAAAGCGTCTAATGTTACCCAAATTACAATGGAAATTACGTTCTAGGTCTCAAAGGGTTAAAAGGAGGCTGGATTAATTCATGTATGGGGATAAAAGGTGGATGTAGGCAGTGTTAAGTAACAGGAACTATCTCGTGTAGGTCTCACGGCCTCTTGTAGCTTCCTTATTTTCTTATGTTATCACCCCCCCTCCCTCCCTCCCGTTACCACAACACCCTGCCCTCAGGATCGCGGGTACGTGTTATGTATACATGATCCTATAATAACGTGTCCCGCCGCTATATGCCGTAACTAGTTCCATGAATGACTCACTTCCTCACTTTCGAGAGAAATATGGAAAAAAGTACGCTTTCAGGATAACGCAGTGATGCAACACACACACACACACACACAGTCACACACACACACACACACACAGTCACACACACACACACACACACACACAGTCACACACACACACACACACAACGTCATATTGCAGCAGTACAAAACCAGGACGATGACAAAACTAAAACTCCTAACCTTTTTACATGAGCCAAACAAGAACATGAGAAAATATATAAGAACATAAGAAAATCTGAAAGCTACAAGAGGCCGTGAGACCTACTCGTGGTAATTCCTGCAAAGAGTATTTTTTGCGCTAGTTATTGAAAAGTTATCATATGTCAATTCTCAGTATGTAATTTAGCCAAACGGTGGTGGCTGTATACAGGAAAACAATAAAATGACAATTCTTATATACTAGGTAAAAATCTAGTTTATGACTGTTGTAAGGTTTTCAGACAAGTTCGATTTTTTTTCCTTATATAAATTTCTATAGGCATTATTTGCATCGTTCCTGACTCAACGCTACAACTTATGAACTAAATTATACTTTCTTTGGCGTAAAGTGAAAGTGTAACACGGAGTTATATCTTTGTCATCATCTATTACCATTACTGTTATCATTATCATTGCATGGGGACGATGCATGGCTATATGTGCGCCCTTCGCTTTCGGTTCTGTATTTATGTGTTTCTGTGTTCTTTTATTCTTATACAACCCCTCCCTTCCCTGTAATCTGCCCCCCTTCCCTGTTATACCCCCCCTTCTCTGTAATCTGCCCCCTTCTCTGTAAGCTGCCCTCTTCTCTGTAATATCCCCCACCCTTTTCTTTAATAAACTTGTAAAACTTGGTCGCTTACGTGGTGGTGTGTTTGTATGGAGGTAACACGGGATGGCAGATGGTAGAGAGGCGGGGAAAGAATGTGTG
The DNA here is from genome assembly GCA_016584305.1 of Chionoecetes opilio. Classification (NCBI taxonomy): domain Eukaryota; kingdom Metazoa; phylum Arthropoda; class Malacostraca; order Decapoda; family Majidae; genus Chionoecetes; species Chionoecetes opilio. Next base: position 397,009 of record JACEEZ010025355.1, on the reverse strand, counting down.
TACGTGACCTATCCTCCCTGGTGCTGATGTGATGAGCGAACCAGCAGACAGAGAGAGAGAGAGAGAGAGAGAGAGAGAGAGAGAGAGAGAGAGAGAGAGAGAGAGAGAGAGAACATATATTTTAGTCTCAGATACAACCACTAAAGATTTGTTTTTACTTTACCATGTTCAAAAAAATAAAAAGAGAGAGAGAGAGAGAGAGAGAGAGAGAGAGAGAGAGAGAGAGAGAGAGAGAGAGAGAGAGAGAGATGGGGTGATGCCTTAATTATTTTTTCACAATTAGGCCACATGAGCGAACCAGCAGAGAGAGAGAGAGAGAGAGAGAGAGAGAGAGAGAGAGAGAGAGAGAGAGAGAGAGAGACGGTATGGGGAGATGCCTTAATGAATTAATTAATATTTCACAATCCGGCCACAGATGACAGCCACAATTTACCCTTTGTTTACATTTACGTATATGTGGGTGGGAAGGTACAGTATACGTGATGACTACTGAAAGCACGTCCTATAGACCCTCTTTACACAGCCACCACGCCCCTAGCGCTCCCCCTCGGCTCCTCCCTGACCACGGGCAAAGCAGCAGTCAGTAACCCTGTCCTGCTGAGAGTTGGGAGGGGAGGGGTCGAGGGGAGGGGGACACAAGACGGCCTTATGCGTGTCAGCCTCACAAAACACAACAACACACAACACAGCATACTATAAACACGTCGTCATCTTAACACTACTATTACAACGACTCACAAAACCATAACCACAAAATATAAAAGAAAACAAGAATAAATCCTATACTTTCTGCACGAACAAGAGCATCATCCTCCCCTTACCTCGCTAATGTGAAGATGCTCCCTCTATCAAGGTGAGACAAGCGACGTCCTGTACCTTTGCACTGTCACACAGGGCCGCCGCTACCACTGTCAGAACCCAAACAGCAATCAGGGCGAAGAACACAGCTATTTCCGGGTGTTCGGCGCTTCGGCCACCACCCTTCACCGCTCACAGCCAGCAACCAACTGAGTCGAACTGACGAATTGGTAACTCGGGCCCCGGCCCTCTCGGGGTGAGCGAGGAGGCGAGGGGCCGCGAGGCGGAGAGGCCCTGTGAGTGTGTGAGTGCCTGCTGCTGCTGCTGCTGCTGCTGCCGTCGCGCTAGATAGGAGGGAGAGGAGAGGAGTGGCAGGTTGTCGGAGGCTGCCATTAGGGATCTTACACGCCGTTTGTAGCTCTGCCAGTCTGCCCTTATAGTAGCTCTGCCCTTTGCCTCTGCCCTTTGTAGCTCTGCCCTTTGCCTCTGCCCCTAGTAGCTCTGTCCTTTGCCTCTGCCCTTTGTAGCTCTGCCCTTTGCCTCTTCCCCTAGTAGCTCTGTCCTTTGCCTCTGCCCTTTGTAGCTCTGCCAGTCTGCCCTTAGTTGCTCTGCCCTTTGTCTCTGCCCTTAGTAGCTCTGCCCTTAGGACGTATGGCTGGCTCCCCTTCGAAGCAAATATTGATACCAGTGTTGTAACTTGTTTTGCATCATTATTTATAACTTAAAAAACAGCTTCATCCAGATTACGTCGAGTTTCATTGATTTTGATAAACCCAGGAACGATTATCTTCCACACACTGCTACGGTTCGTCCCTTGTGTGAATGCTTTTGAAAACGGAAAACATACGATAAGAGTGAGAGAGAGAGAGAGAGAGAGAGAGAGAGAGAGAGAGAGAGAGAGAGAGAGAGAGCATTCCTTTCCCTATCTCTGCGGCGGGGTTGAGGTAATTGTAAAGCCTAGCATGTAGCAGGCAGCGCGACCCCCTTGGTTCAATACGCCCCACGCCTCTCATAATATGCAAGGCAAGAGGCAAGGCAAGGCCCTTCCCCTCTTTCAGACACACTTGTCCACCGACGTCACCCCTCCTTCGCCCCTTCCCTCGCCCCTCGCCTTCGCCCTCGTCCATCTGGTCATGTTGGCGGTAATGGTTATTGATTGATTTAATGCCAAAAAGGGGGAAATGTGCCAGACATCAGAGGTCATATGGCACTGGCGGTAATGGTTATTGATCGTGAAACCCATGAGATATTTTTCTACTTATGTGAACTAGTTATTATTATTATTATTATCATTAGTGTTATTATCATCATTACATCTATTATTATTATTATTGTTATTACTGTTATTATTGTTATTATTACTATTATTATCATCATTATTGCTTTCATACATAGAAACAGTAGCTGTAATTTTTGTGGTAAACAGCAACAGCAACAAAACAGCAGCAATAGCAGTAGTAGTAATGATAGTGATAGCTGTTGTGGTGGTAGTAGTGGTAGTAATGGTAGTAGTGGTATTTGTAGCTTCCTTATTTTCTTATGTTCTTATGTTGTAGTAGTATTAGTAATAGTGATAACTGCTGTGGTGGTAGTATAGTAGTGATAATGGTAGTAATAGTGGTATTTGTAGTAGTAGTAAGAGTAATGGTAGTATGTAATGCACTGTAGTAGTAGTAGTAGTATCAGTAGTAGTAGTAGTAGTAGTAGTAGTGGTAGTAGTGTAGTAGTAGTAGTAGTAGTAGTATGTAGTAGTAGTATTAGTAGTAGTATTAGTAGTACGTAGTAGTAGTAGTAGTAGTAGTAGTAGTAGTAGTAGTTAGTAGTAGTAGTAGTAGTAGGTAGTAGTAGTAGTAAGTAGTAGTAGTAGTAGTAAGTAGTAGTAGGTAGTAGTGTAGTAGTAGTAGTAGTAGTAGATAGTAGTAGTAGTAGTAGTAGTAATGTAGTAGTGAGTAGTAGTAGTAGTAGTAGTAGTAGTAGTAGTAGTAGTAGTGTAGTAGTAGTAGTATAGTAGTAGTAGTAGTAGTAGTAGTAGTAGTAGTAGTAGTAGTAGTAGTAGTAGTGTAGTAGAGTAGTAGTAGTAGTAGTGTATGTAGTATTAGTAGTACGTAGTAGTAGTAGTAGTAGTAGAGTAGTAGTAGTAGTAGTATAGTAGTAGTAGTAGTAGTAGTAGTATGTAGAGTAGTAGTAGTAGTAGTAGTAGTAGTAGTACGTAGTTAGTAGTAGTAGTAGTAGTAGTAGTAGTAGTAGTAGTAGTAGTAGTATAGTAGTAGTAGTAGTAGAGTAGTAGTAGTAGTAGTATAGTATAGTAGTAGTAGTAGTACGTAGTAGTAGTAGTAGTAGTAGTAGTAGTAGTAGTAGTAGTTGTATTAGTAGTAGTAGTACGTAGTAGTAGTAGTAGTAGTAGTAGTAGTACTAATAGTAGTAGTAGAAGTAGCAGTAGTAGTAGTAGTAGTAATAGTAGTAGTAGTAGTAGTAGTAGTAGTAGTAGTAGTAGTACGTAGTAGTAGTAGTAGTAGTAGTAGTAGTAGTAGTAGACGTAGCATCATTACTATTTCCATTTTCATTATCACTTTCACTATTTTCTTATTACTTGAACGTACACACACAACCTTGCTGATACAAAAAACAAAAAACGAAATGATTGTGAGGTATTGTTCATTTCGGATACCATTGTTCGCTCGAGTGGCAACTATTGTATAATATAATATACGACTTTTTTATTATTTCTTTTTATTGTCCTGAAAACATGAATCAATGTATGTCCTTTACTTTAACATTTCAGTAATTACACAAAAAGAAAATTAATTGGCGTGCGTGCGTGCGTGCGTGCGTGCGTGCGTGCGTGCGTGCGTGCGTGCGTGCGTGCGATGGATAGAGTCTTGTGGTGTTTGAAAGACTGTAGTTGAGGTGGTGGTGGTGTGGTGGTGGTGGTATGTGGTGGTGGTGTGTGGTGTTGGTGCGGTGGTGGTGTGGTGGTGGTGTGTGGTCGTGGTGTGTGGTGGTGTGTGGTGTGTGGTGGTGGTGTGGTGGTGGTGGTGTGTGGTTGTGGTGTGTGGTGTGTGGTTGTGGTGTGTGATTGTGGTGTGTGGTGGTGTGTGGTTGTGGTGTGTGGTTGTGGTGTGTGATTGTGGTGTGTGTGGTGTGTGGTGGTGTGGTGGGTGTGGTGGTGGTGTGGTGGTGTGGTGTGGTGGTGGTGTGTGGTGTGGTGGTGGTGGTGGTGTGTGGTGGTGGTGTGTGGTGGTGGTGTGGTGGTGGTGGGGTGTGTGTGGTGTGGTGGTGTGTGGTGGTGTGTGGGGTGGTGGTGTGGTGGTGGTGGTGTGGGGGTGGTGTGGTGGTGGTGTGTGGTGTGGTGGTGGTGGTGTGTGTGGTGTGTGTGGTGTGTGGTGTTGGGTTGGTGGTGGTGGTGGTGTGTGGTGGTGGTGTGTGGTGTGTGGTGGTGTGTGGGTGGTGGTGGTGGTGGTGGTGTGTGGTGGTGTGTGTGTGGTGTGTGGTGGTGTGTTGGTGGTGTGTGGTGTGTGGTGTGGTGGGTGTGTGTGTGGTGTGGTGTGGTGTGTGGTGTGTGTGTGGGTGGTGGTGGTGTGGTGGTGTGGTGTGTGGTGGTGGTGTGTGGTGGTGGTGTGTGTGGTGTGTGGTGTGTGGTGTGTGTGGTGGTGTGTGGTGGTGGGTGGTGGTGTGTGGTGTGTGTGGTGGTGTGTGGTGGTGGTGGTGTGTGGTGGTGTGTGGTGGTGTGTGGTGGTGTGTGGTGGTGTGGTGTTGGTTGGTGGTGGTGTGTGGTGTGTGGTGGTGTGTGGTGTGTGGTGTGTGGTCGTGGTGGTGGTGGTGTGTGGTGGTGGTGGTGTGTGGTGGTGACTGGGTGGTGGCCGGTGCTTGAGGATGTGGCGATGAAAAGCTTGAGAGAAACCTGACCTAGCTATGTGGCGAGGGGGGAGGGGGGGGAAGGGCAGCGGGGAAAGTTCGTCCTCTACTGAAAGTTTACATAAGAAAGGAAGGTACGTACAAAACTGCTGACCATGTTGTAGTGCCCCTTCACGCCCAGATCTTTCCTTTGTTATATAAAATCGTCTGTTGTTAGCCATAAAATTACGTAAACTAACTGAACATATCAAATTAGCTAGTGGACAAGGATACTAAACAGGTTATATCTATAAAATATTGCTTATATTCATTAAAATCGTCTAATGGTACCCAAATTACAATGAAAATTACGTTCTGGGACTCAAGGGGTTAAGAAAAATATGAATTTGATGGCGAAGGAAATGTGAGGATATGTGCCTGTCCGAAACATACCAACAGAAAATGATAATGTAATATAGAAAAATGATATAAATGTTCTTATTATCATCCTAATCATTGTTATTTTGCTCTCAATGTTATAATTTTGGTTCAGCCTTGAGATCACGTGGACTTAACAAAGTGTCTCCGGCGTGTGGGAATTCAAGGCGATTAAAAAATATCCTTCCACACAAAAACTTGTATTACGACGCAACGCAGTCTGATTTTATTTTTATCTATCTTTATTTAATCATTTCTTTATTAGTATTTTCTTTGTTTTATTATCTTTATTTAATATTTTGTTTTTCTGTTCCACTCACATTACTTTTCTTTTAGATGTTTCTTAATTAAGCATCTCTCTGTATATTTTTTTCTGTTATGTATGTATTCAACGTATGTATGTTATGTATGTATTCAACGTATGTATGTTATGTATGTATTCAACGTATGTATGTTATGTATGTATTCAAATTATTGGCATTACTATTATTTCTATTATCATTACTATTATTGTTATCATTATCATCATCATCATCATCATCATTACTGACTTATGGATTAACGGAACTACTTTTTTCACATAGATCTTAAGCAATTTTTCTTTATTACACGAATATAGACAAGAACAAAAATAAAACACCACGACTACTACTACCACTTCTACCACTACTATCACTACTACCACTACTACCACTACTACCACTACTACCACTACTACCACTACTACTTCTACTACCACTACTACCACTACTACTTCTACTACCACTACTACTTCTACTACCACTACTACTTCTACTACCACTACTATCACTACTACCACTACTACTTCTACTACCACTACTACCACTACTACTTCTACTACCACTACTACCACTACTACCACTACTACTTCTACTACCACTACTACCACTACTACTTCTACTACCACTACTACTTCTACTACCACTACTACTTCTACTACCACTACTACTTCTACTACCACTACTACCACTACCACTTCTACTACCACTACTACCACTACTACCACTACTACTTCTACTATCACTACTACCACTACTACTTCTACTACTTCTACTACCACTACTACTTCTACTACCACTACTACCACTACTACCACTACTACTTCTACGACCACTACTACTATTACAACATGAAGGATAATAATGACGACGATGATAATGATAATAATGATAATCTTGTCCTTATTATGAGTCACGAGGGATCATTGTGTATTAGGAGCAATAAATAAACAATGAAGCACACAAACAAACTCACCATTAACGACTATAACAATAACAGTCGCAATAACAACGTCTTATGCATTCACAACACTTCCATGGCTCAGATATATAACAACGCACACACACACGCGCACACACACACACACACACACACACACACACACACACACACACACACACACACACGAACAGGCTGTGAAGTGAGTGAAGCGAGAGGACAAGCATGTAAAGATAATAACAGTCAGAGAGAGAGAGAGAGAGAGAGAGAGAGAGAGAGAGAGAGAGAGAGAGGAGAGAGAGAGAGAGAGAGAGACACACACACACACACACAAATACAAATATAAAAAACACCCACCACCCCAACCACTCCTTGAAGTAAAAACCTTACAAGACCTTTTTTTTTTTTTTTACGTTGGAGCTAAGATCTGTTCTCATCTCCTGCAGGTGGTGGAGCGGCTGCAGAAGGAGTACGGGGAGATGTACAGCAATGCCAATGTGATGTTGAGCGGCACACACACACACTCAGGCCCCGCTGGCTTCCTCGAGTACCTGCTCTTCGATATCACGAGTCTGGGTTTTATACACGAGACTCTTGATGCGATGGTGGAGGGTATCTTCCGGGTGAGAGAGAGAGAGAGAGAGAGAGAGAGAGAGAGAGAGAGAGAGAGAGAGAGAGAGAGAGAGAGAGAGAGAGAGAGAGAGAGAGAGAGAGAGAGAGAGAGAGAGAGAGAGAGAGAGAGAGAGAGAGAGAGAGAGAGAGAGAGAGAGAGAGAGCCACTAAAGATTTTTTTTAACTACCATGTTAAAAAGAAAGTGTGAGTGATAGACGTAAACGTGAATATTTTTTAAAGACCCCTTCAGTCCGTAAAGCATCAACGTTACTGAGACGTACGTTATCATCCGTGCAATATCTTCCTTCTGTCACCCATCATTTTAATCACAAACTAATATTGCTGTTGTTGTTCATTAACTCTTCACGTTATGGCGTATTATCATATGTCACCTCTTGTAGCTTCCTTATTTTCTTATGTTCTTATGTTCTTATCTACAGAGCATCCAGCAGGCCCACGAGAGTACGGTGCCCGGCTATCTGTACCTGAGTAGCGGGGAGATTCTAGACGCCTCCATCAACCGCTCCCCTACAGGCTACCTCAACAACCCTGAGGAGGAGCGCGCCCAGTACCTTTACGACACTGACAAGACCATGACGATGCTAAGGCTGGAGGCGCAGGACGGCACTCCACTAGGTAAGACTAGGGTCTATATATAAAGGTACTCTAGGTAAGACTATTCACTAGGCTACTTTATATCTGGTACACCCGGAAAAATGCCACCAGATAAAATAAATGGCACAGGAGAAATGGCACAGGAAGAAATGGCACAGGAGAAGTGGCACAGGAGGAAATGTCACTGGAGGAAATGTCACTGGAGGAAATGTCACAGGAGGAAATGTCACTGGAGGAAGTGTCACTGGAGGAAGTGTCACTGGAGGAAATGTCACTGGAGGAAATGTCACAGGAGGAAATGGCACAGGAGGAAATGTCACTGGAGGAAATGTCACTGGAGGAAATGTCACTGGAGGAAATGTCACTGGAGGAAGTGTCACTGGAGGAAATGTCACTGGAGGAAATGTCACTGGAGGAAATGTCACTGGAGGAAATGTCACTGGAGGAAATGTCACTGGAGGAAATGTCACTGGAGGAAATGTCACTGGAGGAAGTGTCACTGGAGGAAATGTCACTGGAGGAAGTGTCACTGGAGGAAATGTCACTGGAGGAAATGTCACTGGAGGAAATGGCACTGGAGGAAATGGCACAGGAGGAAATGTCACTGGAGGAAATGTCACTGGAGGAAATGTCACTGGAGGAAATGTCACTGGAGGAAATGTCACTGGAGGAAGTGGCACTGGAGGAAATGTCACTGGAGGAAGTGTCACTGGAGAAAGTGTCACTGGAGGAAATGTCACTGGAGGAGTGTCACTGAGGAAATGTCACTGGAGGAATGTCACTGAGAAATGTCACTGGAGGAAATGTCACTGGAGGAAATGTCACTGGAGGAAGTGTCACTGGAGGAAATGGCACAGGAGGAAGTGTCACTGGAGGAAATGGCACTGGAGGAAATGTCACTGGAGGAAGTGTCACTGGAGAAAGTGTCACTGGAGGAAATGTCACTGGAGGAAGTGTCACTGGAGGAAGTGTCACTGGAGGAAAATGTCACTGGAGGAAGTGTCACTGGAGGAAGTGTCACTGGAGGAAATGGCACTGGAGGAAGTGGTCACTGAGGAAGTGTCACTGGAGGAAATGTCACTGAGGAATGTCACTGGAGGAAGATGTCACTGGAGGAAAGTGGCACTGGAGGAAATGGCACTAGGAGGAATGTCACTGGAGGAATGTCACTGGAGGAAATGTCACTGGAGGAAATGTCACTGGAGGAAAGTGTCACTGGAGGAATGCATGGGGAATGTCAGGAGGAAATGTCACTGGAGGAAGTGTCACTGAGAGAAATGTCACTGGAGGAAATGTCACTGGAGGAAATGTCACTGGAGGAAATGCACGGAGGAAATGTCACTGGAGGAAATGTCACTGGAGGAAATGTCACTGAGAATGCATGGAGGAAATGTCACTGGAGGAAATGTCACTGGAGGAATGGTCACTGGAGGAAATGTCACGGAGGAAATGTCACTGGAGGAAATGTCACTGGAGGAAATGTCACTGGAGGAAAGTCACTGGAGGAAATGTCACTGGAGGAAATGCACTGGAGGAAATGTCACTGGAGGAAATGTCACTGGAGGAAATGTCACTGGAGGAAATGTCACTGGAGGAAATGTCACTGGAGGAAATGTCACTGGAGGAAATGTCACTGGAGGAAATGGCACAGGAGGAAATGTCACTGGAGGAAATGTCACTGGAGGAAATGTCACTGGAGGAAATGTCACTGGAGGAAATGTCACTGGAGGAAGTGGCACTGGAGGAAATGTCACTGGAGGAAATGTCACAGGAGGAAGTGTCACTGGAGGAAATGTCACTGGAGGAAATGTCACTGGAGGAAATGTCACTGGAGGAAATGTCACTGGAGGAAATGGTCACTGGAGGAAGTGTCACTGGAGGAAATGTCACGGAGGAAGTGTCACTGGAGGAAATGGCACTGGAGGAAATGTCACTGGAGGAAATGTCACTGGAGAGAAATGTCACTGGAGGAAATGTCACTGGAGGAAGTGTCACTGGAGGAATGCACAGGAGGAAATGTCACTGGAGGAATGGTCACTGGAGGAATGTCACTGGAGGAAGTGGCACTGGAGAAATGGTCACTAGAGGAAATGCACGGAGGAAATGTCACTGGAGGAAGTGTCACTGGAGGAAATGTCACTGGAGGAAGTGTCACTGGAGGAAAGTGTCACTGGAGGAAATGGCACTGGAGGAAATGGCACTAGAGGAAATGGCACAGGAGGAAATGTCACTGGAGGAAGTGTCACTGGAGGAAATGTCACTGGAGGAAGTGTCACTAGAGGAAATGTCACTGGAGGAAATGGCACAGGAGGAAATGTCACTGGAGGAAATGTCACTGGAGGAAATGTCACTGGAGGAAGTGTCACTGGAGGAAGTGTCACTGGAGGAAATGTCACTGGAGGAAAGTGTCACTGGAGGAAAGTGTCACTGGAGGAAGTGTCACTGGAGGAATGTCACTGGAGGAAATGTCACTGGAGGAAATGTCACTGGAGGAATGTCACTGGAGGAAATGTCACTGGAGGAAGTGTCACTGGAGGAAGTGTCACTGGAGGAAGTGTCACTGGAGGAATGTCACTGGAGGAATGTCACTAAGTCACTGGAGGAAATGTCACTGGAGGAATGTCACTGGAGGAAATGTCACTGGAGGAAGTGTCACTGGAGGAAGTGTCACTGGAGGAAATGTCACTGGAGGAAATGTCACTGGAGGAAGTGTCACTGGAGGAAGTGTCACTGGAGGAAGTGTCACTGGAGGAAATGTCACTGGAGGAAGTGTCACTGGAGGAAGTGTCACTGGAGGAAGTGTCACTGGAGGAAATGTCACTGGAGGAAATGTCACTGGAGGAAGTGTCACTGGAGGAAGTGTCCCTGGAGGAAATATCATTGGAGGAAATGTCACTGGAGGAAGTGTCACTGGAGGAAGTGTCCCTGGAGGAAATATCATTGGAGGAAATGTCACTGGAGGAAATGTCACTGGAGGAAATATCACAAAGTTTGGAGTAGGAAAAAATGGCACCTAAGAAAGAGTAATGGCCTCTTATAGTGTCGATTATAATTATTAGTCTTAAATCCATGGCATCTTACTGTATAGTGTCGATTAAGTAAGGCTAGGTTAGGTTAGTGTAAACTTTTAAATATTTCAATAAATTACCCAAATGTGTTATCTATTCCTAGCCTGAAGAACGTGCCATTTTTTCCTGTGCCATTAACCTGTGCCATTTTTATACAATTTTTCACGCTGTGCCGCTCGTCAGGAATGGTGAACTGGTTTGCGGTTCACCCGACCTCCATGAACAACACCAACACCCTCATCTCCGGCGACAACAAGGGCTACGCGTCTCAGCTGTTCGAGGAGGTCATGAATCCCGGCGCCATGCCAGGCAAGGTCAGTGCCATGCATCCTCACAGTCATCATCCTTATCGCCACCCATTGTATTATATAAGGCCATTACAAGGTCACTGTAGGAAAGGTGTATAGTCTACCTTTCTTTGCTTATCCATTCTGATTTTGCTCTTATACCAGTTCGTCATGGTTTATTTATCAATCCCTTCAACTCATTCTTTGTCTATATTTGCTTTAATTACCCATGCACCGACAGGCTGCCATGCTGTCAACCTCAGTATCCACCTTTTGATTGCCTTCCATCGTCTGAGAATATTGCATCCGTCATTTCAATCTAACTGGTGAGGTTGTCTCGGCAGGGCAAATTCGTAGCGGCCTTCGCCCAGTCGAACTGCGGCGACGTGTCTCCAAACATCCGAGGTCCTCACTGCATAGACACCGGTCTGCCGTGCGACCTGGCCACCTCCACCTGCGACGGGCGGGTCCAGAAGTGCATCGCCATGGGCCCCGGCAAGGACATGATGGATAGCACCAAGATCATCGGCGCCAGGCAGTTCGCCAAGGCCTGGGTAACTCTGACAGACACACTGTACTGATAGGCGAGGCAGGAACATTAGTAACCACGATCAGATTCATTGTCAATACTCTCTTGTATAATTATCACGTATTCATTTACGATTAGGCGTGGTGCTTCAAGTGGCTGACCGACACGTTTTCAGGAGCTGTATAATGACGCGGCCGCGGTGAGGGTGTCAGGGCCAGTTCAGTTCGCTCAGCAGTTCATAGATATGTCCAACTACACAGTGCATCTTGACGACGGCAACACGGTGAGTGCCACACACCCTGACGCACACACTGTACGCACATGAACAGCTTGAAGACACCCATGTCCTTCTGCCTTGCCCCGCCCCCATGACCTGTTCTCCCCCAGAGTCACACTTGCCTGCCGGCGCTGGGCTACAGCTTCGCAGCGGGAACCGTCGATGGTCCGGGAGCCTTCGACTTTACGCAGGGCACCACGGAGGGCAACCCCTTCTGGAGCCTGGTGAGCAGCCTGCTGCACGAACCCTCCGCGGCGCAGGTAGCCTGTCACCACCCTAAGCCCATCCTTCTCGACACAGGCGAGGTGAGCAAACACAACAAGGGGGACGCGGGGATTACTTCAAAAACATAACTTTCCGAAGCTTGGGTTGATTTTCATTCATAACAAAAGAACATAAGAAAATAAGGAAGCTACAAGAGGCCGTGAGGCCTACACGTGGTAGTTCCTGTCACCTAACACTACCTACATCCACCTTTCATCCCCATCCATGAACCTGTCCAGCCCCTCTTTAAAGTTCCCCAATGACTCCGCACTAACTACCTGTCTACTGAGTCCATTCCAATCATTTACCACCCTATTTGTGAACCAGTTTCTCCCTATTTCCTTTCTAAATCTACGCCCTTCCAGCTTGAATCCATTACTTCTTGTTCTACCCTGGTTAAAAGCCGTAAGAACTTTTCCTACCTCTCCTTTATTAAGTCCCTTTATCCACTTAAAAACTTATATCAGATCGCCCCTTACTCTGCGTTTCTCGAGTGAGTGTAACTTTAATAACTTCAATCTCTTCTCATAACTAAAGTTACGCATTCCTTGTATCATTTTGGTCATCCTTCTCTGCACTGATTCTAACAAGGCTATATCCATCCTGTAATATGGAGACCAAAACTAAACCGCATAGTCTAGGTGAGGTCTAACTAGACTCGCAGGGATTCCCAAACTCTTCAGCTCATCGACCCCCTAATAAAGTTTCAAATTTTTCATCGACCCCCACACATTTAAATGAAAATAGTATATGTTATGAAAAAAAAGCGTAATACATGTCATACATGTTATGATTAAATGAATATGGGGAATTATAGTAGTACTTATAGGTAATAGTAGTAGTAGTGGCGTGCTGAGAATGTACTGGACTACAGGCTGCCCACTCATCAACGAGAGGGGAGAATACGCTCGCTCGCTCAGTACGGGAAGCGGACAGGAATATTTCACGTACGGTACGATCTTGGGACAGAGGAGGGGAGAGAGAGGGGTGTGTGTGTGTGGAGGGTGCGTGGGGCGGGCTACAGATCCGACGTGACGTCACAGACTAGCACAGTCAAAGCCGTCTTTATGTCAGAGTGACACAGAGGCGGCTTTGGTACCACTCGCATAACAGTTGTTGGCAGCTGTTGCGTGCTGAAACTTTCCTCACCTAGCCATTCATTGACTCCCTAGCCATTTATTGATCCCCTTTCGACCCCCTGGCAATTCATCGACCCTTGGATGGTCCCATCGACCCCTGGGAGTCGATATCGACCACTTTGGGAACCCCTGGACTAGAGCCAGATAAAGCTTTAGAATAACTTCCGCACTTCTACTTTTAACACTTCTGGTAATGAATCCTAACACTCTATTAGCTCTATTTCTAGCTTTAATACATTGTTTCCTAGGTCGGAGGTCTGGGCTCACCCTCACTCCAAGATCTTTTTCACCTTTTGATCTTTTCAGCGATACATTGCGTATGGTGTATCTATTACCAGGGTTCTTTCTACCAACATTCATAACGCTGCACTTATCAATATTAAATTGGATCTGCCATCTGACTGCCCACGCATTAAGTTTATCTAAGTCTCCCTGCAATATCTTTACATCAGACTGTGATCTAATAATCCTACCTACCTTAGTATTATCAGCAAACTTGCTGATATCACTGCTAATCCCACTATCCAAGTCGTTGATGTAAATCAAAAATAGTAATGGACCCAAAACAGACCCTTGTGGAACTCCACTTGTCACCAGTCCCCATTCAAATTTAGAACCATTAATTGTAACCCTTTGTTGCCTATTACTTAGCCAAGCTCTGATCCAACGAAGAACCTTCCCATCTATTCCATGAGCCTTAACCTTATTTAAGAGTCGCTCGTGCATGTGGTACTTTGTCAAATGCCTTACTAAAGTCTAAGTATATTATATCATAATCCTTATCATTATCTGCTGTCTCATAAACTTTCCTATAAAAACTCAATAAATTGGTGAGACATGACCTACCCTTGGTGAATCCATGTTGTGAATCATTGATCAAACTATGTTTATCTAAGTGCTCTCTAATTTTTTTTGCAATAATATATTCCAATAATTTACCCACCACTGACGTTAGACTTACGGGTCGATAATTTGACTTTAGTCCTCTGTCTCTCTTTTTAAATATGGGGATTACATTTCCTTTCCTCCACAATAACGGTACATCGCCTATCTTAACCGATTTCCTAAAAATGTGCACTAACGACTCACTAACAACCTCTTTGCATTCTTTTAATACTCTGGGATACACTTCATCTGGTCCTGGCGATTTAAAATTCTTCATTTTATTCATGTAAATAAAATTATTCATATAATAATCTAAAGACACCCGTGACACGCACGAGATAAAGGCGGAGGTAAATAATGGGCGAAGTATTTGTGGTCCAAGCCTCTATAGGTGCAGCCAACACTAATAATGGGTCACGCGCGGTGTGAGGCGTCACGCCCCGCGGCCCAAGTAAAGGCCATGCGTGGGGCAGCGTGCTGAGCCGAGTGTCTGTCTGTGCCGCAGATCAATCTGCCCTACCAGTGGCACCCGCGCGTCATGGACACCCAGATGGCGCTGGTGGGCCAGCTGGCCATCCTGCCTGTCCCAGGGGAGTTCACCACCATGTGCGGCAGGCGCTTCAGGCAACAGGTAGGTAGGGCACCTTCGCCATGGAGTACTGCTGCCGTCGCTGCTGCTACTACTACTATACTACTACTACTAGTCTACTACTACTACTACTGGTGGTGGTGGTGGTGGTGGTGATGGCCATGTTATCATTATCATTGTTATTATTATTGTTTGGTTGAAATAAGGACAGAAATGACGGACCCTTACCTGGACAGACGGACATGCAGTGAATTATAAGTAAGAAACTCTGCGGTGACGCTTTGTCAGGTTTCACTAACTCCGTATACTGTTAAGCAATATTATTATGTTATTATTAGTATTACTATTATTGGGTATTATTATTATCATTATTATTGTTGTTGTTAAAATTGTTATTATTATCACAATTATCATTATTATTATTATTGTTATTATTATTTTTATTACTATTATTATTATCAAAGTTACAATTTTCATCATTATCATATAATTATTATCATTACCACTAGAAGTAGCCCGTAATAACTATGATGCTTAGAAAGACAATGGGAACTGCTGTACTGAGGGCGGGTATACGTGGTGGCGCAGGTCAAGATCAATAGATTTTTAATGATAGACTTTGATAATTATAATCAATAGACTGATAGTATGTCTATTAATCTTGGCGCAGGTGGCGTCGGTGCTGGCGGCGGGCGGCGTGGCCGGGGTGGTGCCGGCATTGGCGGGTCTCTCCAACGTGTACTCCCACTACATCACCACCTGGGAGGAGTACCAGGTGCAGCGCTACGAGGCAGCCTCCACCATCTTCGGCCCCCACTCCTGCGCCGCCTACAGGCAACAGTACACGCTCCTGGCTCAGGCCATCCTCGGCGTGAGTATACGTATGTACAGGGTCATAACTAACTATATGACCCTGCGTATGTAGTACATAGCTTGATGGTGGGGAGGAAAGTCTCGAAGGAAAAAAGAGTGCAGGGATACGTGACTCCCTCTCTTGCTGATGTGCATGGGTGATGAACTAACTAATTCATCAATACAAGAAACAAGGCATACAATACTTTAGAGTATAAGGCTCCGCTTCTTCTTATACTTAAACTATAAAGTGATATATCTTCATGATCCCAAAGATCGATCATATAGCGGTTTTCAGCACGAAGACCCATTTCCTTCAGCTGAGGAATGTATTAGTGTTGCTTGCAAGCTTTCTACTGGTAGTGACATAACGCTGTTCTCTTGCCTGTGGCGTGTGCTTCATGCAGGGGACAGTGATGCCCGAGGGCCCCTCACCTCCTGACCTCAGCAAATCTGTCCTCACACTGCTGCCCGGCGTGCTGTATGATGGGACGTTGATGGGCTCGCCCTTTGGGCACGTGGTGGCTCAGCCGTACCCGCTGGCCTACACCGGCGAGACCGTCAGCGCCAAGTTTGTGAGTCTTCCCAGCTGCCTCGGGTCGTCCTCTTGTACTATTTATTACATGTTTGCCCTGTACATGCCTAATTATTGGTGTTGTATTGCTTTAATGCATCACTCAGTCCGTTGTGCATAGATAGCGCTGTAGTTCTAAAAAAAAAATACTACAGCAATAATTACATTGCCATGTGGTGGTTGCAAGGCGTGTGTTGTGTACCTCAGGTGTCGGGACATCCGAGGAACGATGTGCAGCTGGGTGGCAGCTTCCTGACTGTGGAGAGACGCGTGAACTCCTTGGACGCGTGGGAGGTGGTGGCCACCGACGCCAGCTGGGAGACCAGGTGAGTGTTGCTCTTGTCCTCACCCAAGGCGACAGCAACGAAAGTCGACGACTGATCATGATAGAGGCACGCCGTAACACTTCAACTCTGAGCACTCACGACACATCACAGAGTGTGATATGCCTCTCGCTGCTACAGGCAACGAGAGGCACCGACAGCAGTCCTCGCCATAGCCTCCCAGCGGCAAAGACAATACAGACTTCATTAGATAAAGACGTTATTTCAGTGACTTGGCGGTCAATATCTTTGTGTATATGGCTGATCAGCCGTGATATCTGATCATGACTCTCTTTCTCAACGTACACCCCCCCTGGCCGCAGGTTCATCTGGGATCGCGTGTCCCTGCTGCTGGGCACGAGTGTGGCCACCGTCAAGTGGGACGTCCCGCACAACACGCCTGAGGGCACCTACAGAATCACGCACACGGGACACTCCAAGAGCCTGTTCTTCGGCATCAGTCAGTATTACGGCGCCAGCAAGCCGTTCGAGGTGAGCATCATTGAGGCCAAACAAGGATAATACAAGAGAGTATAGTATCCTTGAGGTCAAAGTAACTACTATATCAGTGACTTTGATTAAGACCAGGCAGAGGAAGGAGTGGCGTTATACCATAATGGTATACCATAATGGTATAATGGTATAATGGCATAATGGTATACCATAATGGTATAACCTCAGGTGCTTTCTTCTTCCCCTGCTCCCCTCCCCTACTATCTTACAGGCTCTGATTATCTTCGCTCCAAAACACATGTCTCCATCATATAAGGGATCTAGAACACAAAGGGGTTTTTTCGCCGTCCTACTTACACACACACTGCTAATAAACACCTATAATGAAAACTTCTCTTAAAGATTCTTGGGTCCTGCTAAATTAAGGGCCGTTGCTGGTCTCCTTTATAATAGTCACCACATTCTCCTCATGTAAAGCTTCTCGTGAATCATGAAGCAATGTTATTTATATTATGTGTTGATACTAAAGCACGTCATCATTTCATTTTCACTTTCTTCTTCTTTCTGTTTAACGTCAGTTTATCCCATCATTTTTATGAGGTTAGACGGCCGATGATACGCTTCCAACTATCTGTATCTATTGCCTCAACTTCTTCAATGCCCAATGCTTCCAGATCCTCTTCAACACACTGCCTCCATGTCTTCCTTGGCCTGCCCGGTGGCGGCGACAGAGAACTTAACTCTCAGCTCTCCCCAATACCTCACCCCTTCTCTCCTCTTCACGTGCCCAAACCACCTCAATCGTCTTACTCCACAGCATTTCATTTTCACTGTAGTTTACAATTATGTCGCCTTCGTTCAGGTCTTGGCGCGGCCCGAGGCGACAGTGATCGAGTACTTGGAGGAACCGCAGGACAGAAGCGCGGGGTCTTCGCCGCCCAAGCCGTGGTGGCTGAGGATCTTCGGGTTCTGAGTGTTCCTGCTGCTCATCGCCCTGTGACGAGACCCTTCAGGAGCAGATCAAACCTCATAACAGACCTCAAAGAAAAAGAAGAATAGCCTACAGGGGCCCATAAGCTCCCAAAGTAAAAAAAAAAAAAAAAAAAAGGGGGATCTCTCTCTCCCTCTCCCCCTCTCTCCCCCTCTCTCTCTCTCCTCTCTTTTCTCTCTCTTCTCTTTCCCCTGTCTCTTCTCCTCTCTCTCTCTCTCTTTTCTCTTTTCCCCCCTTTTTTGTCTCTCTTTCTCTTCCCCCTCCTCTCTCCTCTCTCCTTTCTTCTCTCTCTCTCTCTCTCTTCTCTCTCTCTCTCTCTCTTCTCTCTCCTTCTCTCTCTCTCTCCCTTTTTCCCCTCTCTCTCTCTCTCTCTCTCCTCTCTCCTCTCTCTCTCTCTCCTTCTCTTTCTCTCTCTCTCCCCTTTCTCTCTTCTTCCTCTCTCTCTCTCTCTCTCTCTCTCTTCTCTCTCTCTCTCTCTCTCTCTCTCTCCTCTCTCTCTCTCTCTTCTCCTCCTCTCTCTCTCTCTTCTCCTCTCTCTTTTTCTCTCTCTCCTCCCCCCTCTCTCTCTCTCTCTCTCTCTCTCTCTCTCCTCTCTCTCTCTCTCTCTCTCTCTCTCTCTCTCTCTCTCTCTCTCTCTCTCTCTCTCTCTCTCTCTCTCTCTCTCTCTCTCTCTCTCTCTCTTTCTCTCCTCTCCTCTTTTCTCTCTCTCTCTCTCTCTCTCTCTCTATCTCTCTCTCTCTCTCTCTCTCTCTCTCTCGTCTCTCTCTCTTCTCTCTCTCTCTCTCTCTCTGTTACTGTTGTTGTTTATATAAATCTTTTTTGGATAGCGATAAATAAAAGTGTTGAAGATAATCAGACTTTTCATACTGGCAGTCAGCAGCCGAGCGCAACGTTGTACGGGCAGCCACGATTGTGACGTCATGCACAGAACAGCTTGTAATCACTGTTGTAGGTTGTCACTGCTGGTATAACTCGGATCCTTCGAATGTCAAATTATAGGTTAAAGAGGAAATAGAGAAAAAAAACTGGTGCACAAATAGGGTGGTAAATGATATTGGAATGGATTCAGTCGTCAGGTAGTTAATGCGGAGTCAATAGGGAACTTTAAAAGGAGGCTATCTCATTTCATGGATGGGGATGAAAGATGGAATGAAGGTAGTGTTAAGTAACAGGAACTACCACGTGTAGGTCTCCCAGCCTCTTGTAGCTTCATTATTTTTTTTTCTTCTTATACTGACATGTCTGAAGAGTTGAGGGATAATCCTAAGAAGTCCACTGTATCTTCCCCCATTATAGCTGTTCATAAATAAACATTCATCGGTTAGCAGGTAAGTGAACGGTGAACAATTCCGCCTCCATCCTACACCATGTCGTTTTTCTACGCTATTTGCTGATATACATGTTTATTACTGATACATGCTTTACCAAAATAAATAAACTATAGTGTTAAGGTGCGGTCAATCTATTTTGCTTCTACTACTTCTACTCAACGACACAAGATTTTAGACCTCATTAGTCTGAAACCCTAGTGGTGGCCCCAGGTTGGGACCGCACACCTGGATAATTACCCCTAAAGGTCAAGCCAACACCTGGTGGCTGGACCTGACTCGCTCGCGACCCAAATTCCTCCCGCACCTCCTTTTCGCTCCTGGCTTCCTAGACCAGCTTCTTTCAGTTACCTACCAACCACCACAGTGAGAGGACACCACTCCTCCTCTCTCTGTTCCTCGTGGCATTCCTCCGCTGTACCTATATATTCCCGCCGAAATAAACTTGTGTGTGAACTCTGTGTTTGGTGTAACCCGTGTCTAGCTAAAGTGAACACAACAATTGGTGACCTCGAGTGTAGCTACGACACGATGAATAATAACGGTGCTCTCCTCCGCCTCCCGGCTTTCACATACGACAAGGCCACGTGGTTTATACATCTTGAAGCTTTGTGGGCGGGCTCCCCAGACATCACGGACCTCCATAAGTTTCAAGCGCTTGTCATTGCGATACCGTCGGACGTCGCTGCCCGTCCGTATCTCCTCAGAGCTTACAACTCCTCCGGCTGACGGGAAATATGAGGCGTTGAAAAGTGCCCTCGTTCGCGCCCTTGGAAGGTCGTGCGAGGCTTACGTGGCGGAGCTCGACACACTCCAACATGACGGCCGTCACTCTTCAGCATTCCTCTCCCGTATGCAGGATCTTAACAGGGCTGCGGGTTTCCCTTTATCCGAGGATATGCTTCGTTACCGCCACACCAGCCTCATGCCCCACCCAGTTTGCGTGCAACTAACGGGCTTACAGGGCCCGGTCACCATCAACAAATACTCTGAGCTCGTTGACAAAATTCACGCGGCCTACACCTCGTTCCCCCCTCCTCTGCCCACCCATCACTCCTGTGCCTGCAGCGCCTCCGACGGGGTCCGGGCGCCCGCGGTGTTTACACCATGTGACACCCCTGCCGGTTCCACGAAATTCTTCAGTGCGCTGGAGAGACACGGAGCACGAGGTGGCCATGGCGATGCCCTGGCGCACAGTTCTTCCACGGACGCCCGCCTCTCCGACATGGCTTCCGCCATTCAGGGATTAGAGGCCGCCTTCTCCGCCCTCCACTCCCCTACTAGCCGCAAGTATTGTTATTACCATGGTCGCTTCGGCGCGGCAGCCAGGAATTGTCAACCTCCATGTTCGTATTCGGGAAACGACCAGAGCGTGAGTCGGTGAAAGCGCACCTGTCTCCCGCCCCCTCCTCTCAGGCCTCCACCGCGCGGCTCTCTCCGGGCCATGTCATCTTGATGAACAACCCACCCGGTCCCCGCATATCACCGCCCGACTCCCTGCACAGGTCCAGCCGTGCCCCTCCGCCCTTGGTCAACCCACCACACATCGTATCACCCCGCGCCCGCTCGCCTACCCAATCTCCTGCAGCGCCTCCGTCGCCACCACTCCCTGGCCGCCGGACGCTGCTTTGGGTGGCCGACACGCTGTCGGGGATGCGTTACTTGGTGGATTCGGGAGCGGAGGTCAGTGTTGTGCCGCCGTCGGCAGATGATCGCCTCGCCCAGCCCAACACCGCGTACGACCTTCTGGCCGCCAATAACACCCCTATCGCCATCTAAGATACGCGGACTCTCCGCCTCTCCTTCCCGCCTGCCTCGCCCTTCGTCTGGTCCTTCATGGTGGCTGAGGTGGATCAGACTATCCTGGGTGTGGAATTCCTCTCCTTCCACGACTTGCTCGTTGATTCCCGGCGCGGACGTTTACTGCATCGCCCAACCAACACGGTCATTGTTACCATGCCCTGCGGGCAGCGAGCGCCCCTCCTGACACACCTACGCCAGCCGGTCCTGTACGACTGTCTCGAGGACTTCCCTCTCCTCACTTTTCAGCTCTCCAGCCCCACCAAAAGGGACCACAAGGTAACACACCATTGCCACGACGGGCCCTCCATGTTTTGCCCGACCGCGACGTCTGACTCCTGAACGCCTCCAGGCGGCGAAAAAGGAGTTTGAGCACCTACTGCAGGAGGGGACCATACGACCTTCCGACAGCTGCTGGGCTTCACCTCTCCATATGGTACCCAAGGCCCAAGAAGGTGAATGGCGCGCGTGCGGCGACTACAGGGCGCTCAACGCCATGACTCGGCCGGACCGTTACCCTATTCCATATACCTTTACCTTTACCTTTGAAGAATCTTGCCCGTTATCGGCGGAGTTGAGGTGGTCCTCCACTCATTCCAGGTGTAGTATGTAGCTCCCTGTTCCTTGCCTCCAGGACCACTGAAGGTAAAGTGTTGTCATGGGAGCTACTGTAGCCTGGCGTGGGTGGTTGGTCTGGGATGTCAGCCAGCCACTTGTCAAGGTGATGTTTGAAGGTGTCCGTGGTGACGCCCGTTAGGTTCGAATGTGTCTGGGGCACAATTGAAGAGCCGTACACCATTGTGGGAGAAGCTGTGGTGTATGAGGGTTGTAGTCCTTAGAGGAGGCGCATGTACTCTGTACATAGCACAGCCTGCCTCTTCTAGGGTTTTTGTTTCCTCCATGCCTACTTTTGGAGCCAGACCCTCCAGGATTTTCCAGACATAGATTATGATGTACCTCTCTCGTCTGCGCTGCAGAGAGTAGAGGCCCAGTCTGTGCAGCCTCTCCCAGTAGTTGAGGTGCTGAAGACCATATATCTTGTTGGTATAGGTCCTTGTGGTGCTTCCAGCAGGGTGATGTCCTTTTTTTTGTAGGGTGACCATAGTTGGCAGCAGTACTCTAGCCTTGGTCTTACTAAGGACTTCCATAGCGTCAGCATGCAGGATTCCTCCCTTGTACGGAATGTTCTCAGGACCCATCCTGCTAGCTGTCGCGCTGTCGGGTGATGGTGGTGTAGTGTAGGGAGAAAGTTCCATCGCTGCTCATATACACTCCCAGGTCTTTTGTGAAGTCTTTGTTTGTATGGTTGGTGTTGATACATATATTGAGTGGTGGTCTTTATAAAGGT
Source organism: Chionoecetes opilio (assembly GCA_016584305.1). NCBI lineage: Eukaryota > Metazoa > Arthropoda > Malacostraca > Decapoda > Majidae > Chionoecetes > Chionoecetes opilio. The sequence continues at coordinate 374,765 of JACEEZ010025355.1, read as the reverse complement.
ATTTCTGCCATATCTCAGAACTTCAAATTTTCTCCGTTAAATTCCATATTGTTCTTTTCGGCCCACTCTATTATTGTATTGAGGTCCCACTGCAGTAGATCGGTGTCTGGGGATGTTTTTATTTTATGCCGTATACGGGTGTCATCAGCAAATGAAGTAGCAGTGGAATATCTGAGATCTGTGTCAATGTCTGATATCATGATCAGAAATAATAATGGGCCAAGCACAGATCCTTGGGGAACACCACTTATTGACTTGACACTGTGATGACTGTTTACTATTTATGGTGACAACTTGGTGCCTGTTGGTGAGAAAACTGTGGACCATCTCCCTACTCTGCCAGTTATGCCAAGGTTCTTGAGTTTGTGGAGAGAATGCCATGATCTACCTTGTCAAAAGCCTTAGCAAAGTCTAGGTAGACTACATCAGCATTATCTCCATCCTGAGTTGCTTCTAATAAGCTTCATAGTGTTGTAGAAGCTCTGATAGGCAAGACCTGCCTCTTCTGAAGCCATGTTGTCCATCATTAAAGGGCCCCTCTTTCTTCCAGGTGGTTACCATCTTGGCCTCAGTATCCTTTCAAAGATTTGATGACGTGTGATGTGAGGACCACTGGTCTGTATCTGCTTGCTGTCCTTGCTTCCTCCTTTATGTATGGGTGTTATTGTCCCAGCTTGAGTTCATGGGGGACGGAGCCAGTGAGGAGGGATGTAGTCCACAGCATCTTCAGGGTGTGGCCAGTGTTCCCTACAATTTTTCAGAAACACAGTATGGTAACCATCTGTCCTGCTGCTGCTTGCGGGTCGATGTTGCTTATGGCTTGGATTATGTCTTCCCTGGTTATCATAAATGTCGTGAGCAGAATGTCACCACATTTCCTTTCGCTAAAGAAAGTACAAGGATCTGTTACCCGTTTCTGAGCATCAGGTTTACTAAACACTCTCTGATACTCAGTCTGTAGCATTTCTGCCATTCCTGTGGGCCATCTTCAAGTTCCCGTTCTCTTTCATTAGAGGCCAACCGATGTTGTGCTGGTCAATCTCTTCTGGCGTAGGAGTAGAAAAATTGGAGTTGACTTTTATATTTTCCACGGCACGTTGTTCTTCTGTTCTCTCTGCCGTACGTGTGATGAGCAAGTGCATCTTCCAGTAAGTGTAGCTGACGTTGTATTGCGTTTGCTGCCACAGCATAGGCTACTTTCTTTAATTTTCTTTGTAAATTGGCCCTCTTTTCATCAGTATTCGTCTGTCCCTGGGTATTTGGTGTTCCTTCCTGACGACCGCCTGAGGGAATGTGTTCCTTACAAATTTGCAGGCATTTGCTGGAGAGTACTTCGTACATCTCGTGGGCTTCCATTCCACTAAAGATGTTTTCCCATTTTATGGCATCTAGTTCTTTTCGGACTTTATCCCAGTCAATGTTTCTCCATAAAAATTTAATGCATGGAAAGAGTCTATCCTGCTGACGTGTTGTGTTTGTTGTGGAATATTTCTGATGTTGGCCCTTGCATGGATGAGGTTATGGTCTGACATCACCGTCTTCGCAAGTCATAGGAGTGGAGGTAGTCGTAGTGTTGCTGATGATGAGGTCCAATATATTGTTCCCTCTTGTGGGCTCCATTATTAGTTGGTGTAAAAAATACTCCTCCATAAGTGAGGTTAATTTTACCGCTTGGCCCTTTTCTTCTGGTGTCCCACCTGCGATATTCATGGAGGGCCAGTAATGTGAGGCAAGTTAAAGTCCCCCAGTATTAAAAATACTGTAGATTATTTGGAGGATCTTCTAGAAGGTTGCGGAGTTTGGTTGTGATTTCTGAGAAGCGTTAACACTAGTATTAGGTGCTGTATATGATTGTTGTTACCAGGTTAAGGTCTTTGATAAATATTGCCAGCATTTCTGTTGTACCATTTGAGAAAGATACAAGTACCTCTACACTGGCTGCACCTCTTGTTTTACGTACACTGCCACTCCTCCATGCTTCTTCCTTCTCTATCCTGTCTGATGAGTGTGTAGTTTTCTATTGCACTTCTGCATCCAGGTGATCTTTTGTGAGGTGAGTTTCTGTGAAGGCCATAAGAGAAAGTTTTCTGTCTCTGCTAACTCTTTAATCATTGGGACCTTTGTCTGATTGCAGATTGGATAAAGGCCCCTGATATTTCCAGTATAGAAACTGGTTAGTGTTGGAGGCTGCAGCCCCCTCTCTGCCTTGTTTCCAGTCTGTCTATTCGTTCTACTAGACGGTGATTGTGGACTGAGAGTGTTTCTCCATGTCCAGTAGTTTCTCCACCATGTGCTCTAAAAAATTACCTGGTCCACATTTTGTTGTACGCCAATGGTGGGGTTATTTCTATTTATATGTGTGGTGGGGCCACTTGCATTGTTCCATGACCTGAGGAGGGGGTCCATTGGCCTTTGGGTATCTTGCCTGTGGTGTTCAGGGGGTGGAGCGTTCTATGTGTATGTGGTGATCGTTGCCTCTGTCTTCCCTCTGATTTCTTTGCTGGGTGATCTGGGTTACTGGTTGTTTGGTCTTTTAGTTCCTTTTATGTGTGGGTATTTGCATTCCCTACGTTTGCATTCTCTTGTATGTAGTGATGACCTACATACAAGAGGATGATAGTCACTGCATTTCCACCCCAGAGTACAGCCAAGGTTTTCATCCAGTCCATGCTTCATGAATGTAGCACAAGGTTTTGGGTGGGGGTATTTACACTTTTCTCCTTGTAGTCCATGTCTGCACATATTTTTAAGGTAAAAAACTGCATATTTTACCTTTCTATGCCCTGTTTGTTGGTGAGTGTTGTCCTTAGGTGACTGTGAGTCCAGCAGCCCTGTCTCAGCTTGTCCTGGTGGTAAGGTTAAGTCTGGTATATCCTCCACCTGACTTGCTGGGCTAGCAGGGTTAGGTGTATTCCTGGGCTCCTGTAATAAGATTCTGTCCAGGTCAACTTCAGATTCTCTCTCTGGTGTCCTACCTGGGACACCAGAGATTGCAACAGTTGTTTCGGGTCTTGAGAGCTGTCATGACTTACGTAACATATCATTTTGTTTACAGTCCTCAATCTCTGCTGCCTTAGTGTCATAGTCCGGTAGCTTAGCCTAGCACATGGTTGCAGGTGAACCTCCTGTTTGAGCTGGCGAGTGCAATAATGCAGTATGTTGGCATTTCTGAGCACCGGTAGTGACTCCACATGTTGCAGCTATTACATTTGATACCATTGTCACAATGTGCCTGACATATAGAGCATGGGAAGATATCATCGCTACCTTGGGTATCATTGTTTACATCAGAGGTGGAGGTCGCCATTTTGTTTCAGCTGGTCTCTCATATGTGTTGGATTTTCACAGTATGCTGCACGGGCGGTCAGTCTTTTCGAAGATTGATCTTCTACGGACCTTGCACCAGATCCCCGTGGCTGAAGAGGACGTGCCGAAGACTGCAGTGACGACGCCTTTCGGTCTGTTTGAGTACCCCTACATGAACTTCCGACTACGCAATGCGGCTCAGACCTTCCAGCGCTTTATGGATAAAGTAGTCAGGGGACTCGACTTCGTCGTGGTGTACATCGACGACATCCTTGTCGCCTCATCGTCGCACCAACAACACGAAATCCACGCGCCAGCTGCTCACTCGCCTTCAGGAGTTTGGTTTACGGATCCACCCAGCAAAGTGTGTGTTGGGTGTTCCGGCGTTGGACTTCTTGGGCCACAGAGTCACGTCAGCGGGCTTATCTCCCCTCCCGCAGAAGGTGTCAGCGATCGCGGACTTCCCGCGGCCTCGTACGGTCAGGAAGCTCACGGAATTTCTGGGGGTGATTAATTATTAACACCGCTTCATTCCCCAAGCTGCCGCTCGGCTAGGTCCCTTACATGACCTACTGAAGGGGGTAAAGAAAAACTCACCAAAGCCCCTGCAGTGGACTGATGAAGCCGAGGGAGCGTTCAACAGCATCAAGCAACAACTCGCTTCCACGACGCTCCTCGCCTACCCAGTCCCCAATGCCCCCACCGTCCTCACTACTGACGCCTGCCTCAGCAGAAGCGGTGGGCGCTGTCCTCCAGCAGAAGGTGGAGGACGAGCTTCGCCCTATCGCTTTCTTCAGCAAGCGCTTGGAGCCTTCCCAACGCCTCTACAACGCCTTCGATAGGGAGCTGTTGGCGGTGTATGAGGCCGTGAGACACTTCCGTCACTTCCTGGAGGGCAGGGAGTTTCAAGTATTAACAGATCACAAGCCATTAACACACGCTATGGCCTATGGTGCAATCTGGCGAAATGTTCACCCCCCGGGTCTCCAGACAGCTGGCCTATATATCAGAGTTTACCACAGACATCCGCCATATCCCAGGGCAAGACAATACTGTGGCCGACGCTCTCTCCCGCTGCGATACAACCCCCCGGATGATGTCCGCGGTCACGATGCCTGCGCCGCTAGATTACGTGGCCCTGGCGGTGACACAGGAGAGGGAGACCCTGAGTTGCAAGTCCTAATTGAGGGGCCCACAGCGCTCCACCTGGTCCTGCACGACGTCCCCGACTCCGCGGCCAAACTCTGGTGTGATGTATAGTGTGGCCACGCGCGCCCATTCATCACCCGTCAACACCACAGGTCAGTGTTCAATCACTACCACTCCCTGAACCACCCCGGTATCCTCGGTACTACCCATCGCATCATGAGCAGGCGAGCTGTATGGCCTGGAATGAGACGTGACATCAAGGAATGGACGCGGGCCTGTCTTGCCTGTCAAGCGGCAAAGATTCACCGACATACACGAGCCCCTCTCCACACCTTCCCCACGCCCACCCAACGATTTCACACCGTCCATGTAGACCTGCATGGTGGGTCCCTTGCCGGCCTCCCGCGGTCACCGTTACCTGCTGACGTGTGTGGACAGAGTGACCCGTTGGGGCGCCGCTATTCCAATGCCTGATAGTACCGCGGAGTGCACGGCTGCTCATTTCCTATCAGGTTGGGTAGCACTGTACGGCGCACCTGTCACTCTCATCACGAATCAAGGAGTGCAGTTTGAGTCCCATGCTTGGGCTGACCTGCTGGCTTTCCTGGGAACCCGCCGTCAGCGTACTACGGCGTATCACCCTCAAACCAACGGAATGGTGGAGCGTTTCCACAGACGCCTAAAGGAAGCCATACAGGCCCAACCACACCCAACAAGCTGGGTAGACGCCCTTCCCATCATTCTCCTCACACTCAGAGCTACGGAGAAGGAAGATATTCATCACACGCCGGCGGAGCTGGTGTATGGTGAAGACCTGCGACTGCCGTGCCAGTTCACCCCAGTGACGGATGCCAGCAACGCCCTCTCCTTCCTCCCGGCGCTTCGGCAGGCGATGGCTGCACTACGGCCCACACCCCCACGTACGCCCCCGCCGCGTCCCACTCACCTCCCGCCGGGGCTGCAAGCGGCTACACACCTGTTCCTGCGGACGCATGCCCACACGAGACTCCTGGACCCACCCTATAAGGGTCCCTTCCGTGTCTCTGAAAAGCACGTCACCCTCGACGTTCGTGGGCACCCGTATGTGACGTCGTGGGACCGCGTGAAGGTGGCTCATCTCCGTCCGTCACCTCCTCCTCCTCCCCTCCCTCAAAATGTGCAACCCCTTCCTTCTATTTCTTCTCCTTCAGATCATCCACCGCTCCCTCACCCCCGGTTTGTCGTCCTCCCCCCTGCTCCCTTGCGGGGGGTTTCCCCCTCCCTTCCTCTTCAACCTCTCCTCAGCGCTGAGGTCTTGGCGGCCTCGTCGCCACCCCTTCCTCCTCGGGCCCATCCTCCACCAAGCCCTATCCCCTCTCCACAGCCTACACCTGCCCCGCTCTCCACACCTCCCCCTATTCCCTCTCCGCAGCCTACACCTGCCCCACTCACAACATCTTCCCCCACCCCCAGTCCTCATCCTCCACCGGACCCAACACCTTCCCCCACCCCCAGTCATCATCCTACACCTGACCCAGCACCTTCTCCCCCACACCTTATCCTCACCTCCCCCTCCCTTTCCCGCCCTCCACACGTTGCTTCTCATCCTGCAGATCTGGCGATTTCCGACACACCGCTTCCTTCCCTTCCCGGCACCCTTACAGCCGCGGCCGGGGATTCGCCTTCAGAGGACAGCGATGCTGGGGAGTCTGTAGACGGCCTCGTTCCGGAGAACTACGCAACGCGTTCGGGGCGGGTCATTCATCGCCCCCGGTTCTTCCGACTACAATAGGCTGTGTCATTCATGTATTATTATTATTATTATTATATGTATAGCCTATATATATATATAATTTTTTTTTTGTAAAAAGGGGAGTACTGTGGTGGCCCCAGGTTGGGGCCGCACACCTGGTTAATTACCCCTAAAGGTTAAGCCAACACCTGGTGGCTGGACCTGACTCACTCGCGACCCAAATTCCTCCCGCACCTCCTTTGCGCTCGATCCTGGCTTCTTAGACCAGCTTCTTTCAGTTACCACCACAGTGAGAGGACACCACTCCTTCTCTCTCTGTTCCTCGTGGCATTCCTCTGCTGTACCTACATATTCCCGCCGAAATAAACTTGTGTGTGAACTCTGTCTGGTGTAACCCGTGTCTAGCTAAAGTGAACACAACACCCTCCAAGAGTCCAAATAGTTAGTTTATTAATCAGTATATTATAAATCTATCTATAATCAACCTACCGTTAGTAATAATCAATAATCAGTCTATTAATCTATATGTATGGGAACTAAAAAAAATATGATTTCTTCACGTCCCGGGTTCGATCCCCGGGCGGAGCGAAGATAGATGGGTGGTCTTTCTTAAAACCCGAGCCCCTGTCCACCCAGCAGTGAATGGGTACCGGGTGTTAGCCGGGGGTTTGTGACCCCCCTCCCGGGGTGGTGGCTTCGGCCAACACTACCGTAGACAACAGTAAAGTCGCCACCTGCAATCATGTCGCCAGGCGCCATATATTACGAATTATAGCATCACTACTGATTTTTATGTGCCACTGAAGATGATACACAGTAGTTTATATCATGACTGTATAATCTACTCTGTTTCAGCGTTGTTTTATGCTTTGTATATGCGAGTATATATGGTTTCAAATTTCACTACACGTTTTTTTTTCGGGCGACGACGGCTGCGGGAGGACACTCAGTATATAAACACTAGATGGCGACTTTATTGTTGGTAGCCACTTTGTAGATATTTTTGTAATTTGTTAATTTATAGCCATAGTATGACACAGATGAAGACACAAAATGACACAGACTCTCCAGATAGCCCCTTTTAACTTTCCTGAAATCATGGATGTAGAAATGTAAGTATTAACGCCACCACACGTCTGTAAACAGAACAAAAAGTTGTCCTGGCGACTTTACTGTTATCTACGGTAGCTGCAGCGGTAGATCACTATGGCTCTGAGGAATTATCCTCTAAACAAACAAACAAAACAAACCAATACCAGTTATAAAAAAATACACGTGTCTCCCATAAAAATGAAGCAAAGAAAAAGGTAAAAATGGTGGAGGGTGATGTTGATGTTTGATGTTTGAATAATTTCGTCGTAACGACGCAGCTGAGATGGATCTCTGCTGTAACCAGACAGCTTTCTCACAAACTACCCCTAGAGAGCTGTCTGCTAGGTAGTGCTTATAGTTGGCCGAAGCCAGCACCCCGGGAGGCGGGTTACAAACCCCCGGCTAACACCCGGTACCCAATCAGTCCTGGGTGGACAGGGGCTCGGTGTTTTAAGGAAACAGCCCAACTGTTTCGGGGTGACTGTAGCAAAATAATATATATGTTGTATGTACATTAGGGTGTCAATAAGAGTTATTTCCCATAAGAGAACAGTTCAGGCCTTATTCTGATGAAACCATAGGGTGTAAATCATAGTAAATATCAATAAGAGGCAGATAATAATAACTCGCTATCTACAACATCTACCCGCCTAAAATGGCAACACTGGTATATAGCGGCTGTTCCATCCAGACTTCCTCCGCCCCTGCTTAATGGGTTGTGGAGTTGTGATAATGAAAGAGCTTTGAATAATTCTGCATATGATGGCGATACCTATGATCAAGATAACTCATTCGACTCCAAAATGGTTTCATGTCCAAGTTATTCATTGTGTGTTTAGTCTTACCTACCCTTGCTACTTAGTGTAGCAAATTGCATACATACATACATACACTTTTCCTTGTAAGCTATGGTTTTTGGTAATAATAATGAAAAAAGGACTGATATTTCATGAGTTTAAGATAATATTAAGTAAACTTGAGGTAGTGTTTTTAGTATCAGTAATAAAACGGCAATCTTTTTAAACCGCTACACTATATCACATACAATTATTTTGTTCTAATTCATATTTCACATCAAAAACAGAGACTTAGAAAGAATAACCATAATACTAGACATTTCAAGAGTAAACTATAGAAGCTAGATAGACATAAGTTGACAATTCTACATATTAGCATTATAAGTTTGCTATGCTATTCTCTGCATTTCTTTTTCTAATCCATATTTCACATCCGAAATATAACCTACAAGGAAATTAACCATAATATTATACATTTTAAGACTAAATTACAAGCGAGATAGACATAAGCTAATAAAACACATCTAAAAGTAGCAAAAGCCGCTCACTATAACCCGAGCAAGTGAACATCCATACAGGAGGAAGGGAAGCCATCGTGTATTTTACCTTTTATTACCAAGAGTTCGTCCATCACAGGTAATAACATAATACCAGAACATTATCTAAGTAACAGTGATTAAGTAGAACGTGACAAGAAGTAGTTTACAGTGATATTAAGGCTGCAATGCGGGGATATGTGTGAGGGGTCGGAGTTGGCGCGGCGGCGCAGGGGTTATGGCGTGCCTTTGTGTTGCTCGTATATCACAACCCGGCGCACAGCACATAACACCGTGTCTGGTAGGCTCATGTGTCTTTTTAGAGGCGTGCGTGTGAGTGTACACGTGTTTGGCAGTACATGAGGGGTTTGGGGTGGTGGAGGGGGTTGCCGGGGCCGTGCTGAGGCTGTGGGGGTGGTGCCCCGTGCGGTACTCGCGCCTTCCGGATATCTCGCCGCCGTCGGCGAGTGTTCCACGGTAAAATTTTAGAGTCCTTTCCCGCCCAACTTAAGTGGGTAAAATTCTAGAGTCCTTGGTAATAATGGACGAGAGTTTCACGTTCGTTTTCAGAGACACCAACTATTTTTTCTTGGCATACAATAGGTGCTTGTTCTAATGGTGCTTGTTTTATTTTGCGCAAACCAAAAAAAAAAAAAAAAAAAAAAAAAAAAAATATGAAACCTAACCTAACCTTGTTGTAATGAAACCTAACCTTAAAAGTTTTAATGCCTAACCTAACCTTACAGGTTTTAATGAAACCTAACCCAACCTTAACCACTAAAGTATATATATATATATATAATATATATATTTTTTTTTTTTTTTTTTTTTTTGCGCAAAATAAAACAAGCACCATTAGAACAAGCACCTATTGTAGGCCAAGAAAAAATAGTTGGTGTCTCTGAAAACGAACGTGAAACTCGTCCATTATAACCGAGTCCTTTCCCGCCCTTATTAGTGGGTTTTATTCCTCCAGACCTTCACAGATCCCTTCAGAGATCTCTAAAACGTAAATATAGAATGGGGGAGAGATTCCCCCTTCAACCCTACCTACCCCCGACATTACCCCCGCCCGGGACCCCCAAAAATAATATTACTAACCTAACCCTAACCTTAACCTCACGAGACCTGAGGGTGGGAAAGAACTAGAATATTACCAGGTTAGATTAGTAAATTATTTTTTATTTTTTTATTTCTCCCCCCACTTTATAATTACGTTTTAGAGATCTGTGAAGGTCTGGAGAAAATAAAACGGTAAATCTTAAGAACAAAGGCTCCAACCCCTATAAGAAAGTAAGGAAGCTACAAGAGGTCGTGAGACCTACACGAGGTAGTTCCTGTAGTCGAGGTAGTTCCTATCTTCTTCGAGGTAGTTCCTATCTTCTTCTTATTATAGCCTACAAGCTTGGGGACATGGTGGGAAACCGGGGTTTTTGGGTGGGGGAGCACACACATAAGGGAAATATGGCCCCCACAAAAAAAAATCTCTAAACTGGGGAAATTTCCCTAGTTCATAGACTTTATCGGGGCCATATTTCCCTTATATGTGCTATCCCCAATAAAAAAAGGAAAATATGGCCCCTCACAAAAAAATCCCTAAACTAGGGAAATTTCCCTAGTTCATAAGACTTTATCGGGGCCATATTTCCCTTATATGTGTGCTCCCCCAACCAAAAACCCCGGTTTCCACCATGTCCCCAAGCTTGTTGGCTATAAGAAGAGGTATTATTTTACGATGGCACCAAACTTCCCTACACAATTGGGAGCATGGTTTTTGTTTACCTTATTGTATTCTAAGAGACATTTTCTCCTTGAGCTTTCCGTCGCAAATCAATAGTTTCGGAGATATAGAACATTTTAGGTGGGGGGAGGAATATGTCTCCTTGTTTACAAAATGCCTCCCTCTTCCTCTTCTTGTGACCTGCATCGCTTTTGTTTGGTATTTTATAAAACTTTTTTTATTATTGGACCCAGTTAGGAGGTTAAAGGTTAGGCTAGGTAAGGTTAGGTTAGGTAAGGTTAGGTAAGGTAGCCACGGGTGCGCCTCCGAAACAAAAGCGATGCAGGTCACAAGAGGAGGAAGAGGGAGGCATTTTGTAAACAAGGAGACATTCCTCCCCCCCACCTAAAATGTTCTATATCTCCGAAACTATTGATTTGCGACGGAAAGCTCAAGGAGAAAATGTCTCTTAGAATACAATAAGGTAAACAAAAACCATGCTCCCAATTGTGTAGGGAAGTTTGGTGCCATCGTAAAAATTTACCGAAGATAGAAGGTTGAGCTAATTCTAAAGATGACAAAACTACAGACCTAACCTAGCACTCCTCCTCGAGCCCCTCGTGCTGTGCACTAACCTAACCTAACGGTTGGGGCTCCGCCCCCCCTCGACCCCCCGTGCTCTTGTTTTCTTGTTTCTCTTGTTTGTTTTGTTTAGAGGATAATGCCTCAGAGCCATAGTGATCTACCGCTGCTGCATATTAGTGTTGGCCGAAGCCACCACCCCGGGGGGGGAGGTTACAAACCCCCGGCTGGCACCCGGTACCCATTCACTGCTGGGTGGACAGGGGCTAGGGATTTAAGAAAGACCACCCATCTATCTTTCGCTCCGCCCGGGGATCGAACCCGGGACTTCTCGGTTGTAAGCCGAGCGTGCTAACCACTACACTACAGAGTTCCCAAAGTGGTGCTGTGCACTAACCTAACCTAACCTCTAACCTAACGGGGGGACTTCGTTTTTCTTAAGAACCTGAAATTTAATATCGGCCATGTAGGCAAAGTAAGGATCGGCACTCATTAAAATCTAAACAGATGTGTTAAGGACAGTATAATACGTAGAGCCAACATTTGGGTCAGCTAAGCGTGGAACCCTTGTTCTTAAGATTTTCCAATAAAACTCTTATATAATAAGGGCGGGAAAGGACTCCTAGAATTTTACCCCCTGGCCTGGCCCCCATGTTTACAAACCGTGATGACGTCACGGCTGCTGTGACGTCACAGGTCAGGCGGCTGCCCAGCGGCTGCCTGACCCCTTTCCCCATCATTAATCTAACTTACATCAAATTCATCAAATAATGAATAAATCAACACTGATAAAGTAAAATAATGATAAATAGGACACAATAAGCATAAAAACCCAATGAAATAACGAAAAATTAATGAAATATCGGTTATTAAAAGTTGGCCAAATAAGGCCTACATTTTTCACCACAAAAATCTCATTTTTAAATACGGCCTTATAATTCGTGAAAAATATGAGCAAATAGTACATGATGTGTGTATCTTATAAACAGTAACAGATCGTAGCTTGACGTTGAAACTAACGAGCAAAATATCTAGTTTTTTCGATAATTTTACCCTTTAAATCACTCAGCCAGCCGTATTTCTTCAATAAACACGTGAACAATACGTCACATAGACACACACAAACACACAAAGACTGTGGGAGTAGCGAAGTACACACACAACCTTTCAGCTTAAGTAGGAGGGAGGATAAGTTTGGCTAAAACCATAAACAAAAACACAATCCTTCTAATACCCATATAAAACAAAATATACCCACCAAGCGCATGAGTAGTACATAAAACGATGCGGAAATATCGCAATATATTAAAACACAAAAAACCCTACATTTGATGTAAAAAAAGAATTATCAACAAAATATTGGTAAAATGTACGGTGTTACTAAAATATTCAATCTTATTTCTTTTACGAAGGCCTTAAACCACGGACACTTTTTATGGAAAGTCAGGGCTTTTCAACAAGGCTATGCAATCCAATATCGGTCCACGAATATAAAAGTGGATATTCGTTTTAAAATACGAAAGTGGCAACTCGTAACCTTTTCCAGAGGCTCGTATTCCCAAGAGCCAATCAGCGGCCTTGCTCCATGCTCCGCCAATCAGCGTTCATTCAGGAAGCAGCTGGGCCCGGCGGCCGGCCATGTTTAGTATTTATCTCCGATACATAGATCATATTTACGAGTAAATAAGGGAGTTTTACCCTTAAATACCTTATTTATGGCATATTAGTAATACTAAGAGTATTGTTAGTGATAAATATAGGTGAGACGATAATACATCCACTGAGTCCATTCCAATAATTTTCCACCGCAGTATTAGCCTTTGACCGTAATATTCTCCCTGAAATACATGACTGATCTTGTTTTTCGGTAAATGGTATAATTTGACGTGTTTTCGATAAGTTTCTCCCGCTGAATACTACGGAGACGTACCCAGGGTATATCTTGATGCGCTGATCCCAGGTTCGAGTCCCGCGTGCCAGAGAGTAGCTTGTTATCGACCACTATGTACCCCCACCGTACCTGCAGCCAATCGGTACGGGGCTCACGCCGTATTTTTTGACAAGTTACACAATTACACACCACCGCTTCCTATGTACTACTACTATAGATAACCCATGCATAACTGAACAGCAGCGTTATTAGTAGTAATAGCAGCAGTAGTAGTAGTAATTGTAGCAGCAGTAGTAGTAGTAGTAATAGTAGCAGTAGTACTAGTAGTAGGTAGCGCCATTACATTAGGTAGTACGTATCACCACAGTACAAGCGCCGTATCTCTAGCCCCGGCAGACGAGGCATCACTTCTATATATAGGTCACTTGTAACACATGTAAGTACATTATAACACCTACCAGTAGGTACAGTAAATAAGTCAGTACGTCCATAAGTAAGGGTAAAATTCTAGTCCTTCCCGCCCTATGGCTTTGTTAATGTTATCATGTCATAGAATGATTCTTTGTATTACAATCCCTTAAAATTTGTTTATTTAAGAAATATAATTCTGTCATCATCATCTTTCTGTCTAACGTCAGATTTTCCCATAATGTCGATGATACGCTTCCAATTATATTGTCGGCGTTCATTTAAATTTGTGGCAAGAAATATAATACTGTCAACTATCATAATTCATATGAATATAAATTGTTGCAGATGAGATCAGGGAGCCACCATGGGGGATGGAGGGCTGCTCTCACTCTCATGGAATAATCACAAGACAACATTTTGTCACATTCTCTCAAGTCTTCGGGAAAAGGTAAGTTAATTATCTATTGTTTCTTCATCTTCCTTTTTAGCTTCAGATATTCCCATAATGTCTTAATGAGGTTAGACGTTCCATGATACGCCCAATGCTATTGTCGGCTTTCATCATTTAAATTTGTGGCATGAATTGTATGCCCTCTATTGTTATCTATTATCCTCTTATTATTTTATTAATTATCTATCGTTTATTGTAGCATTGAACTCATTGACTACACTACAGAAGCTCACCGACTTATTAATAATATACAGTAAGGTCTGGCTACAGTAAGGTAACTAATTGGTGCCAGAAAAAGCTCATCAAATGCACATGATTAAAACTGGAATATTTTTAAAACTGATACCAGAGCCTTTAAAAAAGTCAACTGCTTTTTGCTTATTTGGTGGGTTAAAACCTCAACCTTTTTTTGTTCTATCAGTATGATGTCATGTGTGTATTTTCTGCCATTCAGTGACAGGTCTAGACTTGTTATGAAAATGGCACAGGCAGGAGGGAAGTCAAGATTTTCTAATGAAGGAAAAATACCATGCGCACTTCTTCACACCCAAATGAACCTCTTATCCCCTTCACCCCCAGATCTTTCCTTTGCTATAAAAAATTGTCTGTTGTTAGCCATAAAATTAAGAAAAGTAACAAGATATTCCAAATTAGTTAATCGACTAGGATACTAAACAGGTCATATCTATAAAATATTGCTTATATTCACTAAAAATTGTCTAATGGTAGCCAAATTACAATGGAAATTACGTTCTGGGTCTCAAGGGGTTAAAAACAGAAAATACTTCAGCAATGATGAATGCATGATTGAGTAAACTATATGGTGTTGTGCCGTGCAATGTGCATATGCATTACAACAGTCGTAACAGTGCCTCAAGTACTGTGGCTTCTGTACAAAATGTATATGGAGTTAAGCATTGCCCAGTATCATACTTTTTAATTCTGTTTATAGAGTATGAAAATAATATGTATTTTATTCAATATATTAAACTATGCATTTCCTACTTTTTCCTTTTTTCATTAGCAAGTCATTTGTTTTTATTTTTAAATGCTATCACATTATGTATTTCTGTAATGACAGTTTTCCTTTTACTATTTACAGGAAAGATACACAGATGTGACCTTAGCTTGTGAAGGCAAGTTCTACCCCGTACACAAACTGGTGCTATCAACATGTAGTGAATACTTTGAGAGCATGTTTGAGCAGACCCCTTGCAAGCACCCCATCATAGTGTTGAAAGACTTAAAGAGTGATGAGGTGGAGAGCCTTCTTAATTACATGTACGCTGGTGTGGTCAACGTGGCACAGAATGACCTTGCACGCCTCATCAAAGCGGCAGAACTCCTCAAGGTCAAGGGGCTGGCGGTGCCCGACGAGCCGCCCCCGGAGGCAGACTCCAAGAAGAACTTCTCTCCCGCACGGGGCTCTCGGGAAGACCCCACCAGTCCGCCCCCCAAGAGGAGAAGAAGAGAGGAGAGTGGTGGTGCGCCGGGGGACAGGGAACACAGGGAGCAACATGTCACTGTCAGCTCCCCCACAGCCTCCCCCAGAACCTCTCCCTACCACACAGCCTCCTCTGAGTACCATCAGGATAACTCACGGACACCCAATGAGGCGCATGCTAGTGAACACGGCAGTGAAAAAAGCATAGACAGATTAGAGCCGGATGTTAGAAGTGAGCCGACCAGTGACACCAAGCACAATCAGCACACCCCGGCCAGAGTGTCCTCCCCAATGCAGGTGGGTGACTGTGGCTGACTGGTTGTATTGGGAGAGTTATGTAGACTTGATACGTACACAAGCAGAGTGTACAGAGTACTCATTCTCATTTCTAGTCTTGTCTTTGTACACTGGCAGTATTGTAACTTATTAGGTGAAACTGCTCAAGGGGTTTGAGAGCAACACAAGGGGTTCACGTAGAGAGAGAGAGATCTTTTTAGTATCACAAAAGATAGGGAAGCATAATGTAAACAAGCAACATATTAGGGGCTGGAGAGGCTATACAACAGATTGGGATATATCTATGTTGATCATTCCTTTTCAGAACCATCGAAGATGATAATAGTTTATTAATTTCATATCTTTATATTTGTTTATTTATTTATTACAACAGGTAATGTTAGACGAAACACTAGTCAAAGAGGAGATAATGGACCCTGAAGACCAAGACAGCTTGATGAACTGTGGCATGGACTACGGTTCCCTGGCATCCGACGGCAGGATAGAGAACGCCACCACTGACGGCGCCACCCAAGACCACCAAGGCCAAATGCTGCCCACCAAGTATGAGCCGCAGCCCCTCGGACCCTCCCAGTCACACCACCTGGCTGAGTCTGTGGTTGAGGCGCTGGCGGGTCCCTCAGGGATGCAAGGGGTAAGTCAACACCAATGCCACTATACTGTTTTTTTTAACGAGGTGAAAAATCCTGACCCCTTGCTGCTTACTGACTGATATTTGATGCCAGGAGAAGGGAGTACTATGCTTCTTCTCAATTTCAGTTGTATTTTATCATAGTTAACCATATTATCAGGGATACTTAGGGATAATTTTAAGCATGGGACATTATAGAATGGAATTTTTGCCTCGTTAAAAAAAATAGACTAAATAAAGTAGTAAGGGACGTTGTAAGCCGTCTTGCTGATATATTTTGTAATTTTTTGTAATGTATCACTATACTTTTGTGAGTTCCATCAGAGGAAACTCCAGATCAAGCACACGTATCAGAGATTGTGGTGTGGTAGCAGTCTCTGTGTAGGGATGGGGGGGTGGAAATGTTTTGCCTATACACAAAGTATAATGTTTGCCCTGCAAACACCTAAAGCAAAAAAAAAAAAAAAAAATTGCCAAAAGAGTGATTTAGCACAGCACCTTACAAATATTTATAAGGTGTTCTTCCATAATCATAACAAAAAAGAATAATTCAAGAAAACAAATCACAGTCGCCTCACGCAGAAAAAAGAAAGAAAAAACCTCTTAATAAAATCTCTTCAGGCCTCTCACTTTATGGTATTCAAAGACTGTTTTCTTTTTCCATGGTGCGGCAGTGGTTAGGGGGAGGCGGCGACATGGGTGGCGCGTTCGCTGGTGTGGACGGTTACGGTGGAGACAGTCGGCACCAGGAGCTGCGGCAAGGGCTGCAAGGCCAGCAGCCCCAGGCCCATCAAATGGTGAGTGTTGTTCTTTTTCATTAACGGAAAAGGAGCCACAGGTGTTTGCTTTCCAGGCGCCCAGGTTGTGATGTCTTGATATGTTTGCAGGGCAGTGTCCAGGCAGCCATGTTTACAAGTGCATTCCTGAAGGCTATTTTATTATTATTTTTTCAAGCCTATCAAATTCCAAGTTTTTTTTTTAAGCCTATCAAATTACAATTTTTTTTTAAGCCCATCAAATTACAATTTTTTTTTAAGCCTATGAAATTCCAAGTTTTTTTTCAAGCCTACCAAATTCCAAGTTTTTTTTAAGCCTACCAATTCCAAGTTTTTTTTAAGCCTATCAAATTCCAAGTTTTTTTCAAGTCTTATCAAATTCCAAGTTTTTTTTTCAAGTCTACCAAATTCCAAGTTTTTTTTAAGCCTATCAAATTCCAAGTTTTTTTCAAGCCTATCAAATTCCAAGTTTTTTTTTCAAACTTACCAAATTCCAAGTTTTTTTCCTTCAAGCCTATCAAATTCCAAGTTTTTTTCCTTCAAGTCTATCAAATTCAAAGTATTTTTCCTACAAGCCTATCAAATTCCAAGTTTTTTTCCTTCAAGTCTATCAAATTCAAAGTTTTTTTCCTACAAGCCTATCAAATTCAGTTTTTTTCCTACAAGCCTATCAAATTCAATTTTTTTTCCTTCAAGCCTATCAAATTCAAAGTTTTTTTCCTTCAAGCCTATCAAATTCAAAGTTTTTTCCTTCAAGTCTATCAAATTCAAAGTTTTTTTCCTACAAGTCTATCAAATTCAAAGTTTTTTTCCTAAAAGTCTCAAATTCAAAGTTTTTTTCCTACAAGCCTATCAAATTCAAAGTTTTTTTCCTACAAGTCTCAAATTCAAAGTTTTTTCCTACAAGTCTATCAAATTCAAAGTTTTTTTCCTACAAGTCTCAAATTCAAAGTTTTTTTCCTAGAAGCCTATCAAATTCAAGTTTTTTTTCTTCAAGCCTATCAAATTCAAAAGTTTTTTTCCTACAAGCCTATCAAATTCCAAGTTTTTTTCCTTCAAGCCTATCAAATTCCAAGTTTTTTTTCTTCAAGCCTATCAAATTCAAAGTTTTTTCCTTCAAGCCTATCAAATTCAAAGGATTTTTTTCCTTCAAGCCTATCAAATTCCAGGTTTTTTTTTTTACCTCAAGCCTATCAAATTCCAAGGTTTTTTTCCTTCAAGCCTATCAAATTCCAAGTTTTTTCCTTCAAGCCTATCAAATTCTAAGTTTTTTTTTTCTTCTATCAAATTCCAAGGTTTTTTTCTTTCAAGCCTATCAAATTCAAAGTTTTTTCCTTCAAGCCTATCAAATTCAAAGTTTTTTCCTTCAGGCCTATCAAATTCCAAGGTTTTTTCCTTCAAGCCTATCAAATTCCAAGTTTTTTTCCTCAAGCCTATCAAATTCCAAGGTTTTTTCCTACAAGCCTATCAAATTCCAAGTTTTTTTCCCTTCAAGCCTATCAAATTCCAAGGTTTTTTCCTTCAAGCCTATCAAATTCCAAGATTTTTCCTTCAAGCCTATCAAATTCCAAGTTTTTTCCTTCAAGCCTATCAAATTCCAAGTTGTTTCCTTCAAGCCTATCAAATTCCAAGTTTTTTCCTTCAAGCCTATCAAATTCCAAGTTTTTTCTTCAAGCCTATCAAATTCCAAGTTTTTTCCTTCAAGCCTATCAAATTCCAAGTTTTTTCCTTCAAGCTTGTGAAATAACAAAACCTGACAGTTGTTGGTGTAGCTAAACAAACATTTTGGAATATTTTTCATTGAGGCAAAACTTTTTTCTTCTTTTTGTCTTCACTCTGTATTTTGTTTTCCTTTTAGCTTTTCAGATAAAAAAAATAGGTATTGATAAATAAAGCTCTTCACATAAATCCAGACTTTGGCATAATAGCTTTGGATAACATGGCTTTGTAAAAACTTAGTGGCTAGCCCCTCAAAATGTTTTAGGTTTCAGGTGCTGAGGTGACCAAGGTAAGGTGGAGACCTCTTACCATGCCATGTTGTCTTGTCTTGCCCTGGAAAGCAATCTGGGTTACCTATAGCTTGGTGAATTATTCTATACTGATTATTAAGATTATTAAATCATTATTAAGTTTGTGTGTAGCCATTTATTTGTTGGTGGCAGTAATGAAAAACACTCATTCAAACCCTATGCTTAGTGGCTCCTTTTCTGATGTTTTGTAGTTTTTTGCTCATTTTTTGATATGTCCGTATAGAAACCTCTATCACTTGAAGTGTCTCATTTCTTGCGAAGGATAATGTAATGTGACAAATTTGCATGTGTTCAATGTTGCGTTACTTCTACATATACATGTGCCCTATGTGTTAGGAAAGTATATTGTACCTGTGTCCTCGTACTGTTGCTCTTCCGAGTGTCTCACCTTACGCTGGAGTATGTGGGTGTCTAGAAACTAGCTATTGGCAACTGTATTACACGGACATATGAATCACACCGATCGTTTATATTCAGACAGTCCTTTAGAAAGCTCATGGAAAAACTACTAATTGGCAACTGTATTACACGGACATATGAATCACACTGATCGTTTATATTCAGACAGTCCTTTAGAAAGCTCATGGAAAAACCTAGGCATTGGCCACTATACTGCATGAACATTTGAGTCATGCCGATGAGTTATATTCCGACAGTCGTTTAGCCTATGAAAGAAAGAATATTTGTCTAAGAAAGTACTACTGGGTGAAATGTTAGTATACTACCCTGTTCATTCCAGCCTGAACAAGCAGACCGCATGAGCCAAGGTGGGTTTGTGATCCAGGCGCTGATAGGCTACGTTTAGGATGGCGGGATGTTTATAATTTCTATGCTTCACATTGATTTCAAAATTAAGCCACTTTGAAATATTTCTATAAATCTCAAAGGCAATGATGACAAAATTACAGTATTGTAAGAAATAAAAGATTAATTGATTAGGATTAATTAATTAAGTAGGAGACAATCATCATGTATGAGAGAGGCAGCTTTCATCGACTCATTCATCAATGTATCTTATTTTTATGATATTCTGTGAATTTATGATCATTAGTGCCTTTCAAATTTAAACAAAAATATTTCAAAGTGCCTTCATTTAAAAATCTATTTAAAACATAGAAATTAGAATAGAAACCGTGGTATGGTGAAGGTGTAGCAGCATCCTGTCAGCTCATGGTTTGCAAGGCTGCCTGGGCTCCTGCTGTGTGTGTGCTGGGTGTGGGCTGGAAGGAATAGGGTGTAGTAAATATAGTTTTACCTGATACTGAATGCTGCTTGACTTTAACCTCTTGCAGCCCAGAACGTAATTTCCATTGTAATTTGGGTAACATTCGACGATTTTTAGTGAATATAAGCAATATTTTATGGATATGACCTGTTTAGTATTCTTGTCCACTAGCTAATTTGGTATATTCAGTTACTTTTTGTAATTTCATGGCTAACAACAGACAATTTTATATAACAAAGGAAAGATCTGGGTGTGAAGGGGTTAATGTTGCTGTGCCATGGTTTTCATCCTGAGAGGAATTCTTAACCTGGTGTAAGTCAGGAGATATGGATCGGTCAGTCTGCCAGTGCTGGGAAAAATAACCTTTTAATGGCCAATATTTCCTGACTCATCTTATACCTTGAAAAAATGTGTTTACTTTGTCTTCTGAAAGTTGTTGAATATTTACGTGTGATTCTGTTGTTGAGCAGCCCATGTGGCCTTGGCAGACTGGGGCTGTTGTACTGGGGTCTCATTTTCTCGTGTTTATTAATCCCCTTGAGGCCCAGAGCATAATTTCTATTGTAATTTGGCTGCCATTAGACAATTTTAATGAGTATGAGCAAGATTTTATAGATATGACCTGTTTAGTATCCTTGTCCACTAGCTAATTTTGTATATTCAGTTACTTTTCGTAATTTTATGGCTCGACAACAGACAATTTTTTATAGCAAAGGAAAGATCTGGGTCTCAAGGGGTTGATTTCATAGATGCAACACATATATACTTGTATTGTATCTTTCTCAGCATAATATGTATCATAAAGGTGCCTCTGGTATAAAGAGAATAATAAATCAGCTTCACTGCTGAGTAGTATAACATAACAAAATCATCGTAATAATCTGCAAGATATATGTCATCCAAGGCTATGGCCCATACCAAGTCATGATGAAGGTCGAATGACGAACTATGAACGACCGAGGAAGGGTACCATGAAAGGGATATTTTTCGGAACGAAGAGCAGCGACGATGGTCGGAGGTCTGGAACCTCCGTGTCTTTGCGCCGACCTTCGTCGCTGCTCTTGTTCCAAAAAATATCCCTTTTATGGTACCCTTCCTCGGTCGTTCGTCGTTTGTCGCTCGACCTTCATCATGACCCTTGGTACGGGCCTATGAGTCCTGTCATAGGCTACATGGATGAGTGCTTGGAACATAGAAGAGTTTGAAGCTAAATTATATAATTATAAGACCATGGAACTTTTATTATTACATATCTGAAACTATCAAAGAATAACAAAACACTTCAAGCAGGGAAAGTAATGGAGATGGGTTGACTAAAGATCAGCCGCAATGTAGGTTGGATAGTGTTTTGAAGCACACAATGAATATCTATCAGATAAGCTACATAATGCTATGAGATTTTTTTTTTTTTCCCCTTCATGTCAATGAATACTCGTCGACGGCACTCAGCTGGTCAACGTGACTCGCTGTGATGATTTGTGTGAAATATTTCCTTGTATTCAAAGATCGTGGGGGTGGGAGGGGAGGAAAGCAATGATTTATCGCCCCACCCCAGCAGGCGGCCGTGCGGCTTGGGTGAGGGGGTGGAGGGGGAGGGGAGGATAATGTTGAGTAGAGGGTTGTGTGATAAACAGCTAACTAGCTAGCTTTACTCTTTACACACCTTGGCAACAATACTTCCCCTTTCTAATTTACGAACTAATTCTAGTTTCTGCATTACATTAAAACTAACATGCTTCCTTTAAACAACCTTCATTTCGCTGGCCAAAATTGTGAAATACAGTAAAACCTGGCTATAACGGATGGTTTGGGGGGAGGGGTCATCCGATAATTCGTTATATCCGAGCAGCTATGTCGGGAGGTAAACAGTGACAGTGACATGCTGGATTTGGCGGGAACACCCGAACTGCTCACCCTGCAACCTAGCGGACACATTTTT
This sequence comes from Chionoecetes opilio, assembly GCA_016584305.1. Classification (NCBI taxonomy): domain Eukaryota; kingdom Metazoa; phylum Arthropoda; class Malacostraca; order Decapoda; family Majidae; genus Chionoecetes; species Chionoecetes opilio. Next base: position 352,756 of record JACEEZ010025355.1, on the reverse strand, counting down.
CAAGCAGTGGACTTTTGGAATGGATTGGTCCACTTGTCCGGTAGCGGATGGAGTCCGTTAAATTGAGGGTCGAGTATTTTTTTTTTTTCCTTTAACTGATAGGTTTGCCCGAAAGCTGGTGGTTTCTGAACGAGATGTTTTTTCAGCCTCTTTAGTATCACTTGTCACGGGAACCCACAGTAGGTTGGTTGAGTTTTTTCTATTAAGGCAAAGCAAAATTCTTTTACGTCTAGTAGATATGTTTGTCCTGTATTTATAGTGTTTAAGAAGGCAAATTACTACATTTATGAGTCCTTCAAAGTGTAATTGTGAATGATCCCCCACCAATGCATTAGTTCACCTTTACATATGGCTGTTGATAAAGGTGACGCTCAAGAAGGGAAGTAACACTCAAGTTTAAGAAATTGTCTGTTTTTCACATGCAGTGACTAGACTAGCCGTGGGTACGATTACAGGTGGTGGGTAACTAGATGAAGAGGCCGGGACACCAGTGTTTGTGAGTAACAGAGGGTTTTATCCCCGTAGGCGTTAGGCGAGGAAGGCGTCACTGCGAGGCTCTACAGCAGAGGGAGCCGGAAACCCCAGGTGTACCAGTGTCCCTTCTGTAGTAGGGCGACTTTCAAGCAAACAAGTGACCTGAAACGGCACATTCGGACTCACACAGGGGAGAGGCCTTTCAAATGCCCACATTGTGACTACTGTGCTGCTCAGAGCACTAATGTCAAGATCCACGTCTTGAGTAAACACAACAATGTATATAGATTGCAGGAATCTGTGCCTAAATAGTCATTGTGAATCATAGATTTGTAATATTTTCTTTTTTAATTCTAAATCACACAAACATGTTCACCTTTTGGCTCCCCCAAAGTCTGCATTTTATAGTTTCACCCAAGGAATACATGCAGTAATAGTATCATAGTTTTGGCAAGATCAAAGAAAACTCACAGGATATAGTTTAGTAACATGAAGTAGCTTGAGATAAATGTGCATGTCATTAAATCTTTCATATGAAAATTTATTTTTATTTGAGAATTGCATCAAAATCTGGGCCTGGATGCACAAAAGTCTCCTAATATTCTCCAAGGGACCGTTTGCCGCGATAACTAAAAGGGAGCAATGCAAGAAGGATGCTTGATGCTTCCTCTCACCAATCACTCACTCTGAGGGAGATTTTGCGTGTGGCACAAATCACGCCACCTCATGACGCAGCCAATCACAGTGCAGGGAAGAACTGACCTTGACAATCACATGCGTGGAACTTGACAGCTGATGTTTTTGAACAAGATTAAGCCTGGCAATCAGCAGTGCAAGTATTCACCTTGCCAGCCAGCAAAAAGCTAAGAAATAGTAGATGTATGGGCAAGGACTCTTCATTTTCGTAAGAGAAGTGGAGAAAGAAAGGGGTTACTGTTGGGGCTATTAATGCTACTGTCATGACCACCAACAAACACAGTGTCTGGGCAAGTGTCACAGAAGCAGTGAGGTCTGCGGCCAGTAAAGCCACTACAACTACTAAGGTATGCAAGAAGTATGAAGACTGGTAAGCATTGCAATTATTTCAAATAATCTTAATGCGATTAAAGTTTGAGTTTGAACTGGCAGGGCATGTCAAGCAAGTTCCATGGTGCCAGCCTCTCTCCTGACTCGCTCTTCCTGAGCTGCCAGCAGCGGATCTTTGTTATATGTTATTTTAGAGATTATGGCTCATTTCACAGAAAGTTTCATATCTCGGAACACTCATGCCGCCTTGAAATTACTTTGGAAGTGGTTGAATGGACATGATGAATGAATCTTTTAACACACCCTTAGGTAAATAGGGTTTATGAAGGCAGCTTAAAGGTCGGTGCCCACCAACCTGTAACAAAAGAACCACCGATCACGCTTGAACGAGTCCTTTGAAGTTTGAGCTTCTTCCTTAGCAAACTGAGGGAGTTTTGGCAGCTAACGGTCCACGTGAGCTTTTGTGCATCCGGGCCCTTGGTGTTGGTTCCTGAGGTGAATACACACCAGTGCATGGAGAAGCTGAATATCTGTACTGTAATACAGTGATGTGCTATAAGTATATTACTGTTGCATCTTATTCTTGTATGTCTACTGGAGGTAGACCTGGTAGGGAAAGACATGCTGGTGATATTTCATGGGAAACTTTTTTTTGTTTCTATACGATATTTATTTATACATTGTATATATAAATATATATATATATATATATACATATATATATATATATATAATATATATATATATATATATACTATATATATATATATATATATATATATATATATATATATATATATATATATATATATATATATATATATATATATATATATATATATATACATATATTTTCTGAAGTGCTGTTTAAGTTCATTGCTCTTTATTCAAACTCGTATTTATGAATGACTTGTTGCACTTGTAATTAAATAACCTTGAGAAATTTGTCACTTATTCCCAGCTTTTTCATTTTGTCAATCAAGTTGGAGATGACTGCAATAGTATGTACGTATTGAGGAATGATGTGACGAGGGAATTATGTTTTGGGGTAAAGCATGACAAGGGCATGAGTAGCTTAGCTGATGCCCTGTGATTACATACATTTATATGTAAATATAATCAATAAGTAAAGGCAACAAAAAATTCACCATTGAATGCATTGAATAAAGGCAACCGATTCAAGAAGTAAGGAGTTGAGTGCATCGTCCGTACTGGGATCCCTCGGCCGCAGGCACCACCGTTGTCGCTCTCCTAGAGTCACCGCACGTTAACTTGGTGAAAATGGGGCCCCTTCACTCCCCCCTTCCGAACGCACGGGATTGGCTGATGTGTTGGGTGTTGGGGCTTTAGGGCGGAACTTGGAGTAAGGCATTCTCACCCAACACCCAACACCTCAGCCAATCCCGTGCATTCGGAAGGGGGGAGTGAAGGGGTCCCATTTATGCCAACTTAACGTGCGGCGACTATACATAGCTCGGCACCTTCCCCCAACAACTCATTCCTCTTGTATAGTAGCAACGCATCATCATTACACCAAGTTCTCCGAGGTAATAGGGGTGAGAAGGGGCGACACCATCTGGTCATGCCTGCTTGCTGCACAGTTTCACATTCTGCCTTTTCCCTCAAGTAGTGAGTGAGCAATGATTGTTGACTGGCTTGTATTCTTAGGTTTTTATGATGAGTGAATGAGGGCCCCTTGGTGAGTGTATGTGGGTGGATTCAATCTGTTAAAGAACATAAGAAAATAAGGAAGCTACAATAGGCCGTGAGACCTACACATGGTAGTTCCTGTTACTTAACACTACCTACATCCACCTTTCATCCCCATCCATTAATTTATCCAGCCTCCTTTTAAAGCTCCCTATTGACTCCGCACTAACCACCTGACGACTGAGTCCATTCCAATCATTTACCACCCTATTTGTGAACCAGTTTTCCCCTATTTCCTTTCTGTTCTCCTGGTCATTCTCTTATTTTCTTAACTACACATGGGCGAAGCAATGCAGGTCACCCGTCGGTGTCACTTCATTGATGCATCCAATCACTGGCGTCATTCTTAACTACATTTGGAGTGCCTTCAGGTACATTAACTTTGCACATATCCTGCCCATGTTACTGCCTGATACAATCTCTTGGCTTTACAGTTAACATCCCTAATATTGTTGCCATAAAATGTCCTATCTCATACAGGAAACAAATATATAATCTACCTTTCATGTGTGGAAAGCACTTACATTTTCGTTGGAAAAAAAAAAGATTGTTTGAATTTCATCTCAGTGTTCGGAAGATACTTAACTGAAAAAGAAAGAAATGCTGCCATTGCTTGAGTTTGAGGCCTTTAAACATATGTGTAGACTATTACACCGTTGGTTGTTGTATTATGGTCCATGCTAACAAGTTATTGTTTTAGTTCAAAGACATGTACAAAGTTTGCAGTTGAAATTTGTTAATAAATTTAGGGGTTTACAAAATAGGTTGCTTTGAAAAATCAATCTTGGGTATAATACATTGATCATGAAAAGAGGTTTGACTCACAGCTGCTTTTATCTGAATTTTTTTTAAAGTTTCTAAGAACACTTTTTTTTTTCAGTTTCTTTCTTCAATTAATTTATGTTTTAGTGAATCAAGATCTGTTTGAATTGTTAGGAATGGGTTGATGTTGAGTATAGCTGTGGTCAAAATGATATCCCTACCGTCCTTAGGAGTCGGAGGTGGAGGCACACGCATCACTCTCTGGGAAAGACGGTAGATCACGAGGCTTTACCTGCCCGTACTGCTGGCGAGCAACCTTCAAGACTTCCCGGGACTTCACACGCCACGTGCGGACACACACGGGGGAAAGGCCTTTCGCCTGCAGAGAGTGTTCTTTTCGCAGCAACCGCAAGGATGTGTTGCGTAACCATGAACGGACTAGGCATAGAGACAACACGTAATGTGGCGGAAATAGGCCTCATCAAATATCTAAAAATATCTCATAGTGAAAATTCTTATAAGTGTTTGCATCTTTGGAAGTACTTGCTGAAGCCTTTAACAACTTGTAGAGGACAACCCCAGCATGCTTACTCTTTCGTTTGCTTGCAATATGTGTTCTTTTCTTTTCCATCAAAACTAATGTCCACTCTTATAGAAGAATATGAGTTGAGTATTCTGAAAATCCTGACATCACTTCACTTTTCACCTGAAGACTCGTCCAGTCAGTGATCATTGTTGTGCAATGTGTACTGCCAGCAGTAATACCCTTGGCTTTAATTCTCTTGCATTACTCTTGCATGCAGTGGCATGACCTCATGTTGACTAAGTATCATATACTATACTGTTTTTAACTTAAACTTTGTAAATATTACTGTACAGGCTACAGTCTCAAGAACCGTTCAATCAGTGCTCTAGAATGATAGGTGTTAAGGGGGTGTCAAATGGTTTTATTTTTTGAAGGCATTTAAGCACTGCAAATGAGCAGTTGTCCAAGTTTTATTGTAGTTATTGTTCAAAATTAAGCCGTTGATGATTTTTGTGTGTGAAACCAAATTCAATATTAAAGCAGCTTAGAAGTGCTATCCTTGATACATGCATGGTTCACCTACTGTATTATTGAATGCTGATGCAGTCAATATTATGGAATATTTTGGTTGAGTGTTTCACTGAGCCTTACAGAGAGGAGCGGAATTCTTCGGTTATCTATTTAATTATTGGTTACAGAAATATTTTGTTTATTGTTTTATGCATTTTTATCAGAGTTTTGTCACTATTGCATATACGTATTACTAGAATAGTCTAAATGATAATATTGTACAGGGTTAACAAACAGGCATTGATCATAGCGATGCAGTTTATTCAATGATATCTGGAATTTTTCCTCTTCAGAAGCTACTGTATATCTTCATTCACAGATACAGAAGCTCTTTTCTTCCTCTTCCTCATCATCTTCTCCTTCAGTTATATTCGGTCAATGGCTGTAGTACTCGGATGTTAGCATTCCACATGTTGGTTCACTTTATCACTGTTTAACTATGAAGAAAACTTGTGTTTTTTAGGAATTAGTGAACATTTTCTAATAGCCTGAATGTTGGCAATTACTTGAAATGTAAATGTAAATTGTACTGCAGCCACCAAGGTGTCAGTATCAGTATTGTCTTGCCGAGGCTGATACTAACTTAACAGTGTTGCCGAACCACAAGTGATCGCCTAACATGAGTTCTAGTGATGGTTGGACATACAGTTATAATGCAAATGTTAGAATAACTGATTAGTATATGATCAAAATTCTCATAGACTGCGCTCGTCCTCATCAAACTGATGCTGGTAAATTATATACATACCAGACATACCAGCCTTCCATTATCAATAACTTAATTAAGGGTGCAAGCAGAACAGCAATCATTAAAAGATCATCAGTTTACCTAATTATATGAGGTATATCTGTACTATGCATATATGTACTACAGCTTTCTTCATTGCGTCTCTCCAATGCCATGCCTGTGATTCCAACATACCTGAAAGAAAATTGCTTCTATATGATGCTTACAATAACTTATTTTTGTATGACAGTACGTAATGGATTTGCCGGAAGGTAATATCACGAGACACCACCATTAAATTATATTATGTAGATGTCTAAATAGGAAATTATTGCTACAAGAAAAAGCTTAAAAAAATTTACTAGCCATGTACGTTACAGTAAAGCATGTGATGAGCTGAGTTGTAATTATTGTTTATACAGACATTATCATGAGAGAGAGAGAGAGAGAGAGAGAGACAGACAGACAGACAGACAGACAAGACACCTCCCGAACTAAATTGGCCCACCCTCCTTTTTTTATTCTCTTACTGTCTTCTTTATAGGGATTAACAACTAAGCAGAGGTTTTGTTAGCTCATTTATGTATGCCCTTGACCAGTCCTTTATGAAGTATAAAAAATTAAAAAATCATGCATCTTTTTATGTAAATATAGAATTTAGTTAATATTGAAACTATTTTCCATTAATCACTGCAAGATGTTCACTTCACATTACTGTTACTGTGTTTTACATAATATATTCCAAGGAAACGCAAAGTGCCTTGTAGCTGTAAATATATTTCTCCGTTCAATATACAGTAAAACCTCTTGTATTCGGACCCTCATTATTAGGACTGACATTATTCGGACTTTTTTTATTTTTTATTTTATTTTATTTTTTATTTTTTTTAGGGGTCGAAATTTCCTAGCTATACCTAAAGTACACCTAGATTTTTTTTTTTTTTATATATATATATATATATATTATATATATATATATATATATATATTATATATATATATATATATATATATATATATATATATATATATATATATATATATATATATATATATATAATCCCCCCATTATTCGGATCCTTGCATTACTCGGACCACTCCTTGGCCCAATTAGTCCGAATATGAGAGGTTTTACTGTAATTTTATCAAAGAAGACTAGACCTATTTTTGTACTACTAATTGTCCTGGCCTATACTGTATTCAGCTTGGCAAGCACATTCACGATGGCTCAGTGCCGGCGGGCTGGGTAGCTCCGAGCAGGATGATAAGTAGTCAACATAAAATGCTCGCCGATATCAAGTTTCTCAGCTACCCAGCCCGCCGGGGGGTGTAGTGTCGTCTGGACTAAACTATCGTGAATGTCCTTGCCAGACTCGATACAGTATAGTTTGTAGTACAGTCTTGAATCGGTGACACCAATCGCACTATGTGTATTTCGATGAGTGATCTGTAATATATCATAAACTGGAAAAAAAGGCTGAACCATGGGAAAAGAAAAAAAATCACAATAGTATCAATATACAATATAGAAGAGAAGCATTCTGCCCATGGAATACTTTTTTATTGGGTACACTGACCAAGCGACGGGTGTGTTCATAGGTTATTCTTGGTGTAGGCAATATATAAGAGGGTGAAACAAGTAGTTTGCTGACTGTCGTGTACCAGTGCAAATACCGGTGCTTGAATTGCACAGCTGATTGTTTAATAGCGTGTAGCTTTATTGCCTGCTATAACTGGACTGTTGGTGGAAGGGTTTCCCTGGGTAAGGTGCACTAGTACAGTTTAGACTTGAAAGGTTGTTTGTTTGGCTTGCCCATGCTATAAAGTAACTTCTGTCAGCCAGTAGTTGATCCCATGAATTACGTGTTTGCCTAGCAATGGGCAATTTTCTTTTTTTCTTTCTGTGAATAAAACTAATAGATGTAACAGTTTCAGTTTGATTACGCTCCTCACTGGACATA